>CAWUFW010000399.1:3785000-4342500 GCA_963921515.1 Calotriton arnoldi
ATAACGACATCATGGAAGATATCGATGGCATCTCGAGGCATGTTGGGGATGAATGTAGACACCGGCTTAAAAGGACCTGGGGTCACCACAGATGGAGCAATGCCAACTTCCACAAGAACATTCTGAGTTGAGGGTATCATGTCCTCTTCTGTGTTCTCTTGTGCCAGGGCATTTAATGTTCTGAGAGTAGATATGTCAGATACCATTAAGTTGGACGGATTGGATGCAGATGCCCGTGGTATAGCTGACTGGGTATCGGCCGATTTTTTGATTACAAAATATTTAGTTAGTTTTAACTTTCTAATGAATTTAAACACGTCTACTCGTGTTTGCACATAATTAAAGTTACTTTCGGGGCAAAATGACAGCCCCCAAAGAGAGTAGTTGTGTCTCTGCCGCGTCCAACGTGACATCTGATAAGTTGATGTCTGCATTGTTACCCTTTATTATTGCTTTTTCTTCCAACGGTTGTTTTGTTGCCTTTTGTTTCTTGAGTTTGTTGCATTGCCTCCTTGCCCACCTTCTTTGATTGCGTCTTTTTCTTGTGTCATCTGGGGATTCCGTGGCCTTAGCGTTTGGCGTCGTTCCCGTCTTAAAAAATCGAATTCCTCAGCAAAAGGTCAATTTCCCCATATCTTCACTTCCCCTGGTGGTAGAATTCTCTAATTCAGTTTCACTTGGAATTGAGCTGGCATCAGATGTGAACGCTGAATGAGATCCATTGTCTTGATTGGTGATATTTACCTGTTGTTGTTGTGTTGGATTATTGTTAGTGAAGTGTTTGCGCTTGATAAAATCATATTTTTTGGAAAAGGTAAAAATTTGACCTGATTCATAATCTAGTTTATCGCGAGCAAACTTGAAAGCTTTTCTCGTTTTGGTTATTTCCTCTTGTTTTTTAATTCTCGTTTTGATGTCATTCCTAGTCTTGGCTATCAGGTCTTTTAGATCAGATTTATCAAGTTCTGCATTTATACTTTTGATTTCCTTAAGTATTGTTTCTCTGTCTGAGCGCATATACTTCACTAGAATATGGACCAGCCTCATCGATGCCTCGAGATTACTCTCGGCCCATTCTCTCAACATGTTGGGGTTGGGGTTTTCGAAGCTGGGAGCTATCATGATTCGAAGTCCTCGCGGGATACACCCCACTTCTTCATACTTCTCTAATGACTTCTGTTCCCACCACTTAGTCATTTCCCTTTTCATCAGTTTTTCTAATGCCTTTAATTTGTTTTTGATTTCACTGTCTGGAGAAGAGGACGCTACTTCTCTGTTGCGTCTAACCTCTTGTGCTGTCGGTAGGTTGTCAAATAGTTCCTTAGCTGCTGCTTCTCTTTCCTGCAGCGTATCGTCTGCCATGTCTGTATGTTTAGATACGTGGAGGGCTATATTTGTAAAGAGTGTGTTCTTTCCACACGTTTGTAAATTCAGCTCGAGCTTGCCCTAAATGGTCGCACACCTCCCCACCTGAAACTAGCCGAAAGATATGTAAACCAGCTCACCGTCAGTCACGCCTCGCTTCATGGATCCTCCGACTCGCGTTGCTCGGCTGTAGCTGCCTGGCGTGGCTCACTGGATGGCTGTCGTCAGGGGGCAACCGCGGTATATATATTTAAATTAAAGTGGCCTGTCTTCCACCCCTAAAGCCCCAACAGTCATTTTGCCCTCCCGGGTCCTAGAGCATCTCTAACCACAAGCAAGAGAAAATTCTGATTCTTTTGGGCTTAGTTTTGACTTATGGGTCGGCAGAGTGTGGGTAAATGCAAATTTCCTCTCACTTGCCATGCTGAATGTCTCCACTATTCGGGCTTGACCGCACCCTTGGAAAACTACCAAATCTAGATATTTCTAAAAGCAAGGTGCCCAGCAGATTTCAGAGTAGGGTGACTTGCATGGATCCTACTATATTTTCTTAACTGAAATGTCCTACAAACCTCAAACTTTGATTAAAAACGCACATTTTCCTCTCATGTCTGTGAGAGAAATATCCAAATGTGTGCAGATCAGTTCACATCCCCTCCTCCGTCAATCCCTTCAAAGCCTGCACTAAAATATTTGCTACTATTTCTTCAGCTAAAATTGACATCTCTTTGCAAAAAGCATACAATAGAACCTGTTCTTTCTTCTCAAAAAGTCTTAACTTCAGGATATTGGCTCTGCACCAGAATTATTCAGCGCACGAAAGGAGACTAGATGTGTACTGTGGAGTTACAAGATGTTTACTTCCACATTAAAGTGGTGAGGAAGTACAGAAAATTCTTGAGGTGCACAGTAGGCAATTCTCATTGTTAGTACACAGTCCTTCCCTTTGGTCTGAAATCTGCCCCTTAGATTTTTACAAAGTATATGTTTGTGGTAGCGGCTCTCCTTTGCAAACAAAAGACCTGCACCTTTCTCTCTATCCTTGGCGATTTGTTGATAAAGGCTCACACTGCAGAGGTGATGTAACGACACCGGTGCGCTCTTGACTAATTTAGGCCTTCTTGCCAGCCACAAGAAATTGCTCCATATAAAAAAAGGTAATACTGTGTATTAGGGCGGCAGGGTTCAGAATGTAGGGACTGAGTCCATGCACACCATCAGAGACTGTCGGCCCAATTCCTAGCTAGCTCACAGTGCCTCACCCGAACCCCTAACCTTCCTGGGGTGGCAGGTGATTTTGGCAACCTTGAACATCACACTCTGATCCCCAAGGTAATCGTGGAAACAGATCTTACCCCTTTCGTTGTTTACATATGCCCAGAGTAAACAAAAGAAAGATGCAAATACAATTTTCAATGCATTTATTGAAACAATCGTAGTCTTGAATTGAAAGAATGAGCTGAGATTATTAGGCAGATAAAACAAAGCAATGTAACCAGCATGATGAACATAGTAAAAGGAATAAACAGTCCAACCATAGCAGTCTGATTTCTATATATTCCTACCTATCACTACCCCTACTCTGAGAGCATAGTGAATGTGCCTCTGCCTGATCGCTTAGGTTAGCCTGAACCCCCATACCTGGATAACTTGGTCAGGGAATCGGCCTAAAGCAGGATTGACAATCCTTCTCTGAAGATCAGTGTCAGTAAAGCTGCATGTGGAATACAGCCTTCGTTCTAGGACAGTTGTGACCAGAGTCCCTCTCTGCCCCCTGAAGGCCAGTGCACCGTTTATATAATAAAATGCACTGTGCTAAAGGTACAGCTCTGATGCAATGACATGTCTAGATATTAGAAGCTGTCTCTGAACGGGCGATGCAACACTAGTATATCTTGTTCAGTGTTCCTAGCCTTGAACGGAGCGTTCTGATTACATAGCGAGAAAGGCTTTTTAAAAACAAGCAATATGTACAGAGTCTTCTCAGAATAATGTTGTGCAGGCAAAACATGTCAAGAAAATGGCATTGCTAAAACGATGTCTGCTAAAACGTGTAAAATATTAAATTAAAATGGGGAACCATATTGGGCCCAAGTAGGTCTCACAACAAAATCAAAGTCAAACTCTGTACAAGTTTTTACTATCTTGTAGTGACGTTAGAAACAGAAAATAGAGAAGTGTGTTCTTTGGAGTAGAGTGCGTCTACTATTTTTCAATAATGCCATCACCTTCAGAGAATTCCATTTCCCAAGGCTCATCGGATTTCATCTCTTCTGGGGTAGATGTCGTTTTTATTGTAACCAATGCAAGATCTAACACGAGACCCCCTAGGCGACAAACACAAATTATGAGGTCCTCAGAATGAGGACTAGATAATTCTGGGCCTGTAGACACCGGAACCAGAGAAATGTGAGCACCTGAGCCCTTGTGCTAAAGGCAATCCATCTGGTTCTGAAGGCTTTTTCTGCCCTCCCTAACATTGAACAGTGTCTTGATCCAGACAGCATGACCACAATGCAGTACCTCAACAAACATGATGATACCAGATCCAGCGTTCTCTCAACTGTAGCCCAAGCTATTTGGCACTGACTCCTTGCTAAGAATTTTTCCATCCAGGCTATGCATATCTAGGCTGTGCATTTCTCAGGCCATCAGAACTGTCTGCCGGATGTATTGAGCAGAGTTTTTGTAGAAAACAACAAATGGGTTATTGTATTGTATTGTAATTGTATTGTAATTGCATTTATATAGTGCTTACTACCCCTGACGAGGCGTCGAATCGCTTTTTCGGCGAATAGCACGCTACTCTGGAACCCAAGAAGGATTAGTGTTGAATTAGTATAGTGAAATATGAAAGTAATTTGAGTGGTGGATAGGTTAGTCAGTTATTTGGATTCAGAAGGATAGCGGAGGGATAGAAGAGGGGAAAAGGTTTGCATTTATATAGGGCTTGTTACCCCTGTGGGGTGTTGAAGCGCTTTTGTTTTTACGAGTAGCACGCTACTCCGGAACCCATAAAGGATTAGTGGTGAATTAGTATGGTGAAATAGGAAAGTAATTTGAGTGGTGGATATTAGTCAGTTATTTGGATTGAGAAGGATAGCCGAGGGATAGAAGAGGGAAAAAAATAAGGTTTGCATTTATATGGCGCTTGTTACCCCTAATGGGGTGTTGAAGCACTTTCTTGGTGAGTAGCACGCTACTCTGGAACCCATAAGGATTAGTGGTGAATTAGTATAGTGAAATATGAAAGTAATTTGAGTGGTGGATGATATGTTATTCGGTTATTTGGATTGAGAAGGGTAGAAGAGGGACAGAGGTTTGTATATGTGTGTATATATATATATATATATATATATATATATATATATATATATATCGCTTGTTACCCCTGATGGGGTGTTGAAGCGCTTTTTCGGCGAGTAGCACGCCACTCCGGAACCCATAAACGTGCGTTCTATTATAACTAGATCTGGTGCCAGGAGCTGTCCTACGCACATGAGCACACTGGCGTTGGACGGCTCCTGGCCGTCCAACACACACAAAGGGTTAATAGCCTACATGTGAGAAGTTACTTGTAGTAACTTTACCTCATTAGTTGGGCTCCATACCATGTACTCAGATATTTAAGTCTACACTTTGTAGTAAATTTACTCTTGTAAATCGTAAATAGCCGAAAGTGGTACATTTACTTCAGAGTCTAATTTAAGTTTGTGAATTGGCCCCTTAATTTTTAGAGCAAAACGTGGAGAATTAATAGCATTTGTTCTTCTTAGGGGAGCTTTTTAGTAGAACTAAAGTACATATACCTGCAGGGCCAGCACAAGCAAAAAAAATAAGAAACAAAGAGCACTAGAAAGTGTGTTGGGGGTGTGTGTATGTATTTTCATCACAAGTGAGAAAGAATTGTGCTGCTTATGGTTGCACACCCACTTTCATCTAGGAGATAACTAATAGTTGCATTTTGTGATCTTGAGCCTTCAGAAGTTTGCCAGAATTCAATGACTGCATGCCTTCCTCTTCGGCTCTGAAGCTATTCCGCGTTTCAGAAGACTGCACTGCCAAAGAAAAAGAGAATCTTTTCTCCACGATGAAGGCGCATAAGCATTGAAATGCATGCCACTATGGATAATTTTGCCATTTTCAGTCTGGCTAAAGTCACCAAATATATCAATACATGACATTTCCTTTGAGGTTATGACACCCATTCAAATCAGCTGGTGTGAGAACCTGCAGTACTGAAAAAAGGCAGTGGCATATTGGCCAGTATGGACATGGTGTGCTGGGATGTGCAGGACCAGGCTCTCCACGCACCAACAGTGATGTAATGGAAATCCCCTAGAGGGCCAAGCTTCTCTACATGGTATAAAGAGTTAAAGAAGTGGGCAGACTGTGAGGGAAGGGTACTAATAATGGAAGCCAGACACTAAATAGGTAAGCTAGACGCAGCCTTTGCTTGGGAGGCATTGGTAGATGGTCTCAAAGATCCAGAACCTGAGAAGCCTGAGGTGTTGCAGGTGGGGTCGGCGGTGCCGGACCTGGTCTAGACACTGAGGACCAGCCCAAAGTACTATGGGGATTCACTCAGATGACAAGTCACTTATAGAAACTGCGACACCACTAGAAGCCGAGGGCAAAGGAGAATGTAACAGAACAGACATACCCTTGAAGTAACCTATGGGGGGGAGGAGCGGCTATTATTTCTGGTTGGAATAACTGGGTTAACATACGTCAGCCTTTCTTCGTTCACTTTGACTGGAATGTAATTGAAATGTGACTAAAGTAAAGTTCCGCATGTATAGCACATATCAGGTAAAACCCAATAAAATGTGTTTAAAGGGGGCGTGGCCAGGCAAGATGGCTGGGTGGACGTAATCCACACCTGCTCCGGAGCCCCGAAACGATCGGATAGCTCTGCCCTACGGCTAGAAGATCCAAACTTACCTGATCGGTCCAGGATAGCTGCGCAATGAAGCGGAGGGCCCGTGGGCATGAATACACCACTGCAACTGGCAGAAATTGAGCTGCGGCCCGGAGCCGTGAGAGGAGCCAAGATGGCGTCCGCACCCGCGTGAGCCTGGAGCGCGATTAGTCCCGTGAGGCCACCACAAGACCCAAACAGTAAGCGGTGGCATCGGCAGGCCCTCGGCAGGGGGGCTGAGCCTGGTGGGGGCCTCTCCCTTGCGGCGCCGCCGCGCCCAAGTGATTGAGGGGACGCCCAGCCCGTGATTGCAGCCCCGCGCTGAGGATGCGCCTGACCGGTGCTCTGACAGGACATAGGTGAGCGGGGCCCGCGAACACAGCAGGAAAAAGCGCGGGGGTGGCACGCACACACACACACTCACACTCTCACACTCTCACACTTACACACTCACACACACACTTACACACTCACACACACACTTACACACTCACACACACACTTACACACTCACACACACACTTACACACACACACTTACACACACACACTTACACACACACTTACACACACACACTTACACACACACACTTACACACACACACTTACACACACACACTTACACACACACACACACCCTTCACGGATCAGCTCACACCGGGGCTGGAAATACTTGGGCCCTACGTTGGGCTGAAAGTCATCGCCTGACTTTAAGATGGCGCCCGCATTGAGGCTGCCCTGAAGCAATGGGGGCATTAAAGACACTAGCACCTGGATGGAGGGGCAGAAACACTCTCAGGTCAACTCGTTGAGGCACCTCTACTTCATACCATAAGCGACAAAAGTGCTGACTACGGCGAAGTCACCCTCAGTGCCACACCACATGCCTGACTCTAAGATGGCCGCCTCGGGCTGCAAATAGTGAACTGTCCCATTGATTCAGCCCCTACACAGCAGGTGAACAGTAATACATACTTCTTCTCCTCAAAGGGGCCGCAAACCGAAGAGGGAGTAGCCTGCCCCAGCAAGGAGGGCTCTTTGTGTTGCCCATATGCCACCGAAAAAAGCGACGAATAAGGTCTCCACCTACTTAGTATCAACAGAGAGGAGACAAGCCCAGGACGAAGAGGGACAGACAAAAACAATGGCACTCATTAGAGAGGACTTGATGGCCTCGCTCAGAGACTTTAAGTCGGAATTTTGTGCAGAAATCAAGCAAGACCTGCGGTCTCATATGGAGCAATTGAAGACGGACCTCTCCGACCGCATGTCAGCCCTCCAGCAAGACGTGGATGCTGTGGGTTCCCGAGTCCTAGAAATAGAGGAGCACTCACAAGAACTGGACACTCGCACTACCAGGATGCAGGAAAAGCAACAAGAGCTCCAGCTGCAGCTTCAACAGGCTCTCCTGAAAGCGGAAGATTTAGAAAACGGGTCCCGGAGCGGAGGGAGAACATTTGAATATGAGACCTGGCGGAGGGCGCAGAGGGACCGGATTTGGAGGCCTTTGTGGAGGGGCTCTTTGCAGAGATTCTGAGCTCGCGTCAGTTGAAGATTAAGATCGACAGGGTACACCGCGTAGGAAGCCAGCAGATGGGTGATCGACCACGCACACTGGATGTTCTTGTCAAGCTGCACTCGTTTAAAACAAAAGAAGCGATTCTGCAAGCTGAAAGGAAAAAGGAAGAAACCTCTTTTCAGGACTACAAGTGCCTGCTATTTCAAGATCTGGCTCCCTCCACGTTGACATGTAGGCAGCAACTCCGGCCGATAACAACAAAACTCCGAGAAGACAACATACGGTATAGATGGACTTTTCCCTTTGGTCTCGCCTTTGAACTTGACAACAAACCACAACACGTCCCAGGTCTGGAGGAGGGTCTTCGCATTCTGGGTCTTCCTGTCCCTGAAGATGAAGGCAGCCAAGGCCCTACGAAAGGAATGGATGTGACAATAAGGCCTAGACAACAATGGCGCATGATCTCAAAAGGCAAGCCCAGCGTAAAATGAAGGTATAGAGCAGTCAAACTAATTTCAGGAGGGAGGCTCCCTCTTGATTTATGGAACAGAGCTACACATCCGACGGTTGGGGCTCTGGGCACTGTCCGAGTCACCCGTTACCATGTCATTTTTCTTCAAGACTGAACTGGCTGGGAGCCCGTTGGCAGCCCAGCGCATGGTTTTTGGGGAGCAATGTCTTTTTCTCATCTTGGGGGGGGGGGGGGGTGTTACCTGGTGGTGGGACCAAGGAACAAGGGACAGTTGGGCAATTTCTACGGGCGGGGAGTGCGGAGACTCTCTTCACTGTTGGCAAGGGTGAATGTGGAAAACAATCAGGGGGGGGACAAAGTGGGATCAAGGGCCAAAAGGGGAAGACATGAGAGGTAGAGCGTACAGAGGTCTATAACATGGTCTCAATCGCCTCATGGAAAGTAAAAGGCCTGAATTCGCCCCTTAAAAGGCAAAAAATCTGGAAGTACCTTACAGACCACCAGTTCAAAGTAGTTGCGCTGCAGGAAACGTACCTTAAAAAAACCATAGAGTTGCGACTTCGCCATAAAAGCTATCCCTTAATCTATAGATCTTCCGCTAATTCCAAACAGAAGGGTGTCGCCCTGTTGTTTCGCAGCTCGGCAAAATTCCAAACTGAGGCTATAAAGACAGATCGGGAGGGCAGAATAATTATGGTAAAAGGGAAATTGAGAGGCAGACTCTGCACGTTTATCTCTGCATACGTGCCCAATACAGGGCAAACAGTGTTCTTGACCTAACTCTTAGATCAGATAGGCGAGTTTGCCGAGGGACCGGCGATACTCATGGGCGACTTTAACCTGACATGGCAGAGTGAGATGGACAGCACACACCCCAGAGGGCGGTCACAAGCATCTTCTCCAAGGGAATCAAGCAGAGAATACAGGCTTTGGGTTTAGGGGATGCATGGCGTATGCTCTATCCGACCACCAAAGACTACACTTTCTTTTCACATGTGCACTCGACCTACTCTAGGTTAGACCACATTTTTATAAGCCAATCCCTGCTAGGCTCCTTACCGGCAGCAAAGATACTCCCAATCACTATCTCAGATAACATTCTAGTGACTATCAGTTTGTCTTGGGGGAACAACGAGACAGGCACTCACAGATGGTACTTCCCAGTCTCAGTGACCAGGGACATACTTCTTAGAGACGAGCTGAGGAAATCCATTTCGGAATACTTTGAGCTAAATCAGCCCCAGGCCACTTTACCCCAGAACAATTGGGACGCGTTCAAGGCAGTCCTCAGAGGCAAATGCATTGAACTGAACTCCACATTGTATAAGCGGAGGGCCAAGGAACGATTAGCACTGGAGGATAAATTGGAGAAAGTAGAAAGGGACCATAAGAAAGCACCATCCCGGGTACTGCAGCGACAGCTTAGTGCATTGAAGGGGAAAATCAAAGCGATTTACACAAATAGGGCGGAACACACGCTGTTAAGGCTCCGGTAAATATCTTACACTCAGTGAGGTAAGGTAGGGACTCACCTAGCAAGACAGCTACGCGATAAAAGGGAGCGTGAATACATAGGGGGAATACAGGATGGAGATGGTACTCTGGCTCACAAGGACGATGTAAAAGCACGCATTTTCGGAGGGTTTTATAGGGACCTCTATACAGGTACACCCCCAGATACGGTTTTGCAGCGGCACTACTTAGATTCACTGGAACTCCCCCAGGTACCACCAGCAGAGAACGATCGGCTAAACGGGCCAATCACTGAGGAAGAAGTAGGGAAAGCAATTTCAAAACTCAAACTACACAAATCCCCAGGGCCCGATGGGTTGACAGCACACTTTTATAAAATATTCGCGTCGGAGCTTACACCGCATCTCACCTCGTTATTCAACACAATAGCTGAGGACTCCACGGTCTCGAATTCTATGGCAGAGGCAGTGGTCACAGTAATTCCCAAGCTGGGGAAAAACCCACATAACTGCGCCTCCTATCTGCCCATTGCACTGCTAAACCTAGACGCCAAACTTTTTTCTGCCATATTAGCCGCTAGACTCGACACTTTAATGCCCTCACTAATCCACCCTGATCAATCGGGCTTCATAAAAGGAAGACAGACACATGACAACATTCGTAGGACTATTCACTTGATCAAAAAAGTCTCTAAATTCAAAATTCCGGCACTGTTGGTGGGCCTAGACGCGACAGGGTGGATTGGTCTTTACTCTTTCTGACAATGCAAAAGTTCGGCTTTGGGGACAGCTTCATCAACATGGTCCGGGCTAACTACAAACACCCACATTCAAGGGTACAGGTCAATGGGTCTCAGTCTCTCCCATTTACACTGAGCAGAGGCACGAGGCAGGGCCCGTTATCCCCTCTTTTATTTGCCCTAAGCATCGAACCCTTAGCAGTCCAGTTCAGAGCTAACCCGGAGATCAAAGGTATACACTTTGGGGGTATAGAACACAAGGCCTCGCTCTTTGCGGATAATATTCTAATGACACAGACCCAGGCCCCTCACTACAAGCATTGCAGGCAGAACTGGATAAATTTGAAGCAGTAGCGGGCTTTAAAGTCAATACATGAAAATCCTTCATTCTCAATCTCACTATTCCTGAAGGAGAGGCCCAGCAGCTCCGGGCCAGTCCACCTTTCAATGGGCCAAACGCTCCATTCAATACTTAGGCATTCAGCTTACCTCGAGGGTAGAGGATCTTTATAAGGCCAACTATCCCCCAATGTTGACCCAAATGCAACAAGACCTCAAGTGCTGGAAACCATTATACATCTCTTGGCAAGGACGGATAAATGCCGTTAAAATGACATTGCTCCCAAAATTGCTCTATTTGTTCCAGGCGCTCTCAGTCGACCTAGATCGCGATCTACCGCCCAAGCTGCGTTCTCTCATTACCAAATTCATATGGCAGGGGGTAAGAGCTCGCCTCCCGTTCCATGTTTTACGGCATCCGAAGAAGGAGGGGGGGTGGCGCTACCGGATTTTTCATTATATTTCAAGGCGGCTCAACTAAGGGTGGTGGTGGAGTGGTCCATGAGAGAATCCGATAAGCATTGGCTCCACATGGACAGGGCGATAATGGGTAGGTCAATTTGCGACGTACCTTGGAGGTGGAAATAAGAGAGGCCGGCCAATACATACATTAGCACCCCGACACGCACCACGCTCAAGGTTTGGGATGAAGTCACGAGGGATGGGGGGGCTGACATCCTTCCCTTCACCGTACACCCCCATCCATTTCAATCCCGACTTCCCCCCAGCTTTGCGAGAGGGCCCATTCGATATATGGTGGGAGGGGGGATGTCTGATGGTTTCGGACATGTTTCACAACTTTGATGTGCTTACATTCGAAAGTTGCCAAAGAGAGTTCCAGTTCCCAAGCAGTGAGCATTTCAATTACTTCCATCTCAAACATTGGGTATCCCAGCCTCGGCTGAGGGAAGCTGCCACCAGAGAACGCACCCCGATAGAACGTTGGGTACAGAAGGCGGGCACCATGAAAGGGGCGATTTCCTCTCTCTGTTGCTATCAGCAGTAAATGCCCCACGTGCACGCTACATGTCTTTCTGGGAGCAAATAATTAGGAGAGACATCTCAGAAGAGGAATGGAAACAAGTGTGGTCAGACATAACCAAAAGCAATCACTCAGTGACTCTAAGGGAGGCCCATTACAAGACACTTTTTGATTGGTACCTTTACCCCGCTAAACTCAAAGATATTCCCCGACTCTTCCGATCTCTGCTGGCGCGGCTGTGGCCTTCTTGGGGACTTCCGTCACATATGGTGGGACTGCCCTACTATTTGTCCTTTCTGAGAGGAGATTCTAACTCACATCAAAGATATGCTGGGCTACCCCATACCGACCTCTATAGAGGAAGTTCTTTTAGGCATCAGGGACCCGGAGCTAGAGCATCAGACAAGAGCAGATAAAGCAATAATGTGGGCCTGTCTAGGAGTGGCAAAAACAACGATAGCGGCAGCCTGGAAAAAGAGGGAAGCTCCAGCCCTGTCGTTGTGGCACTCACAGCTTTGGAGACTACTTACTATGGAAAGACTAGCAGATATTTTAAGAGATGATTACAAAAACTTTGAATGCAAGTGGGGCCCGCTGGTTTCTTTTCTCTCTAGTGGCCTCCCCTCAGCGGTATGCCCACCCTCCATAAGAGCCTTGCACCTCTTTCAGCTTTAAGTGTTTTAAAACCCAGGGCCGAATAAATCCAGATACACCTGTAGCTCCTCAGTGCAATGCGAAACCAAAGAAAAACAATGACCTACTATTTGACGCAATTCCGACTATCCAATTGTGTTTATTAAGATGATTCACCACCACCAGGGAAGGGGAGGGAGGGGGAGGGCAGGGGGGGTTTGTTCACAACACTGTTGGGGTTGACATTTCTTATGTTTGCTTATCAAAACGGCCATCACTCGAAGTAAGAGAGGGAGACATGTGGACCTCGCATAAAGAGAAAATGAACATTTGTTAGATGCAAATGAGTGTAACGAAGTCCTATATGTTTTGATTTTTTTTTTCCTTTTTTTGTGTTCTCTGCAAGATGTATTATGTCAGTTACAAGTCAGTCAGTCACGAAACTTTATTTCGCACCACTCGGGTGCATAAAAGTGCATCAACAAAACATTACAGTACAGATGATAATTAAAACTTAAAAAAAATAAAAAATAAATAAAAGAAAAGGCAATACAATGTACAATCATTTGTCCAGAATATGTCATAAAAATACCACAATAAAAATAATACAGTACGAACATTGATCATCTAAAAGAAGTATGAATGCATACGTCTAGCCAATAGCAGCAATCATGAGTTAAAAAGAAAAGGGTACCAGCAACTAAGGCAATGTCATAGGAGTACACCTATAATGATGTTAAAATCCGGATGAGCCTCTTAAAAGAAAAGTGCAAGTGCATTTGTCTAACCAATAGCAGCAATCATGAGTTAAAAAGAAAAGTGTACCAGCAACTAAGGCAATGTCATAGGAGTACACCATAATGATGTTACAGTCCGAATGAAAATCTTGAACAAAGAGTGCAGATGCATTTGTCTAACCAATAGCAGCAATCATAAGTTACAATGGGTACCAGCAACTAAGTTACAAGTCATGTTGAATAAACAAAGCTTTGACAAAAAAAAATTTGTTTAAAAAATAATAAAACAGTGTTAGGATACATTCTCAGCTTAACTACTGTAAAGGGCTATATGTCAACCTTCCTGGCATTGATACTCCAGTGTTTCTAGTTGGAGGGATGTGGAAAACAAGACCCTATCTCCAGTTTCTGTCAGACTCTCACTGGTCCTTAATGGCTCCGTTGATTAGGTTTAATCCACAAGGCCCTGCATGTGTTTGGCCCAGCGTGTGTGAACAATTAGATTGGTGAATAAACCCCCTGATGAGTTTTGGAGTTTGCATATCAGGCATTTTAGTGGCCCATGCCTAGTACAAATTCAACTTTGGAAAGAGGTGCTTCTCAGTACAAGGTCTCCTGTTGTGGAACAATCTTCAGAGATCCCCGAGACCTGAACCTTCCTATTTGACTTTCTTCACCTTACAAAAAATACATGCCAAGTAAGTTGCAAAGTCATCATATCTTAATTGCTTTCCCTCATTAAGTCAAAATTACTGAAAGTAAGCCCTTGGTAATCATTTCACCACTTTAACAATGTGAAATGAGATATTGTTCATACAATTTGTGCTAAAGGATAAAGACAAGGTTAAGACCCCAGGAATGGATGCCTGATTAGGACATCCTTTTCTTTATTTGCTTTTTATATTTATTGTGATGCAGTTGTCCGGAGTCTGATTGTGAGTTATATGGTGTTCCATGTGTTTATGTGGCTGTGGAGGCTATCTGCACTGTATCTATTCTCTGTCTTCGAACACGTGATGCAATAAGTGTTCTGGTTGATCACAATCATTTGAAATTAGCAACCAATGGATCTCACTACTATGTCCAGTTACTTGCATTATAGGAGGATATTGAATGTTCAGTTGTTTGCTTTAAACTTGGATTGAACAGTTTTTTGGGCTTTTTCATATTTAACTAATTTTAGTGTAGACATTCTTTATTGATAGCGTGTGTAAATAAATGTGTTCATGCTATATGATATTGTATTCTGTACTGTGCTGAAATGCCCTGACCTTACTTCCTGATTAAAAATATGCATATAAAATGTACACATTGAAACATTTAATCAAGGCGATCATTGCTGAAGTTTTTTCAGCTACAGCAAACCATACCTTTTCCTTCCACCTAGTACGATGCACAGTGCTTCTGGTGTGTCTTTAACCCTCTCTGACTGTTCGTTGCAATTGAAAGTGTTAGAAAGATGAACAAATGCTCCAAAGATTTGTTTACCTCTTTCTAAAAAACCTATGTAGTAGTGCTCACTTTGTTTCTACTTTGATATGCATAATGTCAACATTTGAAAGTTGCTCCTATATGTAGATGAAAAATGTGTTCATTGAAATGCTGGGACTTTCACTTCTCAAGTAATCTCCTGTTCTCTTTTTCAAGAAGGAAATGTAACTCTTCACATTGTTGAATAATACTGCATTAAAATAGTTCTGAGACATTTGTCCATATATCCACATTTCCTCACCACTGTGCCCTTTCGTGTGTGTTTTTTTTTCTGCCTGGTCTCCTCTGCGTACCCTAACTTTTTTTATCTACTTTTTCATGTCTGTACACATTTACGTCTTCCCAACTGTCTCACCTCATCTGCCAGTTGAAACTGATGTTTTTGTTTACTTGTATTCCTTTGGTCTTTGTGTGTCTCTCCATGTCTACCTTCCTGATTTATTTTTTTTGTACCCATTTCTGTGTGTGCTTGTTTTTATCTTTGGGTATTCTACAGAGAATCTTTGTGCGTTAAATGATTTTGTGGATAATTGCCCCCCCTGTCCATCTCACTGAGCTCATGCTTGTGCATGATGCATTTGTGTACATGCAGTCACCTCCCAAATATTTGCTTTGTTTGCAGAATGATCCAGACAAGGAGTATAATATGCCTAAGGATGGCACAGTGCATGAACTCACAAGCAACGTAAGTAATAGTATTCCCAATAAAAGATCAATTCTGGTCATGACTCAGAACTCTTGATAACTTCAGGGGTATCACATCTCTTTGCATTGCCTTGGATCTTCTTTTCTCCCAGACACTGGGGTGACTAAAATACTCTTATAAAATGTAAAGCTTCCTGTCTTTCATTGAACTTTGCATCTCCTAACTGTGCTCTCTTCTTACTCACCTTCTTGGTATGGCAGCTTTCAACTGGGTGGCCATTCTCCTCCCCATCGGTCTCCACCCACCACTTGTGCTCTGCAGCTCCAGGCATTGCTTTTTGGCAATCCACATACTCTCCCTGATGGTTGCTAACCTCCTCTTCACGCCACTGGAATAGGAGTTTTCATGGTTCTCTAAGTATTCAGTTCTTCCCATTGGTGAGGCTCTTCTTGTCACAGGATCTTGGTGGCTTTTGTAGCTTGTAGTCAACCTATTTTAACTAACTTGTCTCTATCCTAATACCACTCTGCTGCCTGCGATGTTCAACTCCAGTTTCTCATCTCTATGACACTGAAGTTCTTAACTGGTCTTTTTAAAACATTTTTACTCCTATGCATTGCCACTAATCACATTAAAATCTATATCCTTCAGTTCACCCCTGGAAGGCTTAGGTGGCATGGCTCTCTGGGTCGGGTCTATTTTTCTGTACTTGGCATGGCCATCATAAGGCCCGGTAACATACTCTGGACCTCTTTTGTAGGTGGTCTCTATCTGCTCTCTTACCCAATTGCCATTTAAATGTGGCTTTCCAAGATCAATGTAAAGCCTGGAGTAGCTGTCTGAAGGTCTCTTTCCAAACCCCATGGAGCATTGTAGCTCCCAGTATGGGTCTCGGGTCTGCTCTCTCCCTGTCTCTGAGCTCTCTTTCTTCCTGTACTCAGTGTGGATCATACCTCTGTGTTTGCCTCCCTTGGTCCCCTCTCACAGTTTATGGACATTGCATTGCTTTAAATGGTTATACAGCAATATGCCATAACACAAATGGCCTTATTGGTCATTCCTAGTTTTCTTAACCCTATAGACGTTGCAGCTGTAGACATGGCTTTCTGGAATGCCTTCTATTCTATTGGACTTAAATCTGCAGGACAAAATGTCTATCTTTCTTTTTGGGGGCAATTCGATTATACCTCTGCTCTCTCAGCAGCACTGTCTTTTAAGCAAACTGCAGTCTTGAAATACCCGTATGAAAAAACAAGGCATCTAAATGAAAGTGTTTATCCACTGACCTTCAAATAGTGTAACCTTAGAAATGTCTGTCTTAGTCTTCCCCCTGTGGAAAGTAGACTTCCTGTTTTAGCAGCCGATGAAAAGACTTGGGGCCTTATTACAGGTCGGATAAAGCAATACCTCTGCGTGGGATAATGGTCCACCCAATCACATCTGCCTCCGTGTTCCTGACCTAAGATTACCAGGTGCATGAAGACTGGGCTAGACTTAGACGGGTGGAAACACCATCTGATAAATTAAAAGTGGGTCAGACAGAAGCTGCTGGCAAAAGCACAGTTCAGGCCCCCACTGACCCCCAACCACAAGAAAGGAGGCGCATGCAATGCTGCCCCATCCAGCCCACATACTCTCTCCACATAACTCCAACCCTTACACCACAACTCCCTTCACCCCCACAGCTCCTATTCACCAGCTGCTCAGGCCAGGTGGTTAATGGGAGTGCAATTATCCCTGAAATTGGGACTAACCATACAGATTGGGATCCAGTAACTTTGGCTCAGCATGGTTATTCCCCCATTCTGGGGGCAAAAACATGTACTTGCGTGGAACGGGGATGCACTTACCAGCGGGAATGTGTTGCTTGACCTGGTAATTTTGGCATCCCTGCAGCTTCTAATCAAACGCAAAGTATGCAGTGTTCTGAATGGTCAGGGGTTTGATGGAACAATTATGCGCAGAAAAAAGCTTACCATCAAGGATTGCTGTGCATGTGTTTCATGGCATAGAATATAGGTTTCTTTGGGTGTGGTGTGGTTTGATTTTTGTTTTCTTTTCCTCTTGATTACATTTTTTTGGGGAGAAAATAAATGTAATGCAGTAGTACATTTGTCTCTGCCTCTGCATAAGAGCAAGGGATTGAATTGTACACTTAAATATCATGTCTTCTTTGTCTTTGATCTTGTTTGTAGGCAATCCTATTCCTCCAGCAGCTCCTGGATTTCCAAGAAACAGCTGGTGCCATGCTGGCCTCCCAAGGTACTTGCACCTTTCTGAGCACTACCTCTTGTTGCATTTTCCATCTCCGTTATCATACACCATTTTACATATTAGTATGCTGCCCTTTTCATCCTATGTGTGACGCTGCTCTTGGGCTGGAAGGTGAGGTCAGGCAGAAGCACACTTCCCTCCTCAGTTGTAATAAAGCTTTATGGCTAGTGTATGCATGCTTTTCAGGCATGCAGTTTTCTTCCTGTTTTTACATGTAAATATTTTCCATCATGAGGCTGGCACTCTTTGGTGTTTTTACAATAAACTAAGACAACGAGAAACATTTCCCCATCCACCTTATTTGGTCCTTTTTAGCTGCAAAATTGTGCTGCTAGGCCATTATCTCTGCTGCCATGTTTATTTTATTTATGTGATATTCTTTAGTTGTGCACCTGGACCGAAAGATAATGCAGTGCCCCAAATGAAAAAATAACAGTAGGTTGCCTAAGGAGAGGTGAGGTTAATATGTCTAAAAGAAGTATTGAAGAAAGGAAATACATAACATGTTGGGAGCTGAGCTATTGCTAGGTAAATTGATGCAAGCTAGTTAAACAATTATGGACAGCAAGATCTGTGTTTTTAATTCCAAAAACAGAAGGTTTCATCCAGTACTGGAAGTCCTATTGAAGGACTATTTTAGTGTGGAGGTGGTTCTGAATTTAAGAACTTCACGAAGTAGATTCTTGATGGCTGGAGCAAGAATGGAATATATGCCTGTTTTGTGTTTTCCTCTCCCAGTTTTTTTTTACAGTTGTTCTTAAGCCCTGGGAAGGTAAAACACCTCCTGGGACTTGAGAAGAGCTTAGAGTTGCCACTAAGGGTCAAGGCTTTGCTCCAAAACACATGACTGTGTCAACCAGAAGAAATGCCTTGAAGCTGTGATGCACACAGCAGTGAACAAATTAAAGTGCTGGGTGATGCTGGGCATTCAGAGGTTGAAGCTGTCCGCGACAAAGCTACAATGCCAGCCACCCACAGCGCTGGAAAAGATACACAAACAAGCAGTGAGCATGAACTGTGGGATCCGCTTCAATAAATACGCGAAGACAGCTGGGCGAGCAACATGCAATAAATCACAACCAGATAATTGAGTGAGACTGGGATTGTGAGACAGATTCCCTTGAAGGGAATACCCCTTTTTTTTTTTTTTTCCTAGTATATCATAATACACATAACATACAATCAACATATGTCATATACCAACAGTACCCCACACATTATCATTACCATTACAAATCATGTCTACATTCACTCCCTGTTTTTTTTTTTTTTTTAAAACCGATATAGGTCTTGCGATTGTCGGCACATTCATATTTAGTGCAATTAATGATTTCAGATATTGTATACATCTTGAATGCTAGCACTTATGTGTTTTCTGTTCAGCGCCTTATGCACCATTCCCGATGTTTGATTGCAAATAAGCCATCAGTGGCCGTCAATCTTTTGGCCTGGATGTAATTGGTTGCTCCTCAGCTTATAGTTCAAGTTGTTTCTTACAATGTGCCATGTCAGCCAGCCACGCCGTCTTTGTAGGATGAGATTTACTCCCCCAATGCAATGCCACTCTGCGTTTTGCTAACAGTAAGCTTACGGACAGTAGTTTAATATTTAGTGACCTTAAGCCCTTTAGTAATCCCAGTAGACAAACTGCCTGCTCTCACACCACTCGCTTTCCTACCATTTCAGGTCTGTGACCTGCCCTCAAAATTGCCTTTCTCGCTGGCAGCACCATGCCAGATGTATAAAGCCTGCCTCTTCGGCCCCACACGGACACAGTTGGAGTCACCCTTTAACTCATATTTCTATAATTGCATAGGGGTTTAATACATTTGGTGGTGGAATTTAAACTGTATTATTCATAAGTTACAATTCGATGTCGGTGTGGCTAATTGTTCACAACAGTATCTCAAGTTTTACTCCCCCTATGCAATGCCACTCTGCGTTTTGCTAACAGTAAGCTTACGGACAGTAGTTTAATATTTAGTGACCTTAAGCCCTTTAGTAATCCCAGTAGACAAACTGCCTGCTCTCACACCACTCGCTTTCCTACCATTTCAGGTCTGTGACCTGCCCTCAAAATTGCCTTTCTCGCTGGCAGCACCATGCCAGATGTATAAAGTCTGCCTCTTCGGCCCCACACGGACACAGTTAGAGTCACCCTTTAACCCATATTTCTATAATTGCATAGGGGTTTAATACATTTGGTGGTGGAATTTAAACTGTATTATTCATAAGTTACAATTCGATGTTTGTGTGGCTAATTGTTCACAACAGTATCTCAAGTCTTCTTCCCCCATGGGCTATACTAACTCTGCGTCCCATTTAACCAATGTCTTCCCACCTCCCCGTGCCCCCTCCTTCTGTGCTGCAGCATAACATTTGGTGATAAGGTGTTGGCGTGTCCTACTGGTGAGCAGCACCTGTAGTGCCATGAGGGTAGATTGTTCTCTGGGAAAGTGTGGGTTGTGCGCCCGCACTGCTGCTTGTAGTCTGTAGTAAAGAAAGGTGAATAGTGGGGTGTTATCTAGCAGCGCCGTTGCATCCGACAATGTCAAAAAGCTACCATTCTTGTATACATCGCCCATAGTATGTATCCCCACCTCCCGTAGCAACTGGAGCGATCTACTTTCCTGTGTCACCGTTATGTCCGGGTTATGTACCAGAGGCATTGCGGGGGCATATAGCAGCTCCTTCCCTGCTCGCTTAACCAGCACGCGCCATACAGTCAATGTGGTGTGCAAAGTGTTTATCTAAGTGCATGGAATCTCACTACGCTTGTGCGGTAGAGTAGCCCTGAGTGGGACTGGGGCGGCGTCATCATGCTCGACTACCACATGAGGTATGAAATCATGCGTTGTGTACCAGAAGTGCGCAAAGTATGCCTGCGCGCACAGATAGTACAGTTTAAAATCTGGGACGCAAAACCCCCGTCTCTGTACGGTAGAGTGAGAACCTCCCAGCTGACCCTCTCCCTCTTACACCTGCCCATACTAGTGTGATTAACAGAGATCGCACTTGCTTGAAGAAGGAGTCGGACAGCACTATTGGAATGTTAATAAATAGATATAAGAATTGTGGTAACACCACCATTTTAATGATGGCTATTCTATCTGCCAAGGAGAGTGGGAGTGTCATCCATCGTGCCACTCGATCCTCCAGTCTAGACATCGCCTTACCATAGTTTTCACGTATCACAACGGTAGGGTCCCTATGCAGCCATGCCTCAAAGTATTTAACAGGACCTGCTGCCCGCTCCAGTGGATATTCAATCTTGCAGCTCTGTGTTTCTGGTGTTAGCTGTAAAATGATGGATTTCATCCAATTAATACACAACCGGAGTAGTACTCAAATCTTGCATATTCTCTAATAACCGGGGCCAGATGGGAGGATGGTTCTCTTATGTATAACACCATGTTGTTTGCATATAGTGAAATGCTCAAGGGTCGCAAGTCGAATCTAAGGGCCGCAGCAGCGTGTTTCTGTTGGATAATGCAGGCATGCTGCTCAATTATTAGCGCAAATAGGAGTGGCGACAGGGGGCAACCCTGCTGCGTCCCCATACCAATTTTGATAACACCTAATGTGTGCCCATTGATACGCACTCGTGCCGTAGGGCATTCGTATAAGAGACTAACCCATTTTAAAAATGACTCCGGCATCCCCATGCGGCCTAGCACTACAAATGTGTATGTCCACGCGATAGTCAAAGGCTTTAGCTGCATCTAACAACACGGCAGCTGCCTGTAAAGTGGGCTCTAGCTGTTGTAACAGCGCGATTATAGTGCGCAGGATATGTGTAGTTGATCGAGCAGTTATAAAGCCTGACTGGTCCGGCAACACTAAGTGGGATATCGGGGCTGTAAGCGCATTGCAAGTACTTTGGCTAGGATCTTGTTATTTATATTAATAAGAGACCGTGGCCTATAGGACTCGCACCTTTTCGGGGCCTTGTCTGGTTTCATCACTACCACTATCAGTGCCTCTCTCAGGGATGGCTGTCGTGTGTGGCTGAGGTAGGCCTCCTCATACACCGCATGTAGCTGCGGGGCTAGCAGTTCAATATACTCCTTATAGAATTTCCCAGTAATTCCATCTATACTGGGGCCCTTACCATTCGGTAGGGCGAGGATAGCGTCCTTAACCTCTTCAACTGTCACTGGCTGTACGAAGTATTCTCTCTGCCCTGGCAAAAGCCACGCCAGTGCCACCTCCTCCAAGTATTGACCTAATTTGGTTGGCGATGCCGAGGACCGTGACATATATAATCTTGCATAGAATTTTCGGAAAGTCTCCAGGATATCTGAGTTAGAGTAGTGTGCGGTGCCTTCATCGACGACTAAATGGACCACGAAGTCCGCACCCCTATGTGATTTCAGTTTTTGAGCGAGACTGTGTCCAGGTCTCTGCCCTCACCATATGCCTGTGCGATATGTCGCTTAGCCATGAATTGTGTCTCTTGTTCTGCCAGCATCTCAAATTCTGTCAGATGTTCCCTAATAGATGCCAATATCCCTTCTGTCGGTTGATGTTCATACTCTCTCTCCAGGGAATTAAGTTTATCCTCAGTATTTTTTTAACTGTGTCCTTATGGTTTTCAGTACACCTACCTGTGTGCCTATGCATGTACCGCGTATTGTTACTTTGAAAGCTTCCCACAGAGAGCTCCTACTAGCTAAAGAACCTATATTTAATGCAAAGTATTCAACCATTGCTCTCCTCAACTCCCCTTTGAAGGCTGCATCTAAGAGTGCTGCCAGGCGAAAACGCCAAGTGAATGGTGCGGGGGCTACATTCAGGGCAGGACTGGGAATGCAGACCGGCCCTGGCAATTGAGTTATGCCGGCCGCGGGTGGATGGGGAGTGCGTGCGTAAAGCACTGCAGCTGCTTTTGTAACGGGGGCCGATATATGCTGCAAAACTGGCCCCTTGTAACAAAACCCACCCCCCCCAGGGGTCCAAAACTGGCCCCCACACTGGCGGCCCACCGGGGAAACGCCCCGTGCCTGCTACAGCCAGTCCGGCCCTGACTACATTCAGCTACTTCAGCCGCAAAAGAACCGGCGCATGTTCTGATAACGTTTTGGGCAGATGCCGTACCTCTTCTATCCATTGGCATACTTCAATAGATGTGAGCCAGTAAGCCAATCTGGACCACGTGCCGTGGACAGAGGATACAAATGTGTCCTCCTTCTGCGTAGGGTGTCTCAGTCGCCAAGCATCTACTAGGCCATACTCCTCCATCCCATCCCGGATCACCTTGGCTGCCCACTTCCCATGCCACTCTGTATCGGCAGAGCGATCCTCCCCTGGGTTGAAATATGAATTGAGATCCCTTCCCCAAATGACATGTTTCGGCAAGGCGGAGAGCATCTGTCTCCAGGTTGTATTAAAAAACGCAAGGTCATCTGTATTTGGTGCATAAGTATTAACTAATGTAACAGCCGTGCCCGCCAGCATTCCTCGTGCAAATATAAGCTTGCCCTGATCATCTGCATAGTGAGTCGCAAGCTCAAAAGGGACCCCCCGGTTTAATCAATAATAGTACCCCCGCGAGTACGTGGAGTAGGAGGAGGCAAACCGACACATCGACCAATGTGAGCCCACAGTGCAATCCGAGTGTCTGTCCCAGTGTATTTCTTGTAATAATGCCATGTGTATATTATGTCTATCTAAAAATCTGAGCACCAACCTCCCTTTACGGGGATCATTAAGACCACGTACATTCCATGTGATTCAATTTATGCTATCTCCTTGGCTTGTCATCTCGTTCCAGTGGGTCTGGTGCATGTACTTTATGTTGTTGTCAATGTATTTTCTGGGAAACTATATATGTAATGTGTGGGTTTTGGTATGTAGTGTGTGAGTATACAACATATAAACAACCCAACATTCTCCCCCGACCCACTTCAGCAGCCCCAACTGGCCAAAGATATCCCTGGTTAACAATAAAAATACTAATTTCAGCATTAGCATTACACACAAAAACAAGAAATTGTAGCACAATGTGCTAGACTCATCTGGCGTGCTCCCTCGCGGGGGTGCACCAGGTTCCCAGCTTCCCACCAGGTGTACGGAGGTGACCAGGTTCTTAGGAGCAAAAATTAACCATCTCTAGTCAACCGGACTCTGTCTGCAGTGATCTGCCGCCCTCCATGACGGCACGATCGCCGCCATGCTCTCAGATGTCCTCCAGTGCACCCATGCAGCTCCAGACGGGACACAGTGTTCAGCCAAAGTGCTTAAACTTCTTCATCGTCTACATCCGCTGTGCTTTGAGCTTGCCTAACAGGCAATAGTATCTTTAGGTATTCTTTAGCCGCTTTAGGCGTTGTGAAGATCTTCTGTTGGCCTCGATGTTCCACACGAAGGCGCGCTGGGTATAGCATGGCATATGGAATATTCACTTTTTGTAGCTGGCACTTGACCGGAAGGGACTCTCTCCTAGCCGACTGTACCGCAGCTGTGAAATCGAGGTAGAAGGTGATCTGGTTTGCCTGATATTAGACTTCTCCTTTTTCTCTGGCCAGCCGGCGCACTGCATCTCTATCTCTATAATGCAAGAGTTGCACGATGATGGGACGCGAGGGTCGTCCCATGAGTGCACGGTGCGCTCGCTCCACCACCGGCAGTTGGGACAAGTTCTCTGCTCCAAATACCGTCGTCAGCATGCTCTCAATATAGGTTTCCATTTTACCAGTGTTTGTTGAGTCCGGCACCCCAATTATACGTAAGGTATTGTGGCGAGAGCACGCTTCCAAGTCTTCATTTTTTGCTTGAATGACTGCCAGGACGCGCTTCATGTTCAAGCTTTTCGAATTATAGGTTGCAACTTGACCTCAACCTTCACTATCCTCTGTTCCGTCTCTGCAATCCGTGTAGACTGCTTGTCGATTTTTGCTGCCATGTTATCAATACGTATATTTAGTGTATCAGTCTTTCCGTCTATAGATTGCAAGCTATTCTGCATGGCCAGGAGTGTTATTTCTAGGGTACTCCCCTCCATCGTCCCAGTGGGCTGCCCCTCTCCGCTCTAGTGTCTGGGGGTGTTTCGCTGAGCCTCTCATTTCAAAGGTGAGCCTTGCTTGGTCGTTATCCGCTTTCCCCATGATGGGCTTTAGCAGTGGAACCACAATACGTCTCTATCTTATGTTTTTGCAATAGCTGCCCGCAATTCTCGCTCGATCACCAGCAGGGGTGGGTTATAGGTGAGGTCTACTGTCTGGTACTTTTCATTCTCATCCTAACCTAGGTAAAAATACAGATGTGGGGGGTAAGTGTCACGCGGCACTATAATTTGCTAGTCAGTGGTATTTGTTGCTGCACTGTGGCTCCCTCACTCCCCTATTTAAGTATAATCCGCCAGTAATATAGGTACTTGCAAGTCTCAATGGCAACTGTCTTTGCTAATGTTCTCAGAGCCCCAGTACCACACAGTGGATAATGTCCTGCAGCACAGTGTTGTATCCGTAGAACGGGGTTTGGACGTGTAATCTGTAGGCCTAACACCTAGAAAAGGTGTTATCACGATTTATTACTTGCCTGTTCAGCTAGTCGCATACTGCTCAATAGCAGCCACTAAATGAATGTCACTATCGACTGCCCCACGCGATCTGATTCCACAGCTCATTGTACCACTAACCGGTGCCGCTTTTTCGGGCTTGCATTTACGGCTGCGTCCACTCCAGTCAAACCGGTGCCGCGGCCCGACCCACAAGCACAGCCGGCAGGGTCCCGCCGTCACTCTCCTCTGTCGCGCTGCCTTCTCCGCCTAGTCGTGCCCCGGGCAGACACCACTCAGTTTCTTTGGCCGCTATCCTCGGCCCTGGTGCAGCAATCTAAAGGCGACTGCGTCCTATACTCCAGCCTCCCAGCCCGGTCTCGCCTCACTTTCGCCTCTTCACTATGTGTCGCACTTCCCAGCGCTTTTCAGGCCTGCAGTTACTGCTGCATCTGCTATCATTAGTCTGGCGCCGCAGTCTCGATTTGCAAGCGCGGCCCACGGGGTCTCACCTTCATCTGCAGAGTTGCCGGGTAAGATTATGCCTGCTTAAACTCGCTCCTCCGCACAGCGGCTCGCGGGGTCGCCTCAGCCCCCCCACCCCTGTGTCCCCGGCAGTCGCCGCATGTTTTCTTTGACCAAAGGGCTGCAGGTCTCAGCACTGATGCAGTGATCTGAAGCCGACCACGGCATCGAACCCCTGGCCCGGCCGTGCTATTCTCTCTGCCGCCTCTCTGTAAAATGTCGCACTGTCCAGCGATTTTACCCCCACGCAGAGTGCACTAGGCAGTTTGGGCCAGCCTGGGGAGTATATTTCAGCTCAGTGCGAGACAGATGGTAGGATCAATGATGGATTTTCAGAACCCAACCTGCGGAGCTGCACTAATGTGCAGCCATCTTGCTGTGGGCTCCCCCCCTGAAGGGAGTACTCTTGAATCACTTTCTCCCCACAACAAAGGAAATAAAAAAAAAGACCTACAGACTCAGAGAAAACCTGGACAATTGGGTCAAGGGTTTAAAGTAACCCCCTGAAACACTCCTGCAAGTGAATGTTGATGGGAGGGGGTGGGGGAACCGCCCTGAGTTCACATAAACTGAGCAAGTACAAAACAAAACCCCCACCCCCTTCACTGACACCACACGAGATGGATTGGTTGCAAATCTGAAGTATGGCTGGTGCCTGAGCAAAACTCGAACCATTGGTCAAAGACTTACTCTCGCAACAAGGGACTAAGAAAGAAGAATCTTCAGCAACTTCACAGTTCACAGAGCCCTCGACTAATATGAAGCAGATTGTAACCATTGAAAGGGGACAGTGCACATGAATGCATGTAGCAGTTCCTTTCAGAGATCAAAACGGAGGTAGGGACACTAAAAAAGGAATTAATTTCCTATTAATTTCCTATTTTAAAGAATAGATGGAGCACCTAAACTCGCTTGGAGTCAGAGTAAATGGCGTGCACAAATTAATGGACATTTAATCAGAGAAGCAACATCAGGTTTGAGGAGTCATACAGGAACTACAGGAACAGAATGCATAACTACAACATAAACTTAAAAGACTTGGAAAACTGTTCCTATGAGAATAATGTCTGCATTTGGGGTCCTCTGTAAGAATTCGAAGGACATCACATACAGAGATGCATAAGAGCAAAGTCCCGAGAAATCTGAGACTGGCCAGAGGACCGCCAGCTCAGATTGAAAAGAACACAGAATAGGACTGAGGCATGCAAGTGCGGCTAGACTTGCCCATATCCTCACTAGATTAGTTTTTTTTTTATTAAAGAAAAGGAAACAATCATGATACGCACAAGGAACAAAGGAGAACATGCATATAAAGGCCACAGGACTTCTATACCAAGGTCCTGTTCCCAGGACATTCAAAAGACAGAGACTTTCACCCTATGACAGACAAACTGCAACAGCAGAACACCTCTTATCAATGGGAACATCTCTTTTGTATAATCTTTGAACAGCAGGGCGAAACGACAATATTAAGTGCCATAAATGAAACGCTGAAACTATAGGGAATAAAAACTGATGCAGAGACACAGGAAAATCTAAATGCACAAACCGAAATACTGCAGTCTCGCAGACCAATACTGCACAAAATGAGGGCAAGTTGACAAAGAAACAAACCCACACCAGAAGATGTTGCTGCAGAGAAAGCAAAGATTCTGTAACATCTACTGTCAACTAATGGAGGCGGAGCTGGAAGTAGAAGTGACCCCAAGGGGCCATAGATAAGCTCTGAAAAGGAGGAGTGAGGCTCAAACCTGAATCCAGCAGCAAGACGCCAATCAGAAAGTCATAAATAAGTTATTTCCTGAGTGGTAGCAGACCCACATTTTAATTTTGTTTTCCTGTTATTTACACAAAATATCACCATAAAAATCCTCCCTTCTCCACAGTGTATCCCTAAATTAAAACTTTGCAAAGATACGCAGGGTCAATCCAGGATGTCTCCTAGGGCTAGCTGGGGGACCCAATGATAAAGTGTGAAACACTAAATGGGTGAGGGTTTATCATCATGCTAAGAAACGTTGTCCCAGACTTGTTCATAAAGCGATTCTCTGACCGCAGTAAAATACATTAAAATAACACTCAGAAAGACTATACTTTTGTTAAGACAGTTTAATTTGGAGAGGATGTTCAGTCTGCCTCTCCTGAAGAAATTCCTCTACCTGCATCTTTGTTTTACTATGTAAAATCTTGTGATCTTTCCTGCCCCCTTTTTGCTTTTTCTTTCAGGGGGTTTAAGTGATTGTGTTGTTAATCACGCACTTTCAGGGCTTGTTCCTGCCCAGTTGTACATCCTGGTTTAGCAATTGAGTGGCACTTCAGGAACCAAGGCCTCCAAAACCAAACAAACTGTGACCTTCGTCATATGTATCACTTTGTCGTCCAATAAAGTCATCATTTTGTTTTCTGTAAAAGAGACAGTACTTACTTCTGACACATTTGTGTCTTATGCACACGGCATGTACAGCTTATCCTCCTTTCATTCTGGCAATCAATTGAATGTGTTTAATGTTAGGTTTCAATTTGATACTGTACTCGCCATTGGAATGAAGTGAAAGTAATCTCTTTTCCAATGGGTTTGTTAAGTTTGCCAAGTCAATTTTGGATGACATGAGCTGCAGAAACAAGGGTGTTCTGCAGTTTTTAGACATTTGTTTCAGCCATCACGTGTGTTATTTTTATATTGATAGTTATTGGTTCAGCAATAATGTGATTGCCCACTGCAGTAGGATAGTTTCAACAAAACCGACAACTTCTGCTTTTTTTTGAAGGCCAGTAAAATGGAAATTGTCTTTATCTTTAACAATTTTAATTAAGCGTTATCCACATGTTGATCTATTTTTGCTGCTGACATCTTACCAGTTCTTTTAATCAGTTAATGTTTAACTGTGCCCACCACTGATATTTCCTCAAAGATGAGCAGTCCACTTAAGCTGGGGCAGAGCCTCTCAGATTTCAGGAGCGTAGATGAAGATGCCTTCTTCTTTTGCATATATAGTCCAACTGAGGAATTATTGTTCCAGTATTTTTAGACAAATTAGGCAATCCCTCTTAATGAGGACAGAGCTTTCACTGGGGTACTTTGCATATCACAGTTTCCAATATAGGCAGGCCCAACTCCTCATATCGTCCTTTGGATGTGGTTAGATTTAGAAACATACATTCGGAATGTATTCAGGCAGTTTGATTTGTGCAGTACAAATTCTCTGGTGTCCTTTTAAAGCCTATGAACTTATTGACAGCTGCTGATGAAGACTAAATGGGGTGTATTGGTTACTGTTGAAATGTAAGTTAAAAACTGCTCTATATCGCAGGAAATGTTTAAGCAAGTGAATCTGTGAAAAATGCCAGCGCTGGAAAACTATAATTACTCCAATTAACATTTTCTTCTAAAGTGGATTGGATTTGTTGTCCATGTGACATGCAAAAGATCCCGATGTGATACTTAATCAGGCTTGACATATGGTAGCTACAGGCGACAGAGCCTTATTTTAGGTGGTCGCTCTCAATTAGGTTCTAAATCAAGATGGTTTGAACTACGCAGGTGTTGGTCCAAGTTGGAAGTTAGTTGACGACCTTAACACTTTACTGTGCACTACTGGGAAACTAATCGGTCTAGCAAATTGGAGAGCTCTCTGAGCCAGTCACTAATCATTTGTGGCCGTCCAGGGTTGTTGATGTAGCCCTTAGGTTTTGCTGATGTGCTGCATTTCCAACAACTGGTGGACCAAGATGTGTGTTAATTTAAGTGGATTTGACTTTTTAAAAATAACTTAACAGCTAATAGAATGTCTGAATCCTTGTCAACACATTAAGTGAATCTAATAACTGTCTTCTGCATCAAGTCATTTTCTAGTCCTCACCCAGTTCCATCTCCTACCCAGTTACTCCTTAATTAGCATTCTTCATAATCTCTTTGCTATGGCCCTTCACCCAAGCATCATATTATTGCCAGGGGCTCATCCAGTGCCACTGCTTGTGCTGAGGCCTCTCATCCAATATCTACCGCTCATTGTTCCAGATCCTGCCATCCACCACCCAAGGCAGCGACCCTTCACCCAGTACCTTTCCTTAGCATGAGACCCCATCATCGGGTCCTGTCCCACTCATAACCACTCGTGTATTGCTGGTTACCCATTCTGTAACCCATTCCTGCAAATCTCTTCTAGCTGGTCAGTGCCCAAAAGTCAGCCCAGTGGCACACAGATACCATGAAGAAACATTACTGGTAAAAACCCACTCGGCAGGACCACAAGTTAATGTGGTACGAGGCTACTGTACAAACAGTGAAAAAACAAAGTACAGTTAAGGTGTTCCATAAGATGAGTGTGCAACATCTTAACATGGGGATGTTCAAGGGAAGAATTAATGTTTGATTTGTAAAGATTGTTTGATAAATCTAATGTCTAAAAATGGGTAAAATGTTTTACCTATCCTTGAAGATGGTTTGTTTAGTGTGTAGTGGCCAATCGGAGCTTCAGAGGACGTGAAGAGACTCACTTGGGGTGTTCCATGAACTGGCAAACACACGTTTATTTGACAGTTGTTCCCCCACAACATTAAATTGTCCAAGGTCTGGATGCTGCCTTATAAATCCAAATGTGTGCTTGTTCCTCGACATACAATATCACTTGGATGCAGGAGGTGGAGTCCCTGCTAGTGGGCTGGAGCTATAGTTGCAGCTTTTTTTTTTTATTCTGTATTAATTTGGATTGGGCGGGACAAGTGAACAGTCAAAGGGACTCTGAGTACTTCCGTGCAGTACCTATTTTCTGGGGACGAGAAAGAGGTGTTTACCATTTATTCCTCTTAAAAAAACCTGGCATGGCATTTTGCTCTAAACCTCACCAGATTGCCAAGGACTATTAAAATGGGATGCTTTAATGTATACCGCCTTGCACTTGTTTACACAAGGATTGGGATGCATCCCGAGTAATTGCCAGTGGCTGAGATTAAATCGACCATTCCATCCATCACTCTTTGTATGCTTTAGTTTAAGTTATTTACATGAGTGGCACTGACACAAACTGTTGAGCGAAGGGAGAAGAGGTAAAAAAGCAAGCCTCAAGGAGAGAAACGGGTAGAGAAGACCACCAGGTAGCTGCATAGTCCTTCTCCTTTGCACAGCTTCTAAACATGATGGAGCCTATTGTACCTATCCTACATTCTGTGTATCCCCGTACATGGGATAAACCATATACAGTGCAGTATCTGAAAAAGACTCCTAGCTGTAGATTCCTTATGTTATAGTATTTCCCCAGGCGTCCGATTGGATCAGGAAAATCTTGGGAAGTACCTCTGTGTGCCAGTGGGTGGCGCTGATCGGCTCTGCATCATCGGCTTTGTCCACGCCTGAAGTGATGTGCACAATGTTTATCTAGCCTCTACCTCACAACAGTGCACTGACATTAGTTCTTTCCACGCCATCTGCGTAGGTCCGCAAAGAGTTGTTTTCTAGACTAACTTTTCAACTTTTTGTTGAGATTCTTTTTGAGCTAAACTTCACTGTGCGCTGTGGATGTCTCCATAAAACCTGTGGGGTTTAAACCTTGTGGATCCTGTCACAGGCAGATGTCTGTGACAGACCCCCCACCTGGTTTGTAATGCCTGGAGCCAGGCCACGACGCCAAGGCCGGCCCAGACTGTTGAGTGATAAATCTGAGGGTAGCCTGGGAGCATGCCCTTAATCTCCTGGTCAACTGACACTGAACAACTCTGTACCCCTCCAGGTCTCGGCCGAGAGGAAGGTCCCGGGCCTGCTGTCGGAGGCATTCCCACCGGTCTTAGTCATGCTGCAAGTCATCCTCTGGTAAGTCCCACAAGACATCTAAGAAATCCAAGCATTCGAAAGCGTTCAACTTCGCTGGTCCAAGTCATCTGACGAGACGTGGAAACAACACCACAAATCTAGGCCCTGCTCCCACACGTCAGTTGCAGAGCCTGGGTACACTCTGCTCCGCGCCGCCCAGAGATTCCCAGAGCGATCCCCGACCAGCTTAAAGAATTTTATGAGCCCATGCACCTCATTTTTGGGTGGGCAACCTCTCTCGGGTGCCCTTTGGGCTCCACGGGTTCAGATGGTGCCCCAATTTGATTCCCGCCAGTGTGTTCACCCTTAATGCCATTTAAGCCCTTTAGATCCATTCCTGGATCCAGATCGGCTCCGGTCATTAGCTGGCTCCTTCCCATGAGTCCATTCCATTTTCGTTGTTCCCGTTGCCACCATCCCCACCGTCATACCCAACTCTGATACGGAGCTTGACCGGCATCGACAGATGCCGACTCCTGCGCCACCCGGACCAAGACCATCCAGGACAGAGACAGCGCCTCCTTTTACTGATGGGCCCTATGGGGAATAAGATTGGGGCGGATCTGAGGATCCTTATGGTTATCCCAACCCCCTTGAAGAACCCTTGGCTGAGGATAACTGGCATGAGGAACTAGCGGATGCCAGTGATGTGGACACTTCTGACACTGGCCTAGTCTCTCCTCCTACTGTGGCTACGGAGGAAGGGACTTCCTTTGCCATGGTAATGAGGAGAACTTTTAAGGTCCTGGACCTTACACTGCCTTTAGTGGCAGTCAAGGCTAACGTCTTAACAGAGGTGTTTTAACCTGGGGTAGCCCCTATGCAACTTCTTCTCCCCTTTGATGAAGCCCTCACAAATATCCTGCTTGGGGACTGTGACAGGCCCGGCACAGATGCTTGTGTGCACAGGACCATTGCCTGCCTCCTTCGACCTGTTCCTGGTGACCCAGGTTTCCTCGCTCAACACCCCACCCTGTAGAGCCTGGTCATCCTGGCCTTCACCTCCAAAGTTAGCTCTGCCACGTTCCCTATTACACTACCAGATGGGGAATCTAAGAGGCAGGACAACTTTGGAAAGGCAATTTTCTCTTCCATCGACCTTGCACTGTGGTTCGTGATCACCACATTCCTCATGGGACGGTATTTCCACACTGTTTGGGACTCGGCTGTGCAAGTGCTGCCCATGGATTTCCACACTGGGACTCGGCTGTGCAAGTGCTGCCCATGGTCTCAGAAGAGGCCCGAACCATCCTGTCCCAGGCTATTGCTGATTGCAGGGACGCAGCAAAGTTCACATTATGCTGCCGATTGGACATGACAGACTCACTAAGAAGAGCGATTGCTTCATCGGTGATGCTTCATCTCCCCCCTTGGCTGAGGTCACCTGGCTTCTCTGGGATGTTCAGGCATCCCATATGGACATGCCCTTAATTGGCTCTCGCCTGTTTTGCAATAAGGCAGATCTGAAAGAGACACGTTAGTGATAGATTCCTTACCTTAGAATATCCCCAGGCGTCAGGCTGGATCCGGAAAGTTTTGCGTAGCAGTACCCTTGCGCGTCGGTAGGCGGCGTCGTGCGGCTCCGCGTCCGTCGTCGGCGTCGTGATCGCCGGGATGACGTCGCGGGCAGCACTTAGGCGCCGCCCCTGCGCGCTGACGTCAGTTCTTCTTTTTCCGCGCCAGCAAGCGCAGATCCGGGAAGAGCAGTGCCCTGGTCAATTTTTGACCATACTTTTTGGTGATTTTTTCACTGTTTTTCCATCTTTAAGGTGTCGTAGGGATGCCCGGCTTCAAGCGATGCGGCGCCTGTGCGCGGATGATGTCCGTCACCGACCCGCATTGGGAGTGTCTCTTCTGCCTCGGCCGAGGCCACGACACCGAGTCTTGTCCCGAATGCCAGGCCCTCAACCCGAAAGCTTTGCGAGAGCGGTCTCGAAAGCTCCTCGAGGCCCGGCATTCGGCTCCACGGAGGCCCCGGTCGCGTGAGAGGTCCAGGGGTCGCTCGCGGAGTGCACACCGGTCGCCGGCGTCGAAGTCTTCTTCGTCCGGTAAGTCTAAGCACAAGAAGTCCAAGAAGCATCGTCGCTCTCGGACTTCGCCTCGCCGGTCTCGCGACTCGGCTGAGGCCCCTCCCGGCACCGTCCCCGCCCCGCGGCCCCGGACTTGCCTGTGGAGTCGCCCCGTCATACCCGCCCTTCCCGGGTTCGGGGCGGATCCGGCCAAGGTACAGGAGTTCCTGTCGGCCATGGCCCGCCTCTTCGGGCCTTCAGGCCCCTCCGGTGCGCCTTCGGGCCCCGCGGGCCCTGATGGGGTTGCTCGGCGGCCCGCCCCGGCGCCGCCCGGGCCTCCAGCCTCGATCCCGGCTCCACAACCCCCATCGACGCCGGTCGACCTCACGACACCTCCGCCGGCGCCGATGTCTCCGGTGCCGCTCTCGACGCCGCCCTGGGCTCCGGGCGGCGTCGCCCCCAGTTCCTTCCGGCTCCGGACATGGACCCGGAGCGACGTCGCTCGACGCCGGCTCCGGCGCCGATGGGACCTTGGGTCCCAAATGTCCCTCCTCCTCCCTATTTTGAACCAGAGGAGGACCAGGAGGACTGGGAGGGGTCTGATGACCCTCTGACACGCAACTGTCAGTATGATGAGGACTGGACAGAGAGTCTAGGGAGGCCAGTGGTCTGGATACTTCTCCTGACACTGGCATGCTGTCTCCTCCCGTGGCTACGGAGGAGGGGGCCAATTTTGGTACGGTGTTGCGTAGGGCTGCTGGGGCCTTACGTCTCCAGCTCCCTACTTTGACGGTCAAGCCTAACATCTTGACAGAGGTGCTTCAGCCGGCAGCCTCCTCTGCGGAGACTGTGCTGCCGTTTAACGACGCCCTCACTGACGTTCTTTTGGGCGCCTGGTCCAAGCCCAACACAGGGGCTCCTGTGGATCGGAACGTGTCACGACGCCATCGCCCCGCTCCGGGCGACCCCTGTTTCTTTCTGTCCACCCCACTCCTGAGAGCTTGGTTGTCCAAGCCTCCGCTTCCCAAACCGCCTTCCCTACCGCTCCTCCGGATAGGGAATCCAAACGCCTGGATCAGTTTGGGAAGAAAGGTTTTTCTTCCTCCAGTGCTGGCTTGCGGTCCGTTAACACCGCTTGTCTTTTGGGCCGATATACCCACTCCCTGTGGGATTCGGTGGCGGATGTTTTGCCCCAGTGCCCTGAGGAGGTCCAGGCACTGCTTTCCGCGCCATTGCGGAAGGAAGGGATGCGGCCAAATACACTATCCGTTGTGGCCTTGACACCGCCGACTCGCTGGGCAGGTCGATTGCAACGACGGTGGCGCTCCGGCGCCACGCCTGGCTGAGAACCACTGGTTTTTCAGGGGATGTCCAGAATACTCTCATGGACATGCCCTTTGATGGAGTCGGTCTTTTTGGGTCCAAAGCAGACCATGCGTTGGAGCGCTTTAAGGACTCACGGGCTACTGCAAAGTCCCTGGGCCTTTCTGCTACACGCCCTCCGCTGCCTTCTGCTTTTCGCCCCTATCGTGGCCACGGTAGGGCGCCCTTCACGTCAGCAGCCCAGCCACCGGCCCGCGCAGCAGGCGTCTTCGCGTGGCCGAGGACGTGGATTCCGCCGTGGCGGATCGGGCAACCAGCGTGCGGGTCAGGCCACCACCTCCAACCCGTCCGCGGCCTCCAAGCCCTCCTAGTCCCTCCTTTCAGGTGCACGGCACGCCAGTAGGGGCAGGGTCCGCCATCACCTTCCCCACTGGCGCACCATCACCTCGGACAGGTGGGTCTTGGACATTGTCCGAAGGGGCTACTCCCTCCCCTTCGAGACCACCCCCCAGCCATGCCACCTCAATTCCACCGCATGTCAGGGGATCACTTGGTGCTTCTACGGAAGGAAGTCACGGCCCTCTTGACCAAGAGGGCCATCGAGCATGTTCCGACCCCAGAAGTAGGGCGTGGTTGCTACTCCCACTACTTTCTGGTGCCCAAAAGGACAAGGAGGACATGCGTCCTATCTTGGACCTCCGGAACGTCAATCGCTTCCTCCGGAAGGAGAAGTTCAAGATGCTCACCCTAGCTCAGGTCTTGACTGCCCTCGACCCTGGAGACTGGTTGGTAGCGTTGGACTTGCAGGACGCGTATTTCCACATCCTCGTCCTGCCGGCCCACCGGCGTTACCTTCGGTTCACGGTAGGCCCCGAGCATTTTCAGTTCACCGTGCTCCCTTTGGCCTTACCAGTGCCCCTCGGGTGTTCACGAAAGTGATGGCGGTGGTCGCAGCTCATCTGCGCCGGGCAGGGGTTTCAGTCTTCCCCTACCTCGACGACTGGCTGCTGAAGGCGGGCTCGTCCCAGGCAGTCGTCTCCCACCTCCAGACTACGGCCGAACTCCTGCACTCGCTGGGGTTCTCCATCAATGTGCCGAAGTCGCATCTAATTCCTTCTCCACAGCTCCTTTTCATCGGAGCAGTTCTGGACACGACGCAGTTTCGGGCCTATCCTCCCGAACGGCGAGTCCGGGATATTCAGGCTATGATTCCGATCTTTCGGCCTTTATCCTGGGTTTCGGTACGGATGACCCTGAGGCTGCTGGGCCTCATGGCCTCCTGCATCCTGCTGGTCAATCATGCCAGATGGCATATGCGGGCTCTGCAGTGGGACCTGAAGTTCCAGTGGGCGCAGCACCAGGGCAACCTGTCCGATCACGTCCAGATCTCGGAGGGGACTGCAAAACAGTTGCAGTGGTGGCTCTCGAACCGGCAATGGGTCATGGGCAGATCCCTCTCCCTTCCCCAGCCAGAGCATACAGTTGTGACGGACGCGTCCCTTCTGGGATGGGGCGGTCACATGGGAGAGGCGGAGATCAGAGGCCTCTGGTCTCCGGCGGAGTCCCGGCTCCATATCAACATTCTGGAGCTCCGGGCGATCCGACTTGCACTCAAGGCATTCCTTCCCTCTGTCAAAGGGAAGGTAGTGCAGGTGTTCACAGACAACACCACCGCCATGTGGTACTGCAACAAACAAGGCGGGGGTGGGGTCGTGGACCCTTTGTCAGGAGGCTCTGCGCCTCTGGACATGGCTGGAACATCAGGGCATGTTCCTGGTGGTTCAACACCTGGCAGGTTCCCTGAACGCCAGGGCGGACGAACCTCAGCCGCAGGTGCATGATGGATCACGAATGGCGTCTTCACTCGGAAGTGGCGCAAGGACTCTTTCTACAGTGGGGAGAGCCTTGGTTAGATCTATTCGCCACCGAAGAGAACGCGCAATGTCATCAGTTCTGCGCGTTGGAATTTCCAAGGCGGCACTCGCTCGGCGACGCTTTTCGTCACGAGTGGAGTTGCGGCTCTATTGTACGCCTTTCCGCCTATACCACTTCTACCCAGAGTGTTGAAGAAGATTCGGCACGACCGGGCCCAAGTCATTCTTGTGGCTCCGGACTGGGCTCGAAGAGTTTGGTATCCCGAGCTACTCAATATGAGCATAGATCCCCCGATCCGTCTGCCTCTTCGGGAGGATCTTCTGTCGCAGCAGCAGGGGACGGTCCTCCACCCGAACCTGTCCAGTCTACACCTGCTTGCGTGGAGATTGAGCGGCGGCAGTTGATTCCTTTCGACTTGCCTCCCGAAGTTTGTGATGTGATTCTGGCAGCCAGGCGTCCCTCCACTAAGGTGGTATACGCCTGCAGGTGGAACAAATTTGTGGCATGGTGCACAGCAAAGGCTGTGAATCCCCTTTCTGCCCCTCTTTCTGAGGTCCTTCTGTTCCTTCTCTCTTTGGCCCAACAGGGTTCTGCCCTGGGTACCATCAAGGGTTATCTTTGTGCTATCTCGGCCTTCCTCAGGCTCCCTGATCAGCCCTCCCTTTTCAAGTCCCCTGTTGTTAACAGGTTCTTAAAAGGCATTACTCACCTCTTCCCTCCTGTTCCGTTTGTGATGCCTCAGTGGGACTTGAACTTGGTTCTTACCTTTTAATGTGCGCTCCCTTTGAGCCTCTACATAACTGTCCTCTTCGTCTTCTGACTCTGAAGACAGCCTTTCTGGTGGCCATCACCTCCGCTCGGCGGGTGAGTGAGCTCCAGGCTCTATCTTGCAAACCTCCCTTTCTGTCTGTTCATCCAGACAAGGTTGTTCTTCGGACGCGTCCGTCCTTCTTGCCAAAGGTGGTTACTGCTTTCCACATTGGGCAGACCATCACTTTGCCCACCTTCTTTCCGCCTCCGCATCCTTCCAGAGAGGAAGAGAGGCTCCACCGTCTGGACCCAAAACGTGCGCTCTCTTTCTATATTGACCGCACAAAACACTTCCGGGTGGATGACCAGCTCTTTGTTGGCTACGTGGGCGCCAAAAAGGTCGGGCGGTGCACAAGAGGACCATCTCCCGCTGGGTTACCTTGTGCATCAAGACCTGCTATTCTTTGGCTAAAAGGAACCTCCTGTTGGGCTGCGTGCCCATTCCACCAGGGCAACGGCTGCTACCACGGCCTTGGGCCGCGGTGTTCAGCTAGCCGGTTATCTGTCAGGCGGCTACGTGGGCCTCGCTGCACACGTTTACTAAGACATTACTGCCTTGACAGTCAGGTCCGGAGGGACGGCTTCTTTGGCCGTTCTGTCCTCCAGGACTTCCTTGTCTGATCTTTGTTCGCAGACCCACCACCGGGGTTGGTATTGCTGGGGTATCTATTCTAAGGTAAGGAATCTATCACTAACGTGTCTCTTTCAGATGCACAAGTTACTAACTTGTGTAACGATATATCTGTAAGAGACAGTAGTTAGTGATAGATTCTCACCGCCCCACCCATCCTCCCCGTTCTGCGAACTGATTTCTAGGGTTAAGGACATCCCTTTCAGGGCCCTAGTATTTTTCAGACACCTGTGTCAGCTTCTTGCATGGCTCTGCGTTCCTGGCGCGGAAAGTCGTGTACAGAACTGACGTCAGCGGCGCAGGGGCGGCGCCTAAGTGCTGCCCGCGACGTCATCCCGGCGATCACGACGCCGACGACGGACGCGGAGCCGCACGACGCCGCCTACCGACGCGCAAGGGTACTGCTACGCAAAACTTTCCGGATCCAGCCTGACGCCTGGGGATATTCTAAGGTAAGGAATCTATCACTAACTACTGTCTCTTACAGATATATCGTTACACAAGTTAGTAACTTGTGCATTTGGCACTCAAGCACTTCAAGGACTGCAGGGCCACCGCCTGGTCATTGGGACTCCCCACAGCTACATGCCAGCCCCACTCTGCTTTTTGCACTATCTGTGACTGCGGTAGGGGCTACCAGCCGCATCCTTTTCCACCCCGCCACCATGACTTTATGCCTGACTCCGTCTCAGACACCCCTTTTCTTCAGAGCCATTCTAGACACAGTGCAGTTCAGCGCCTACCCTCCGAAGTGGCGAGTCCAGGATATTCAGGTTTCTGATGTTTCAACCCCTATCATGCAATTCGATGAGACGGACTCGGAGACTGCGGAGTCTCATGTCCTCCTGCATCCTACTGGTAAATCATGCCCAACAGCATATGCGGGCTCTGCATTGGAACCTGAGATTGCAGTGGGTGCAGCATCAGGGGAATATCTGTGACCTGGTGTCCAGGTATTGCAGGGAGCAGCGAAAGACCTGCAGTGGTGGCTGAAGAACCATAATTAGATCATCAGCAGCAGACTGCTTCCTTCCACACTCAGACCTCACAGTGGTGACAGATGCATCCTTACTGAGTTGGGGCTGCCACCTGGGCTGCCATGCTGATCAGAGGACTCTGGTCTCCACCAGAGTCGCAACTCCACATAAACCTATTGGATTTGAAAGCGATTAACTTGGCATTGAAATGCTTCCTTCCATCAAGGGGAGGCTGGTTCAGGTGCCCATGGACAACACCATTGCCTTGTGGTACTGCAACAAGCAGGGCTGGGTGGAATTGTGAGCCCTCTGCCAAGAGGCCCTGTATTTCTGGACATGGTTGGAACGTCAGGACATTTTCCTGTTAGTGCAACACGTTTTCCTGCTTGTGCAGCACCTGGCAGGATGATCAGAGCGGGCAAACTCTGCCATCAATGCCTGGCAGATCACAAATGGCATCAAGATCAGAGGTGGTGCAAGGTCTCTTCTGCAGTTGAGGAGAATCTTGGTTAGATCTATTCGCCATGCAGAAGAGACACTTCAGCATGTCTGCGCATTGGAGTTTCCAAGGCTTCTCTAGCTCGGATATGCATTTCATCTTGAGTGAAGCTCAGGACTCCTATATGCCTGCCTTTCCAGCGAAACCACTCCTGCCCAGAATCCTCAAGATGAGGAATGATTTGGCCCAAGGCATTCGTGTGGCTCTGGATTGGGCACAGAGAGTATGATATCCCATAGTCCTGGGCATAAGCATTGGTCCTCCGATCAGGCTGCCCCTCAGGCAGATCTCCTTTGCAACAACAGGGCAGAGTTTTCCACCTAAACCTGTGCATGCTCCACCTACATGCATGCCTGTGTAAGTCTGTTGATGGAAGTCTGGCTGCCAATATAACTTCACAAAGACCATATGCAGCTGCTTTTGGTACAAGTTTGTGGCTTGGTGTGCTGAAAAATATGTTGATCTTCTTTCTACACCTTTGTTTGAGTTTTTGTTTGTTTTATCTTTGGCCCGATGACTTCCCTTTGGGCACAGTTAACAGGTACCTTTCGGCCATTTCGGCTTTCTTACAGTTGCCAGATGAGCCCTCCTTGTTCAAGTCACCTGTTGTGACTTGTTTCCTGAAAGGATTTTAACACATGTCCCCACCTAAACTTTTCATTATGCTCCAATGGGACCTGAACTTGGTCTTAACCTTTTTGATCTGTTTATCATTCGAGCCCATGCATAGCTGTCCTCTACATCTCCTGACGATCAAAACATCTTCTACATCAGCCAGGAGGGTTAGTGAGCTACAGGCGCTCTCTGTACACAATCCATACACCAACCTCTTCCCAGACAAACTGGGTCTCCTCACTCGTGCCTCTTTTCTCCCAAAGTAGTAACACGTCTGCACGTCGGCCAAAGCATCACGCTACCGACTTTCTTCGCGCTACCTCAACCTTCTAAAGAAGAGGAGAGACTCCATTGCCTGCACCAAAAAAGAGTGTTGTTCTACATCAGTCACACCAGAGAACACCGGATGGATGATCAACTCTTCATTGGGTTCGCTGGGGAGAAGAAAGTGAAAGCAGTAAAGAAACAGACCATCTCCAGATGGATTGTATTCTGTATTAAGATATGCTAAGGACTTGCCAAAAAGCAGCCCCCTGAGGACTTGCAAGTTCACTCCAGCAGAGCCAAGGCTCAGACCACTGAGTTAGTAGGCGGATTCCCTGTCCTGGATATCTGTCAGGTTGCTATGTGGCTATATTTCTGCAAGTTTACCAAATACTGCTGCCTTGACAGTCAGATTTGTGACAACGGGCACTTTGCCTGTTTGGTCCTCCAGGACATTTTGATCTAAACCAGGTCGCAGAACCTCCTCCAGGGGAGGCATTGCTTGGGTATCTATTCTTAGGTAAGGAATCTGTAGTTACAAGTCCAGATGAACAAGTTACTTACCTTCGGTAATGCCTTATCTGGTAGAGACTCTAGCCGCAGAGTGCTTACTGACCCTCCCAACCCTCCCCGCTTCTGCAAACCAGTTTTTCTGCCTAGAAAGGTTCCCTTAGGTCCTTACACACAGGTCCATCAACTTTCAGCCTTGGCTCCGTGCTTCTAGCACAGAAATGACAAAAGAAACTGATGTCAGCGTGCTGGCGTGGCGCCTAGATAGGCATCGTGCATGTCACTTCTGGCGCAGCCGACGTGGACCCGATTGCTGCCACCTACCGGCGCGCAGAGGTACTGCTCAAGATTTTCTGAATTCAGATTGACGCCTGGGGAATATTCTATGGTAAGGAAACTGTGGCTAGATAGAGTCTCTACTAGATACTGCGTTACCAAAGGTAAGTAACATGTTTGTCTCCCCTATCTTTGGGGAGACAGGTTAGATAGTTACAGAACAGTAACTAAATTGAGCCAACTAAACGGCTCTTAAATGCCTCCGTGCAAAGGTTGCATGCATCACAAAAACATATTTTTAGTGACCAAGAATTGGAAAGTGAAGAGCACGTTTTGGGTAGAGACCTTCTGATACTGTGCTGGAGACAACAGTGTCCAATGCTTAGGTGGCTGTCCAGTGCCTTTTATCCATAGAACACTGTGGCACCCTATCAATTCAAGTTCCTACCCAGTGACACCCCTCATCCTGCACGTGCCATCCATCTGCCTCTTTGTGACCAGTAACAACATCACCTAGTCCTGTGGCATTGCTTCACCCCTTGTTGGTTATCTATTCCCTCTGCTTTGTATAGAGAGGCTTTCGGGTACTGTTGATTCATGCACATGAATTCTAACCTCACAGTTATTGTGTTCTGCATTCTACCTATGTCTTTCCTTCCATCTTCTTTCATCTCTTCTTCATTTGCTAATCTACGACTGCTCTAGTACCCCTTTAAAGATCAAAGAGAGGACATTAGCATTAAATGACCTTCAATAACCCTGTACATCAGGGATAGGTTTACTACACCATGCAAATTTGTGCCAGCATGGAATACTTCTCACAGTATTGGGAAGTAAATAAATTGACGTGCTCCCTTTGTGATGTTTTTTAAAAGAATTTTTTTTATTGAATAAGAAAAACAAAAACATAACAGTGTACAATAAAGTGACACAGTGCATTCGTACATTTCCCACCATCGATTTGTCGCTACCTTCCAACATTACCATTATGTTACATACCGTCAATTTTACATTGTGACCGTTAATTTTCACGGAGTTATACATTCCTGTATAGGGGAATCAGTAAATGGTACACACAACATTCCTCTCGTTTTGTTCCATTCCCCCCAAATCTTGGTCCATTTTTTGGGGCATCCTCTCCCGTCATAGATCACCCTTTCCGTCTGCATTCACCAGTCCATATCGGCCTCCCAGTCCCGGAGCCTTGGTGCCGTGTCTCCTTTCCATGCTCTGGCTATATTACGTTTCGCTACTACATTTCCAAGGGAGACCCAGATCCTTTCTTTAGTCGTCAAGTCAGTTGCATCCCATATATTGAGAAGGGGGGTGACTTCCATACTTTTCCCGCAAACTTCCCACATTTTTTAGGTTAATTTCTTCCAATTCGACTGTATAATTGGGCATTTTTTGTGATTTTTTTTTTTTAATCATTTCTGTTCCACAATACATTCACATTTCTTGGTGTAAAATGTTGCCTTTAATACGGAGTGCTACTGTGCGTGATAGACTGGAAATGTCAGACCAGTGTAAATGGAGTTCATGCACTTAAGTTGTACAGTAGTTACATTTCTGTCTATGCCAGCAATTTGATTCCGCTATGAACTAAATTGTGATTTGCCACATTGCTAGTCAATCTGGTAGTCCATGATCTTGTCTGACAGGCCAATTCTTTGCTCGAAACGCTGCTATCTTATGATGGTGTTATTGTCCTCTTCCCAATTTTTCTTGCTGAAGTCCCCTCTCTGGTATTGGAGTGGTTACCTTAGCTTGTTTACTCTCAACTTTTCACTTGCCTGTATTAACCTACTTTCGTTTTTCAGAGCGATGGGATATTCTAACCTGTTTGTTTCTCGTTTTTGCACTAAACCTATTTCTCCCTGCCTTCCACTTTTCTCCATTACTCACCTTATGTTTTTTCCTTTTTTGTTCGTTGTTCTCCAACTTTCAATTTTTTTTCTCATACTCACTCTTCTAATCCGTAACTTCTAATGCTTTCACTCCCTGCCTTATCTTTATCTGCTTTTCCTCTTCTCATTCTCCTCTCGCCTCTGACTATTCTATCCCCTCTTTTCTCCTTTACTCTTCCACCATCTTCTCTCCCTTTCGTTTTCTTTTCATTATTAACTACCATTGTTTCCCACCCTTTCTTTCCCCTATCTCTTTTTCACTCCACCTCTTCACTGGCTTCTTTTCTCCAATCTCTTCTACCTCTGTTCTCTCTTCCCCCTTTTTCTTTTCCAATTTCTCTCTTCTCTTCTTGCTCTTCTCATCAATTTCTGTCCCCTGCCTCTATCCCATAACGCTTCTTTTCTACATTGTTTTCCTTTGTCTATCTGCCCCTTACCCAAAATATGTTCTCTTATCTTCCCTCTCGTCTTATTTTCCTCTCTCCTTGCCTCTTTTTTTCTGTTCTGATTGAATGCTTTAGTTCTTGGCGACACTTACAATATTCCTATAGACTTTCGAGGTAAGCATAATTAACCAGTGCGTCCCACCCACCTGATGCGGCCCAGTGGGGTGTCTGCCATTTGCATGCTATGGGCACCTGTATGGACTGTTTCTTACTTTGTTGGCTCATGAGAGGCTCCTAGAAAGTACCTTTGAGTGTTTGAGTAGGAAACATTTTAATTATAGTTGTGATATATTTTATTAGTACAGTTTGGGAGTCCTAAATAGGTCCTCCAGATATAGCTCTTATACTAAAGACATAGGTCCTCCAGATATAGCTCTTATACTAAAGACTACCTATCTTTTCAGAAACCAGTGTTATTTGAAGGCAGTTGGAATGGATTTGATTGGTCCCTGGGGAGGCTGTTGTAGAAAACAGGCTATGAGGACAGACATTAAATGAGCAGGATGAAAAGGCTTTTCCATCGAGATGCGCTTTTCTCAATTTTGCTAGATGTCAAAGCACCTTAGAAGCAAATAGATATGTGCCACATTGACCTGTTTAGTGCTAGGAGTAGACCTACATATTTCTGGTTACTCTTTGTAGTAAAGTATAAAACACATCGGATCATATTCCACTAACTCAGATGAGCCATAATGTTCTGCAAAACACTTTGAAAAGCACACAAGTGACTCCTCTTCAGAAACATTTCTGCAGAGTGAACAATTATAGGGAAAAAGGCAGGTTCTCCTGGTGATTCTTTTTGATAATCAAATAGTAAGGGGTTAGGATTATAGTGCATTTGCAGCGATGTGTGAGTCCTACTAGGGAGCTAGAAGCGGGTGCTGCATGTCTAGGAGGCTGTTACCACTGTGTGAGAGTGAAGTGGATATATTAAGGTGGGGGGTGTAAGGTTCTGGAAAGCTTGGGACAGGTTTGTGTTTCTTATGTAATTATGCGTGCATAATAGTGTTATGCTAACAGTAGCCATTTCGCCTATGCCCACTACTGCTAACTTATAAATTCACATGTATCGTAGGACATAGAAAAGGGGCTTCCACGCCGATTTGATTTGAGATAGACTTTCTGAATCTCAGTCCAATGATATTGGGTATTCTGTTGGAAATGGTAGCCCAGAATGTCTGTTAAACATGGTCAAATATTCCTCTTGTAGTCACAGTTCACAAGCCTGCCCAAGATTGGGTATGGGGGGCACATAGTGTATTTGGGGTCTTATAAAGCCATATCAAGAAATTCTTTCTGGCTGGAGGATTGAGGTCTGCTAGTGAAGTCCTATTTAAGGCTAAGTGTGCGAAACAGTCTTGGTACCCTGTTTTCTGCGTAATTTCTATAAAGTGTCTTTACTTCTAGAGACGAGCTCATCAGCCACGAGTTATAGCTCTGAATTCAACCGGCGGCTTCTAAGCAACTACATGTGTAAGTACTATATATATTTCTTTTTTGATGCCTATCAATTCGGGGCGGTTCCTCTTAAAGGCTCCAGGGTGTAGCTCTGCCACCTGTTAGCCCAAAGAGACACTGCTAGATTAAATGATTACACTTGTAATAATTAAATTTGCCAGTGTTCATGCAGACATGACATTTGTGTTTACATGAACTCTGCAGTGCGCAGGTCAACCCCCTCAGCCTCTCCACCAGGTTCCTGGTGACAGGAGGAGGAGGGGGCTGCGCGACGATTCTGCTACAGAGTGTTGTTTGAAAACACAACACTCTGTATGTAGATGCCTGGATTGAGCATGTCTGAGGGGTGTAGTTCAACTACAATCACCTCACACAGCACAATCCATTTTATTTAGCAGACATACTGCGCATGCCTCAGGCAACACAGTATGTCTGCTAAAATATGTCTTTCAGGCGCACATTAGTGTATCCCTTAGCCCAACGAGAAGCTGCACAGAGCAGCAGGGGTAGGACCCCCAGCACTGTCCCGTCTTCTGATAGTTCTGTGCTTCCAGTCCTGTCAAGAAGCTTGAAGAGGGCTTGAGGTGGGTCTTCCTCTGAAACCTGGCCTTTTTGTTCTGTCTGGCTCCTAGTTAGGAATCATGGCTTTCTGGTTCCTATGTCCAGCACCTGATTCCTGCTCTGCTGTTGCCATTGAGCCTCTCAGGTGCCATAAAAGGATTAAAGGTAAGTAAAAAAAAGAGTTGGAGTGAGTCAGGGGTGTCTCTATCCATAGTGCAACAGGTGCAGTTGCACCAGGGCACAGAGGCCATGGTGTAACTGCACCTGCTGCAATCTTAACGCAGAACACCTGTCCCCCATGAGTTCAAAACAGAGCCCCTACACACCTGCAGTTTAGAGAGAGAGAGAGGGAGAAAACGTGTGTACGAAAAACAGTAAGTGTGAGTGTATTTGGTGCATTTGATGGCACCCAAGGCAAATTTTGAAAACAATGAGGTGAACCTGTGGCAAGTATTACACGCCACCCCTTTCAGGGATCACTAGCTGCGACTACTAACAATCACATTCTGGACACTATATTATCTTACTGGAAACCTGAAAAGAAGAAACATAATGCTGCTTGAAACTCACCCCACTTCGTGCCAGTTTATGGGGATGGTAATAAATTAATAGGTGCTGGAGTCCCAACCCCCCACCAAATGTGGATCAGTAAGAGGCGACTGCTTTTTAAATCTGCACAAGTTTGCACAACTTTGTTTTTTGAAAATCGCCTGTCCCTCCCTCACTTGGAACGTTTTCCCCCTCGAAATAAGATCTGTGAATTATGTGGGATAAAAAGAAAACCTGAAAACTTAGCTGTTCAGACAAGCTTATGAATAAATAACTATGACATCAGTAGCCTCTTTCTACCCCAGTGCCAAGAGCCGTTTTTGGTGTATGTGCGCTTAACAAGTGATCTTTAACATAACATAACGTGTTGTGCACTCTTTTAGAGCAAGCCCTTTTTGTAGTCACACTTACTTTGTCTAACGACTTTGCACAACATATTGTGGAACATACCGAGCCTCACTCTACTGAGAGTGAACTAGTCGCTTTTGTTGTGGTCTCATGTTCTACAGACATCAGGTGGCACATAGGCTTCAGAAGTGGGTGGAAATAGCTGGAAGGGACAGGCACTGATTCTTTGAAAATCACTTATTTAGAGTGACTGCTGTGGGTGGTGTGTCACATTTCAGCGCCTGTACAGTAGCACAAATCCTCGCCGATAAAATTTTACTTTGTGTATTGTAGGTAAAGTGCTCGGCAACCTGCAGCTTAACCTCCTGAGTAAATCCAAGGTGTATGAAGATATGGCTCTGAGTGCAATCTTCCTTCATAACAACTACAATTATATCCTAAAGTCTCTTGAGAAGTAAGTATATGAATGTGTGTCTCTGTGTGAGTGAAGCAAGCTTGCACTGTTGACTCACTATATATATATATATATTAGGTGAATAAGATTGAAAGAGAAGTTTTACTTTGGCCCAAAGAGGTGACCGCCATAAAAAAGAAAAGAGACATAGGTGATCAAACGAGGATGATTACCGGATACAGTGCCTACCACACTAGGGTGAGGGACAGTCTGTGTAGGCACTGGCATCTGGTAAAGAGGGACCCAGTGTTAAGTGAAATGCTGCCACGGAGACCATTGTTGACTTTTAAGAAAGCAAAATCTATGAGGAATGAATTGGTCAACAGTAGTCCTGAGGTTGGCTCTGTAGAGGGCTGGTTGAAAGCAAGCCCCGGTTTTCACAAGTGCTTTAAATGTAAAGCCTGTAAGTTCGGGAGTAACGAGAAGCAAGTCACATCACCCCTTATGGCAAGACCTTGGAAGATTAGATCTTCCTTGAACTGTAGAAGCGAATTTGTTCTATACATTTTAAAATGTACATGCCCACGTTGGTAGCACCATTCATATGGTCCACGTTCGCATTTTACAGCACTTAAGGGCAATCCAAAATAACTACAAAAATTACCCAGTCGCACGACACATCAACGAAGTCCACAAGCGGAATATGGGTGACCTGGTGTATTATGCAGTCGATCAAGTACCGAAATTGAGGAGGGGTGGAAATCGGGAGTTAAGGCTACGTCAGTTGGAGTCAAAATATATATTGCTGTTTAATACTAAGATCCCTTCTGGACTTAACACAGAAGAGGATTTACATGTCCATTTGGGTTAGATATGGCAATCTATATCAGCGTCTTTTAAAGTTTTAATTGGTTGCAGGGTTTACATAATGAGAGGAAGTTACACACCAGAGGTGTATAACAGAAGGTAAAGGTGACCAATGGGATTAATTACAATTATTGAAATGAATTTTTTGTACTGTAGGGAAGATTCAAGTGTTATTTGGTTATAGACTACTATTTTAAGGTTGTTTTGTGCTATTAATCTATACAACCCGATAATCGAGGCAGGTAGGATAGGGCTGCTCCCCCATTCATCTTTGGAGACATGAGGTTGCAGGAAAATATTTGCACTTTAAGGTCAATTGAGACATTCCTAAGCATAATTTGCACATTTAATGTAGCAGCTAGTCTACACATTTATCAAACTGTGAATGAGTTCTATAAAGCACTTGCACTTTAGAACCTTTGCTGCACTAATGCATTTGCACTTTATTTGGGAATGGATTGTATATATAACAATGGAGGCGTTTGTGCAATAATATTTATTCTTAGACAATCTCAAAGTACAATCAAAGAACACGAACAAAATTTACAAGCACTTGCACTTTGAATGGTTTTAGACTGCATTTGCATTTTAAAGTTAGAGAAATGAAGACTACAGCATATGTGATAGTAGATTTTGGGGAGCAACTGACCTGACAACAGGCTGTGTAAATCACTATGCATTGAGACACTTGTCAGTGGCACTGAGAAAGGTATGGGAGTACATATGATAAGAAGTATTATTGTATGAGTACAGTGTGTCTTAGCAATAGTAGTTTAAACACTTGCAGCACAATAGATAATGTATGAAGCTATGGTCTTTTCATCTGCATTCAATGTGAGGTTAAACTTGAGTGTGTTACAGCTATAAATTTGATGCAAATATTTGTCCCTACGAGCTGCAGTACACTAGAAGTGCAATAGTGATTGGCAATGAATTTTTAAATTGCCTCATACACTTAATTAGAATTTTAAATTAGATTTTTTTGCACAATGAATTCAATAGTTGAATTAATGAGTGTCAATGACTTGAAATTGCCTCAACAACAATTTTACGGATTTCATTTTTGTTTTAATTTGTTGTACTTTATTTATTTGGGAAAATATATATTGTATGCATTGGTCACAAACGCCAGGCACAAGTGTGAGTGCCAAGTCTGTCTATTATGTCAGTTGAAAGTTCACCACATGTGACAGCAAACCCTGCATTTTAAATGGTGCAATTACGATGACGTTTTGTTGTGTGAGCAAGGCAGGAAGTGCCGAAACGCGTAGCAGCTGTAAATCTCAATAAACGAGAAACGTAACGTATATCCAGCCCCTGTGTCGGTGCTCAATCAAAGGAACTGGAGTTGGAGTTTGATAGTGAGTGATGCTTGTAATTCTGCTGCCACTCTTGTGCCTACTTGGTGCGTATAATGAAAGTGTGCTCAGCTGTGGCTCTCACAGAGCACAGTCTGTTGCCAGAGGGGGAAAAACCTCCTCGTGCGATGCTGTCATTGCACCTTTTTATTTCATTTAGGGTCAGATGTACGAACACATTTTCTGGTCACAAAACCTGGTAAATCGCAGGCTTTGCTACAAAGAGTGTTTTTTAAAGCATTAAACCCGTTTAGCGATTCGGTAACATGTTATCAAATCGTTAAATGGCTTTAGTAAACCATTAGGAATCACTGTTAAGAAGGGGCATGTTTAGGGCATCCCTTTCAAATAGCGATTTCTTGCAATATGTATTAATGTTTTGCTACTGAAATCCGTTCATAAACCATTAATATTTTACAGACTACTGGAAGGTAGTAGTAACCTGCTTGCAAATGAATGGTCGCTTGTGAAAGGTAAAAAAAATGTTTCTATTTTCAAACTCATCCCTTTTTCCTTTAAGGAACATGGGCTATATTTAAGAAAACAAATTGCTTTATTTAAAAGCAATCACCGACACCAGTGTTTGCTTACCCTAGCAGGCCACCATCCCTGTGATGGCAGCGAATCGTAGTGGTTCGCAGTTTGCGACCTACCTCATTAATATGCATGAGTTAGGTCAAATTGCAACCCACTGTGATTCGATATTTTGTGAATCGACCTATTAGTACAAAGGTTGGTTCGCAAAATACCACAGGATTCACAAAATGTTGGTGCTCAAATTGCGACCACGTCTTGCGAACCCTGTCCTTGAACATCTGTCCCCTACTTACGTAAGGGCTACAAAATAGCCTTTTCTGCAGTGCACTTTAAACTGTTCTCTTTCCCGTTAGAGGTGTTGTCTATATTGTTCAAAGCATCTGAATTAATGCAGACACTACATTTTGGCTTGATAGTCCTCCCGTGCTTCTGCTGAAACCCCATATTTGTTGTGGTAAGATGTGGTAGAACCGATGAATACAGTGTTTGAATTTTCTTCTCACAGGTCTGAGCTCATTCAACTGGTGTCAATAACACTGAAGAATGCAGAGAAGCATTATAGGGGACACATTGAAGAGCAAATCAAGATGTATCAGAACAGGTGAGCAAACTCATAACCTCGTCTATGTCAATCAAGGGTTGGAGGCTGGAAGAAATCCTGCATCAGACGGTGGTGTTGAAGTAATTCATGCCACTCAGCGTGTCTCCGAGCTTTAAGAGCACTTGTTATTCTGGTATCTGCTCCATGATTTAGAATTAGGTGTGGGCTGTTTGTGAGCAGAGGAAAATGTACATCAGTCTTTTGATAACTTACCATTTATATCGCACACAGAGATCAACCTGTGTTATCCTTGGTCAAGTGATGGCAGAACATGCTTAACGTTCTAGGATTCAAGATAGTATGTTGCTCATACGGAGGGATTTGAATGTTCTATTCATTACACATTTTCCAGAATCAAATTCTGGCCCCTCTCAGCTGCAGACCCATAGCTTCAAATCATGCTTCTCTTTTTGAAAACATAGCTGATGGCAATCGTGCTATAGATAGACTCAAACCGGTTTTGCTATACTGGTGCTTTGACCTAGTGAGCACTTGTTGCTGCAGGTAAATTGTCTGGAACAGGCAGCGGTCTGATATGTTGTAGATGGAAGAATTTAAGACGCGCCTCTACTCTTTTTTCCTGTCCTGAAGCGATACCCCTTTTGTGCTCTTAATAAATACCCTTTGTACCCTCTTAATGTCCAGAGATGCCCCTCGTTTACCCTACATGTCTAGATGACTTACAGAAATGCGCACACACTTCTCCCCTTAAAATAGAGAAAAGCCTCTTGGGAAACCGCAACCAGACTTCAGATGTCAAACTACATGCTAGAAGGATTTACACGAAAAGTAATTCTTATTGTGGTATGGGCCACATATATCTATTACCATCAGTGTCCATATAGGACTCTAGTACTCCTGATGACAAGATTGATGGCACTTGTCTTGTTGAAAGCGTCATTGTTGTCACCAAAGTCTAATTTGCTGTTCTTTCGATGGACATTGAGAACATATGTGCTATCACTTTAACCAATGATATAGACACCGATGTCAACATCTAGACAAGTCAGAGGAAAAACAGCTCTCAAAGATGTAACTATCAAGAGAGAGCAGTACAGGCAGAAGCAGAAATTGCACAAAAAGAAAAAAGAGCAGATGGAGGAAGAGAAATATGTAGAAGCATTTAACTTACCAAGAACACCTAAGCATTTTTTTTTTGGATTGGTTTTGGTGAAAGATGACAATAACATTGCTTATTCTGAACAACTGAAGCTTAGAAGAAATAAGAGGAAGAAAGAAAAATGAAAGTTCCCAGGATCCTTATGGCGAAAAGAATTACCAGCATCATAAAAGGGTTTACTTGGTAACATTGGTGAAAGACTACCATCACACACGAGTTTCAACAGTTAATGGTAATCCTTGGGATGGATATAATGCCTATTATGTTTTTTCAGTCTCTGCGCTTCTTTTGACATCTTTACTGTTGGAACATTCCATCAGAAACTGGAAACCGATGCAGAAACGTTATGCAGGATTCAGAGGAGCATACAAAGTAACTTCAGGAAAAAGGGTTCCTTCTTAGTGCTTGCCTACCAGACAGCGAAAGCTGTCTATTGGCGAAAAGACCTATTGGCAGCTTACAGTAGGCTTAGTGCCTGCCCATTGCTTACCATTGGTTGGCTTTATTGTCGCTCTCATTGGCTAGCTTTTTATTTGGTAGCTTGTGTGGGCTTTCTTTCCCCTTCTTGTGTTTTTCCCTCTCCTGGACACTTTATGTATGTCCTTTCACTGCTTAATTTTCAATTACAACGTTTTCCTTCTCGTTAAGCTCTCCATGAGAGTGTTTTCCAGCGGTCTCCTTGGTATACCTGTCTTCCCCCCTTTGCTGCGCTGAGTGTTGCTTTCTCTCCCCCATATGCTTCTCCCTAGTGTGCTTCTCCCCTGCTTTGCTGTCTTGCCTGTGTGCTTCTTCCCCCAGCTCCATGTTGCTCTCCCGCTTGCTGTGTTTCTCTTCTCCCCCTGTGCTTCATGTTGCTTTCTCTTGCTGTTGTGTTATTTGCCCCACCTGTGCCCTTTGTGTTTTTTCCACACACCCCTTTAGTCCTTCGCGTTGCTTTCCTCCCCACCCATGCCCACCGTATTGCTTTCCCACGAACCCCCACCTTAAAGTGCTTTGAAAAGCACCTACGTCATTTTGTAGGTGCAAGCATGCATGGTGCGTGCATTGACAAAATGGCACGGCCAAAGCATTTTTTGGGGGGTTTTTTGTTTAGAAAACTAAACTTCTTTAGCGATGCTGCACAAAAGACCCAGAACCAGAGGAAGTCTAGGACCCACTTTACATACCTTTCCGATGCAGCATCTATAAAATGTATTGACCACTGTCAAGTTAAAAACAGATCTTTTCTAGAGAACCACCACCACCTGATTCAATGGTGGTGTCTGCTGCCATATGCTTCAATGCCTCCTGATCACCACCCTCCACTTCACACAAAACAGAAAGTAAAAGAATGGACTCGGGTAGGAAACACTTTGTACACCATTGATAGTCCTAGGGTTGCAAGTTCCATTGCACTGAAGGGCCGTTATAACAGGGAGCTGTGGAACTCTGTTTTCCATTTCCTGAATCTTGTTCCTGAGAGGGTCTGGAGGATTACCTCTGACCTGACCATCATTGCAGCCAAGAATTTAGCCGAAGTCAACATCTATCATGGCATCTCTTTGAGACGTAACTCCTAGCTGAAGCTCACATCTTTGATTCCTTATACTCACCAAAAACTCATAATCTGCCTTTCTGGGTCTGCACTTTTTGGTTTTCACATTGATGGCGAACTCCAACACACTGTAAAAGAATCTTCTGAAACCGTACAATCTGTCAGTTTAGAAAAGAGAAAGGAGGTTCAGTTTAAGAGGCCAAAACTTACCCATATTCACTTTTGCAAATGGCAGCAACAATTGCAACTCCAAGAGCAGCAGTTGCAAAATTATTTTTTTCAGAGACATAAAATCCTCAAAAGCGGAGGCTCTCCACAACCTCCTGTGGCTCCAGGTAAAGCCCCCTTGAGCAGAACAGGGACTCTCACTGTGCCACAAACTTGTTTGAGGGAGCGTTTTCAACTTGTATCCCTTTTGACAGAGGAAAACATAAAACAGCTAGGTGCGAAATATTGTGAAAAGGGGTTAATGAATTGGATTCTCTTTTTTCCCATCTTCTATTTCACAGGTGTCCAAACCTCTACAATTGAAACGACTCAAAATAAAGATTCTTATTGTTGGACTTGGCCCTTTTTTTGCAGGGTCATCCCTAAACTTTTTGCCTTCCTCCTATATTTTTTCTGACCTGTTGTTGGCTGTTTTATGACTCTGGGCACTTTACCACTGCTGATCAGTGCTAAAGTGCATATGCTCTCCCCATTATAAATTGTGTGATGGATTAGTGACTCCATGATTGGATGATTGGATTACTTGTCAGTCCCTAGTACAGTGCACTGAGTGTGCCCAGGGCTTGTAACTCCAATGCCGCTGGTGGGCTTGCAGCACTGGTTGTGCCACCCACAGAAGCGGCTTGTAAAATGTGCCTCAGGCCTGCCATTGCAGAGCCTGTGTGCAGCCTAGGGCTGCCATGTCGACTTGGTGAGTACACCCACTTACCAGTCCCTAAACCTTCCCTTTACTGCATGTTGGTCACCCCTAAAGTAGGCCCTAGGGCAGGGTGCATTGTAAGTACAAGGTAGGATATGCCCTGGTGTGTGTGGCATGTCCTAATAGTGAATTACAGCCATTTTCGTTTTTCACTATTGCAAGGCTACCTGCTCCCCATAGGCCAGAATGGGCAGACTGACTATTACACCTTATAGTCAGAACTGACCCAGGGAACATGGTAGAAAAACGAATTTAGTATGCCTGAACTCAGAATGCTAAAATACATCTTTTAGTGAAGTTGGTTTTAACATTCTGTGTTTGAAAATACCCTTTTAGAAAGTGGGTATTTTCTTGCCTAAACTTCCAAGCCTGCCTCTGCTAGGTTGTGTATTCCTTGTCTGGAGATTGAGTGACAGGGGCTGGGGGTGGCTACAGGAGACAGGGTGAGTCAGCACAGGGCTGAATAGAAAGATCTGCATCCAGAGTGGAGGGAGGAGTTGCACCTGGGTCTGAATAGGGCTGTGCCTGCCTTCCACAATGCTGGCTCCACCTCCTGCCGGGCGGCTGAGCACCCTGCCCCACATTCTGAAAGGAAAGAAGGAGACAGAAAAACAAAGTGCTCCAGGACTGACCAGAACTGGTTTTGGGCTGGGCAGAGGCCTCTCTGCCTTCAGAGAACAAAGGAAAACTGTGTATAAAAAGGGGACCCAGACCCCTAGGAAATTAGATCACTTTGGGAAAACAAGAAGAAACCTTTGCTGAGGAGAGGAACCAGAAGAAACTGAGGAGAGGACTATCCCTAAGCTAGAGGGATCTGCCTGCAGTGGTTGCCTGACTGCCAAAGGAAGGAGAAAGGACTTTGTGTGCACTTTTATTCAACTTGTAAAGTATCTCCAAGGGCTTGAGAAAAGAGCTTGCCTCCTGCTGAAGTCTCAGGGACAACAGACTTCAACCACCAGCTCCCCAAGAATCCTTTGGAAGTGCCTGCTGCTGTTTTGGGCCTTCTGAAGGGACTGCGTGTCGCAAGGAGCTGGAAGCGCGACTCAAGAGGAAGAAGCGTGTCGCCGTCGCTGCTGCTGCCGTCGCAACTCCGAAGGAGGGTGTCGCCGCTGTAGCTGTCGTATTGCACCGCATCGAGAGAAGCGTCCCGCAACGAAGAGGAAGCGTGTCGCCGCCGCTGCTGCTGCCGCCGCAACTCCGAAGGAGGGTGTCGCCGCTGTAGCTGTCGTATTGCACCGCATCGAGAGAAGCGTCCCGCAACGAAGAGGAAGCGTGTCGCCGCCGCTGCTGCTGCCGCCGCAACTCCGAAGGAGGGTGTCGCCGCTGTAGCTGTCGCATTGCACCGCATCAAGAGAAGAGTCTCGCATCGAGGAAGAAGCGTGTCGCCGCCGCAGCCGCTGCCGTCGCAACTCCGAAGGAGGGTGTCGCCGCTGTAGCTGTCGCATTGCACCGCATCAAGAGAAGCGCCGCATCCACGGAGAAGCGTGCCGCCGTCGGAGCTGCTGCCGTCGCATCACGAAACAAGGGTGTCGCCGCTGCAGTTGTCGCATCGAGCGGAAGCGTCTCGCCACGTCGGAGAAGAGGGTCGCCGCCAAAGCCGCTGTCGCCGCATCGCTGAACAAGGGTGTCGCCGCTGTAGCTGACGCATCGAGTCGAGACTTCTCGCAACCTCGGAGAAGCGTGCCACATCAGGGAAGAACTTGACGTCTTTATTTCTTTGCACCAGAACTTCGTCGCATTTCCATCGCTGCAACATTGCTTGTTGTGGAAGCGTCCCGCATCGTAAGGTACATTGACTTAAAGTGTCGCATCGTAAGAACTGAACTGAACTAAGCTAAAACTACCATTTTTAAGTACAGTATTGTGGATTTTTGTCGTTATGGTCTTGTGTTAAAACTATATAAAGAATACTTATTTTTGATATAAACCTTGTGTGGTGTCCATCTGTAGTGTGTCCCTAGATTACTGTATGTGTTCACAAATGCTTTACACACTGCCTCTGAGATAAGCCTGTCTGCTCGTGCCAAGCTACCAAGGGGGTGAGCAGGGGTTATTTTAGGAGTGTACCCCTTTACCCTGACTAGAGGCGAGGGTCCCTATTTGTCACAAGTACCTACCTGTGCCAACTAGAGACCCCCAATTCTAACACTTATGAATAGAAATATAGAGACTCCAGAATTTGGAAAAGAACAAGGGAATTTTCTCCGGTTATTTCTTGATTCAAAAGAAAAGTCAGAATTTAGAGTTTCATCTCATCCTGGATCTCAAATATGCCAACAAATGGGTCAAAAAGGAGTAATTTCAACTGCTTTCTCTCCATCAGATTTTCCCAGTTTTCGCAGAGGGGATTGGGTCGCATCAAGAGACCTACAGAATGCAAGCACATCCCAGTGTGCAAGAAACATTGTACCTTTGATTCTGAGTAGGACACTCACGCTATCGTTTTTGTTCCCTCCCTTTCGGTCTCATGTCCGCTCCGAGGGTTTTAGCCAGATATATGGCAGTAGTAGTAGCAGCTCTGGTAAAGGGAAAACATTTGCTAAGCCAACCTTGGATGGCTAGCTCTTAAAAGCTAATTCAGCCCCGAAACTACAAGACATGGAGACTCTCCTAGCCCTCCTCTGTGACTTGGGTCTTCAGATCATCTCTTCGGAATCCTTTCTTCAACCAGTGCAGACAATACTGTACCTGGGAGACGCAACAGACACACTTAATGCGAAAGTGTCTCTTTCATAGGAAACTGTCACATTTGCTGATCAAGATTGTTTCTCTGAAAGCAACAGCAGCTCCAGCAGTCATACAGTTATTATCCATCCTCTATCCCAAGCTCATGCATCTACCTAGTTCCCAATACAAGACTACAAAAATGCCAAGAATTCCATTGGTGTCAGAGAGCGGAGGCTGGAAAGAGACAACAACCTTGAACATCTCAGCCATTTAGTCTCTCGAGTGATGATGCAAAATAACTAACATGCTGAATGGAGTCCCATTCCAGAAACCTCCTACTTCCATCTCTGTAGTCGCGGATGCATCACTGGAAAGCTGGGGTACCCACAAGTGAGATCTTTAAGCTAAGAGACCGAGAGGTCACCTGCCCATAACTTGACTTCTCTGTTCATAAGGGGGCAATATTTCAAATTGGAGGTTTTTAAGAAAATGTTATATGTTCACACTTGATTGCAGTAGAGATACCCATTTTAAAAAGACTGTGACACAGAAAAAAACTAAGAGCTGGGGGTTGCCAAGGTAAATATGGAAACTAAAGACGGAAACTGCAAAGCTTTAGGGAAGGGCAATTGGTCAGTGGGTCATTTTCGCCCGCCCCTCCTCCCCCTCTTGAGATGAATAATTTTTTTTAAATACCAGGGATCTACCAGGGTAGCCCAAGATCTTCCTTGACTCCTGGTTGCGACTCCCCCTGCTGCTGCAGCTGAGAGGAACCGCTCCTGATCCTCCAGCCACGCAGCGCACTGGTTCAAGCCCCCGCTGCCGTGAGTCCCTTTGGATTGCCTGCACTGCCATCATTTCTTGGGTGGGTTAATTCTTGTGCCTTTTGTAGGTGGGTTATTATCAGAAGTTTGGGCATTTATTGTGTTAATTTAGTGTGTGTTGTACTATTCCATTCTCTGTTTATTCCTGCATTTTTCTTTTTCTGAGCATGCCTGCTCCCCTCGCCGCTGTCCGCCCTTGCCCTCGCCTATCCTCTACCGGTTCTCACCGGTTCACCGCTTCCGGCTCTACCCTCCAGCCACCCAGGCTGACCTGCCTCCCCATGCCTGGGCTACTTAATGGAGGGCGCGCTGATGACGCGCCAAAGGCAAGCCTGTCTGCGCCCATCCGCGCCTGGACCGCGCCCAGCGCCATGACCCCTGGTTCTACAGCCTGTCTCTGGTACTCCTCTGACAAGATCCTAAACCTCAAACCCAAGACCCCTGACCCCAACTGCAACACTACCTCTCCACGCACCACGGAGAACCCTTTACTTACCACCACTGCCGTTTCTCCTGCGACGTGAGCACACCCACGAGCACCACCCAGCTAATACCCGGCCTCAAGCCCCAGCTCCACTGTGCCCTCCTCAACGTGAGATCCCTCTGCAAACACGCCATGGAAATCTGGGACACCATAACCACTCTCGACCCGGACGTGATGTTCATAGCCGAAACCAGGCTCGCCCCCTCATCGGCACCCAACATAGCCAAAGCGTCACCTCCAGGTTACAAGATGATCCAATTTGACAGACACTGTGGAGGTATCGCCATCATCCACAAGAACGTCCTCAACTGCACCACCTCCGACAACGACACTATACCCATCATGGAACAGTTCACCTTCCAGATAAAATCTGACACCATTACCACGATTAGCCGTACCCTAGCCTACAGACCTCCCGGCCCCGCCCCAACTTCTGCAGCTCCATCACAGACTTCATCGTCCCCCTGGCCATCGATTCCAACCATTAAATCCTCCTGGGGACACCTGAACTCCCACCTAGAAGACCCTGACGACACCAACTCCATTACACTTCTCGAGAATATGAGCATTATCGGCCTCTCACAACTGGTCTCCACCCCTACGCACAGAGCAGGACACTCTGGACCCCATTTTCTCCACCTTCGACAGAGTCAATTTCTCCCACACCACCGAGCTTACCTGGACCGCCCACAGCATCGTCCACTTCACCATCGACTGCCCTCGAGAGAACCTGTCGAGACCCCCGACCCACCCTCGCCACAACTGGGGCAAAGTCCCTGAACTCCTCTGGACCACAGCCCTCAAAAAAGCTAGACTCGAACTAGACGTTCAAAATTTCTCCTGCTGGATAGCCACAACCGCCGGCACCATCCCCCTCAAAGAAGTCCACCACCAGCAGACCCGCCAAGCTCACCAGATGGTTCACCCCTGAGCTACTGATCCTCAAGCGAAAATGCAAGAAACTAGAGAGACATTGGCATTTCAACAAGACACCGCCAACCTCAACTCCTACAGATCCGCCCTCAACAGTTACCACCGCAGTCTCAGACAAACCAAGAAAGAACCCCTCAACACCCGCATCGAGACAAGCACCAGCCGAACAATGGAACTCTTCAGCATTGTCCGAGAATTCTCCTGCCCCTCCACTGCAGAGAACACAATCCGCCCCCCCAAGCCCTCTGCAACACTCTTGCTGACTACTTTCACCACAAAATCTCCAACATCTACAGTAACTTTGACTCCCAAAACCTACCTCCTCTGCCCCCAAACCAACACCTCCCACCCCTACTGGACCACCAACTGGAAGCAGCTCTCTACCGAAGACACCATCTCCATCATGAACTCCATACACTCTGGATCCCCCTTGGACCCCTGCCCGCATCACATCTACAAGCTAGGAAGAGAAGTAATCACACGCCCCCTAATGAAAATCCTCAACACCTCCATCACATCAGCCAACGTACCCGACGCCTGGAAACACGCCGAGGTCCAGTCCCTTCTAAAGAAACCCTCAGCATCCCCAACAAACTCAAAAGCTACCAACCAATCTCGCTTCTACCCCCTCCCCTTCCCCCAAAGTGTTGGAAAAGACCATCAGCTGCCAGATCACAGACTACCTTGTAGGAAACAACCTGCTCGACCACTCCCAATCCGGTTTCCGAACCAATCACAGCACAGAGACCACCCTGATTGCAGCAACCGATGACATCAGACGCCTTCTCGACCGAGGCGGAACAGTGGCCATCATCCTCCTCGACATAGCTGCATTCAACACCATCTCCCACCGAATAGGCCATGTTACAACACATCCTTGCCTGATGAGCATCATACATGTGTCCTTCTTCCTGTGATTTTATTTTTTAACTTTAATGTTCTTTTTTTCTGTTCATGTTTATATACACTGCAACCAAAAAAGGCATGTTAATGCTATATTAAACATCTAAATAATGAAGGTATCTTATACAATATTTCCAAAATAAATTAACATAAAACTCGGTGAGGGAAACAATGACATAAAATCTCCCTTCTGGAAGGTTGGCCTCTAAAAACATGCTATCCTTTATACCCTAGCCACTGAGTAGGAATGCAATGTGAGCCACACCCAGGACTTCTACAAAAGCTTTTCTAGGACAGGGCGCGCCCCTAAACCGCATGAGCTCTATGGGTGGCTCAGACTCCCTGATCGGATCAGCAGATAATCAGCATTGATAAAAAATAAAAAAAGAGAGCAAGTGATAGAAACACACCTGTTATTTACACAGTTGTGGACTGAAAAAAATGCTATCAAAGGCATAAAACCAGCATTGGCAGAGACAGTGATTCGGGCCTTGGCGGGGGGTGCAATGGTTAAATTTGCTTTGTTTTCTGTTGCAAGCACATGTCACAACAATGGAGCATGGGGGGGGGGCAATAAAAAGAACATCCCACTTAGGTGTGGCGGCCATGTCATTTAAGATGCAAGTTAATTTTAGTTGAACAGCGCATGTGCTTGCTGGCAGGTATGCTTGGATCAAATGTAGAAACCCTTTTAGGTTTTGATGGACATTACAGGAAAATATGATCCTTGTTGTTGCAAAGAAAATTATACCAACCATAGGCATTCTCATGATGGAGATACTAGTTAATCCTGGGATTAGCCCACAGCCATTATATTAGGTGCGGATAACCTCACTGGATTATAAATAGCAGCCAGCCACCTTATAGCTCACAACCTCTGTACAGGGTGGGAATTGTCTCTCCTGGATATAGCTTGCAGCCTAAACGTGGTAAGAGTAATTGCATCCTGGGTGAGAGTTACTCCTGGGCCTACCTTATATTTATTTTTCAGCTTACCCTTTGAGGCTCCCTAAAGGGAGGGGGATATATCTGCTACTGGGTATAGCCCACGGCCACTGTGTAGGTGTGTATGGTCGCTCTTTGGTACAGTTTGCAGCCTTTCTACAGGGTAGAGGTAGTGATTATTGTAAGATGTAGTCCACAATTACCGAAGAAGATGAGGATAACTTCTCCTGAATATAGCTCATTACCACTATAAGACAAGACTATTGCCCCTAGATATATCTCATAGTCACACTAGTAGGTGTGGAAGTCACTCCTGCACATAGCTACATCCACCACACAGGGCAGCGTAGTTCAGGATATTTATCTAGTAAATGGGGTAGATGTTTCTGGATATAACCCACCCCCTTGAGTAAGCGAGGATAGTCCCCTCTGGGCTTAACTTTCAGCCACTTGACAGAGTGCGACAGAATAGCCACCTCGAGGTTCTATCCAGTTTAGGTCCACAGGGTGAAGACAACAACTTGAGACTTAGACTCACTCACCAGTTGTAAATGCGACAACACTGTGACTCCATCAAAGCCATCAGATATGAATGGTGTCAAAAGTATTCCTCTGCCAGCCTCACAAGATAGATCAGCGCCCCAACAAATGTCTGTCACCCTTCCGATTCGATACCCCCTTCTATCCATGACTAATATCCAACACTCAGTGGTGCTGCGGTCAATTATAAACCAAAAAATACATTTGACCACATGGATCTCTTACCCCAAATATTCAGGCCTCGCCTACGATGCAGTACCCTTTTCAGTGTGTGGAATCTAACCACTCATCCACTTTCTGGACAGGTTTGGCATGACTTTCTAAATAGATCTGCTGCTCACTGATTGCCACTGGATGACTCTAACATACCCTATCCCGCAGGTCCCAGATATCCAAATGACAGTTCCTTGACATCATCTAATGACATTTGCAGAAAGGATAAGTGTGTATCCTGGCATATCTCTGAGCTTCCCCACTCTCACCCATGCCTGCTTGGGTCCATTAGAACTCTAGAATGGCCGACCCTGGGCGGTAACATCAAGGTGGATTGTAACACATAAGGACACCATAAAGAGACCTGCAGAGCCTATCAAGGCTGTCAGCATGCTACAAACTATAAATTGAGTGCCTATGTCTCACATCTGTTAATCAATCACACTGCTAAGCTCCGCATCTCATAAAACAATAACTGCAGCTCGGTGGTCATTGCACACAATATGGATTAAAACTAGAACAACACCCTTCCAACCACAAAATTTACACACCATAACATGCTACCCATGGGGGACAGTGCTTCAGCGCCCCACTTAGCGGTAGTAAGCGCTAAATAAAATTTACAGTACAATATAATTTAGCTCTGAAGTTTTTCCTCTTGTCCATATCGGCAAAAATGGCCCTCATTCAAACAGACAACTTAACTACCATGCACTATATCAACAAGCACATGGGACCAAATACAAGATCCTGGTCAAAGGAAGCACAGCTGATCTGACACTGGGAATTAGTGAAGGGCATATCTGTCATCTTTCAGGCTTACAAAGCAGGAGAGGTAACAAGCTTAGCAGATTTATTTTATAATAACTCACATAAGTGCAAGACAACGTCATACTTAGAAACATCTTTCATGACTGGGGCACACCTAAAATCGATTTACACACCACAGGACAAAACTGTAAAATGCCATATCTTCGCATTCAGGTTCCCAGAGCCTGGATCATGCCCATTGCACTTTTCATAGAATACGTACAAAAAGGGGAACAATCATTTTTAACACTTTAAATACATATAGGTCCACCTTGCAGTGTATAAATAATTGAGTACAAATCCATAATAATAATGTTTGTTTTTTCACCTTTACCTGTTAAGTACACCAGGACCTATAGGGTATTAATTACAAATAATCAGTTTCCACATTTCCTGATACTCATTCTTTTCCAATCACTGATGAATAAGTACAAATTACAAGTTTCAAAACAGTTAAAGAAATGACTGTTCAAATTGGATAGTGAAACATTCTTAGTTATAATATAAGGCCAGATCACTATTGGCTTTGAACAACAAATTTTCGCTTGAGCCGACAATTGTTTCCCTTGTATGCATGTTTTCTTTGGGAAACAAAAATCTTTTAAATGGTTTTGCAGGGATCTAGCATGTGAGTGAAAACATTTTACTGTTTTTGGATTCAGGGAGAATTCCCACCATGACAGAAAACTAGGATTACAGGTATGTAACTTTTCCTACCAAGAATCTCTGAAATGTTCTGTGTTTCAGTGCTACTGGGATGTGAAAGTAGGCTATCTTGAAGGATAACTATTCCTAGTTGGTGAATGATTTAATGACGAACCAGCATCTGAAACTTCTCTTTTCTTAATGCACTTGTTTGCCTTTTGTAGATCCAAATTTGGTTTGTTCAGTGTTCTGAAACCTTTCTTTTGAATGAGGAAATACATCTAGTAGATGTATTTTCCCATTTTGGGGTGTAAGGACTGGATCTGTGGCTGTTGTTTGTAGTAGAACCAGTGTTTTGTTGTTCGGTAGATGTAAGTGAAAAGTGGAAACATTGTGATAATACTCTCTAAACTGGAAAGGTGTACAGAGTAGGGTGAAGTTGGAGTCATTTTCTGTTTTTCTGGGACTTGTAACAGCATCTGGTTGATGCAGTGATCAACACAAAAAACTGTATTACTTTCTTGTGTGGTAGGGCTGTTGCTGCTGGGGCTGTTGGTGCTGCTGCTGGCCTTGTAGCTGCTAGAAAGTGATTTGAGCCCTCTGAGGCTGGTTTGGATTATACCGCCTGTATTGAAATCTGAAAATCAATTCTCTTCTTCCACACCACTAGCCTTTAAAGTCTCTGCGTCTGCCTTAATCCTCTATAGCTCTTAGGCTATGTGCAGACTGAAGGACAGGTCCAGAGAATGGAAGATTTAAGATGTTTGTTGTGCATCCGAAGACACTCGTAAGGGGTTTGCAGTAAGTCTTTCTCTTAATTTGGAAGATTACATACATCTTTATCAACTATGACCAGGCTCTGTCATAGCGGCCTAGCAAGCCAGTTGCACCCAAATTTTAAGCCCATGCCAGCTGCACTGTTTATTTTTCTGTCCAATGTCTTGTCTTTTGCTCTACCTACTCAGAGGCTTTCACAATCTCAGTGCCACTATAGCATTTGCTGGAGACAAGAACTTTTCATCAGCGATCTACCCAAACCCAGGCGCCCAGGAGAGTAAAGGCCTTGATTGAGCCCTCTACTGCAGCCTGTCAACAATCACTGAGACTGAAATGTTTCCACAGTAATGTTCAGCTTTGCCACTCCCCTGAGCAATACCTCTTGAATGGTGCAAATGTCATCCATTGATAATCCTTTATATGGAAAGCCAGGTGGTGATGTCTGAGGTTACGCTGTAGAGTCAGTGTCCAATAGGGCCTTGAATAAAATGATGAAAAGTAGGACAGAAGTCTTTCTATTTTTTGTGGCGACACTGGCACGTCTGAAAGAGACAAAGATGTTATGGTAGCCATATCCGGAGTCACTAGAATCTTTGTTGGAGAAGAAGCCTTGGGCATTATTGGTGCAGTCAAAGTGTTTGACAGAATGATGACTTTCGGCATCAGTGGTAGAGGTAGAGGCTTCAGCAAAGACTGCACAAGATCTAGAGGAATAATAAATGTCGGAATTCGTCTTCTCTCAGGATATTCTGAGGTAGAATAAATTCTCCTGGTAGCTCCCCCTTTCAATGTCTATTTGTGGGTCGACATTGAATGCCTTGACAGCGAGTCCCTTGACGGTGAGATCTTCTACGTCAGTGAGTGTCATTGACGTAATGAGTAGTGAAAATCCACATGTCAACATTGCAAGTGTCCATTACAGTGATAATGCGGCAGTCTATGGTGCCTGCATCAAGCCTGTCCTTTCTGGCTAACAGTATTGAACAAAATTCACACTTTGATGCCGGTATCCCGAATGTCAGATGGGCACGATGCCCTTATTTGGAGTGGCAGTCCCTCTTGTGCCTACTCCATTCCTTGGATCTCTCAATTGGAGAATCCTTAGGGATTGAGAATTTAGGTGCTGTAGAAAGTGTCACTTCACTGGCTGCTTTATTGCGCGCTCCTGCACCTTGCTGATCTTCTGCCTCTTGATGTCATCCTCCAGCCTGCCCCTGAGGCAGATGCCCTCATGATCTTTTAGGGTCTTCCTGGACATATTTTGGCAGAAGTGGTATTCTGCCCCAGCATGAGAGTTCTAGAGATAAATGATACACAGAGCATGTGATTCATTTGCAGCCTTTTTTCTCCTGTACCTTGGGCACCTGACAAAGTAGAGAAACAAAATCCCTGTTAAGAAACACTTGAAAAATCCAAAGAGGTTGAGCGAAGTCTTAAAGGTAGAGACAAAATTTATTTTCTAAAGAAAAACAATGTTTAGTAACTCCGAGAAGCATTCGGAGATCCTCTCAGCACACACCGAAAAAAATAAATGTTACTCTCCAGCAACTGCCAGTACAAGGCATGATGGGAGAGGAAAGATTGCTGGATTCTTAAAGGGACAGTCGCCATATTCCTTAAGTCTTCACCACTGCTTATCTGCCTGCTCTTCATTACACTTCTACTTATTTTCCGATATGTTAGTGCAGCCCTAGTAAGTTATGTTGCAAAGAGTTTTCTCTTATTTTCTAGGAGTAATATTTCCTTTTTCTAATATTGTAAATCAATGCAGTGGGAAAAAAATTGCAATTTTGTAAATTGACTGGTGATAGGCTACAGTGATTTCTATGTCAACAATAGCACTTTTCATGCTTTTCAATTTGCCAAAGGTTAGAGTGACAATATAGTTAGGTGTTGAACTAAAATAAAAACTAATGTTGAAAACCCCAAAAACTATAATTCACCATGTATAGTTTACTGAACTAACTACAACTTGCGCCCCTGCTGTGCACTGCTTATGAACTTACATATTGCATCACTCATGACATGGTAAATGGCATCATTGATGGCTGCACTGATCAGTAATGTTAATATTCCTATCTTGTTTCCCCCGTCGGATGCCTCCTGTTCATGCAGTCATGAGACACTGGCGGCCTTATGAAATCTGCTTTGCCCTGTATAATTCATTACCTCTTTTGCTTGTTAATTTTTCCATGGTTATTATTGCTACTCAGTTGTTCTTGTTTTGCTGTCTTCCCTGCAGCTGGTTGAAGGTCACAGATTACGTCTCTGAGAAGAATCTCCTTGTGTTTCAAGGTGCTAAGGTGAATAGTTTGAGAGGGGTGGTTAGCAACCATAAGAGTAGATCATCCATATTTTTGTAAAGCGCTAACATATCCCCCCTTAAGGTTTCAAGGCGCTGGGGGCTGTTGGGGAGATAAAGTGAGCTATTGCCCAGAGTCACATGGTGCTGAGCTGCCGGGGATCGAACTGTGAGCCCTGCGCTCCAGTCAGCTGCTCTGGCCGCTGCATCACACCTCTCCCTAGTAGAATTGGATGCCATGGGTACAGGTGTGTGGGGGGGTCTGTTTTTTTGCACGAATGTTGTGGCAGTTTGTGTACAGGCATGAATGACTGTTTTGTTTAGGTTGTTTATATTTATGTGGCTCATTATGTGTTTTTAGTTGACTGAGCATTTGATTGTCTCAGGGTGTTAAGTATTTTACAAGTGAAGTAATGATGATCATATTCACTTGCTCATGTTCAGATGTGTGTGTAGGCCTGGCCCATGTGTGTCGTTTGACTTGTCCTTGAATTTAGGACATAGTATGTGTTTGTGTGTGTGTGCAGATGGATGCAAATGCATGTGCCGATTTGTTTGATGACCTGAGGGGAAAGGAAAGGCTTGCACTACGTCATGTTAGCACTCACTGCTTTTGGCTATTCCCTGCACCCTTGCCTGGACCCAGCAGTAGTACCAACAGATAATGATCTTTGAATATACCCTCCAAACTCTTAGTTCAGAGGAGAACCCAGTGGGCTTGGATGTAAGTATCCCGGTTTTCTGTAACAGTAGTACCTGGGTGCAGAACATTGCTGTATTTCTAGCGCCATATACTCTTGTCTGGAGTAACTGCACTATATGGCCTGCAGTACCACCACAGCATGCCTTTCATGCAATGGTTTATATGTTTTTGCTTCTCAGAAATTCTCTATGATTATTGAAATAGAAAATGCTAATTTAGAGAGCCCCACTCCATATAACTTTGCTCTTTGTCACCATTAATCACTTAATGTAATTTCTATTATCACATTTAGATAATCATTTGTTTTTATAAAGTTGTGTGCCAGATCATCAAATGGGCCCCAAACTATAAAAGATTCAAGTATGCTTTACTGATGGACTGCACACAATAATAGTATGTATGGAAAGGATCACTTTAGGAAAAGAGAGCGCTCTTAAGAAGCCTTTGAAGTGTGAAAACGAAATACTTTTTTTTTACTATCCCCTTAACTCTCCCCTTCTTAAATGATCCTCTCTAGAGGCTGGGCCTCATCATGCAGTCCTTGATATCAGACTGCTCAGAAGAAAATTTTGCTGAACCATAAATTACAGCTGTGAAGAACACTATACCTTGGGTGACCTTTTACTATAGAACACATGCCAGACCTTTAGCTTGTCAACTTTGAGTTAATAGCAGTGACTCGAAATCAGCATGGTCAGAATTAACACAAAGTAGCATAAAAAGGTTGACATTTAAGGGACTCCTCCCATGAGAGAAGCCATTGTAGTCAAAAAATAATTTAGAGAAAAAGCAAGCTTCATGGGCAGTTGTGTTGTCACGATCTGTTTTAAGGCTGTATGCTCCATGACGTTAAGACCACTTCCTATTTTTGAATTGTAGTTGTCGGAGATGGTGACATGTCTTGAATGGCATTTAGGAGTAGATCCCAGTTTTGCCTGTAGAGGCTATGGAAATCTGTTGCCATTCAAGAATTTTCCCGACCAAGACTCTCTCTTCCTTTTAGAATGTAATATGCAATAGAAAAAAAATGACTTTGAGATACCTTGTCAAAGCCCTAGTGCCACAAATAGCCTTTGTCTGGATTGCATCCCTTGGTCATTTTTGGTGAGCAGACTAAAAATATTTTTCTATCTTCAGTTACAGTTTGTCCCTATTGAACATAATCTAGAGAGTGTATATTGAGTAGCATCAGTTTGTCAGCCACATGTGGCAGCTTATCTGAGTAGGACATTATACCTGCCCGTATCTGCCATCTGAATCAAGCTAAAGTATTGCAGGTGGCTCAGGACTTTGAAGCAAAAGGCAAACACTTTTAAAATTAAGCAATATGAGCAGCCCTCTTTGATAGCTGATAGACGCTTGACAGTCATTCATGGAAGATGCTCTTTAGTTCATATGCCAGACTTCATACTCGAAGTTTCTGCAAATGTACTAAATTTGTTCTTTGAAGGAAGCAGCCAGTTTTAAAGACCCATTCAAATACCTCTTAGAAAAAGTGCAAGATGCTATAGAAAAAGGGTTTAGATTGCTGCAGCAGTACCTCATTGTTCAAAATTCACCAACATTACAAAACTATTTCTACTGCAAAGGTTTACATATCAGTAAAGCAATCACTGTAACTACACCCCTTGACCTGTAAACATCAACAACAGAACATAAGATGTAATTTGTTTCAAGTTTGTGATTTATCTGTCATGAGAAATGGGTCCAGAGTATAGATTTATCCCGCTCAATTTGTTTCCTTCCCACTCTACCGTTAAGGATTCCTCTGTAGCATATGGCAAAGGATTGTTTTGACTCTGACCTCAGAGAGGAAGGCATCTCTTTAGCTTGGAAGGCAGTGCACAATCCTGTCCATGGCCTTGCTTTTTCATCAGTTTTAATGTTCCCCACAAATTTCTTGTCCTTTAAAAAATGGTGGAGGCTAGATCAGAAAGCAAGCAGTAGTGCATGATGGTTTTATCTCTCCAGTTTAGAATCTGTTTTCCACATGTCCCTACAACCTGGCCTGAAGGGATTCACTGTGGGGAAAAGATGCACTCCTTTGGTATTGACTATGCACAAAACAGTTTAAAAAAGAACTTAGTAGTAGTTGTTTTCATTTATCAAAGTAAGCTACTCATGTTTATTTGTTACTCTGCTATTGGTTGGTTCCAGCAGTGTCAGCCAAAGAGTAACTGTGAATGGCAAACAGAAAGGCAAAACAAATGAAGGTACACCATAGTATGGTGGGATTATCACTGTAGGACTACATATTACAATATTGGGCTGGTATAGTCGATCTTGTGTGTGGATTTGTAGCAATATGCCTAATGTTTAGGAGGTTCCATGCATATTTGTGCATACAGATCTGTGTGCGTGTGTTTTGTATGTGCTTGAAATTTAAACAGGAGGTTTTATTTTAGTTGGAAGGATTGGGTATTGCCTGTAGAAGACTGCCATAGTTGACATTGTTTCGGTTCAAATCTGCCGATGTGAGACAGAGCATTGGAGACAATGCAGCATTTGTTGTTTCACTTTCAGTGATAGTAGGATTGCAGGCAAACATCACGAGTAACTCTCAGACCTGGTACATGCTGTGTCCATCCAGGTCACAGACTAGGAGGAATGGGGCAACGACATCAGCCACACGTTTGTGGCTGAGCACCAGCCCTATCCTAGACTGTAGTTCCCATGACAGACTATTGGGAGGGGGAGCATAAGCAGGTAATGTGCATCAGACTTGTGGGGGCAGTTCTATCTTTGTCGTAGATTGGTTGTATCCAAATGACAAATGGGATGCCAGAGCACACCTGCCAAAGACTTGACAAATGGGACTCATCGCTGTTGTGTGTAAAGGGACATCTAGTTTAAATTAAGGGCTTACTAGGCATAACTGCACACGCTTTGGTGGAGACAGTGGGTGAGGGATGGCATAAGAGGATCAGAGTAGCAGTATTTTCTAGATGTAGAATTTTCTAAAGGTACATTTCTGTTTTGGAATAAAAATCACGTTTCCCTCAAAGCATAAAACATTAATGTCTTTCTACTCTCACTCCTTAATGCGCAGCTCAAAGATAAAGAGAGACAGATGATAAAGGAACGATTTAAGGTATGACATAGATATGATTTCTTGTCCCTCTCCTAGTATTTTCCTGCCATTTTCTCCTGCTATCTTGTTGTCTTCTGTTTCTTTTTCTCTATTTTTACTTCCTGTCTTTCCAGTGCTCTTTTCTCTCGTGTTCCTCTTACTCTGCCACACTGCTTTCTCCTCTCTTCTTTCTCTAGTACTACTCCTTTTCTGGATGGACTCTGTAAAGTTGCTGCAGAGGAAATGGCTGGTACTATAATACAATAGGAAATGGGTAGTAAAAATGTATACCCGTCAGAGGATTTAGCTGAAAATAAACTGGAATTTTATAAAAACCCTTTTGTAAAGTGGGAGCCAGGTATGAGGAGCGATTTGTTCCAAAGAGAGTTTTATGAACCAACCATTCTCCAACCAGCCCTACCACCTTTTCTAGTAACTCTTGCCTTTTTTTCCTTTTCCCCTTTTCCTTTTATATCCTTTTGTCATCCTTTATAATCTTAACCCTCTCTACTCCTCCATAGCTCTCTAATTATTTCTTTCAAAATGTAACTCTCTCTATTCTCCCTCCTTTCTTGCTTGTTACTCTTCCCCTCCTTCCCCTTACTTCATCTGATATGGTTTACTATCCCCTTTCTCTACTTGTTGTGACATCAAACCCTACTCTGGGAGTTAATTCACTATACAAGAACATTAAATTAAAAGAATGTCCTTGTTCTAAATGGGAGCAAGCTTCAAGTTCAAAATGGTCAAATATCCTCTGATTGGGTGAGAGGATGCTGCTGCTGTGCAGTCATACCGGGTGTAGGTGAGCCATGGCCTTAACTTGTTGATTCTGCCCCTCCCTAAGTTCCTAGCAGCTCCCTCGTTCTCTCTCTGTGTTCTCTAAATTATTGTTAGTGTACTCCCATAGATCAAACCGGTTCTTAAGGCAAAATTAATAAGTAAACTTAATAAAAATAACTTACAGTTCAGTTAGCTATCACAATGCCCTGCACCAGTTCAAAATTCTTAATTACATTATGCACCCACCATGAGAGGATCCCTGCCTTGGGCTGATTTTGATGGTACTTATTTTCCACAGCAATCCTCTTTTCTCTTAAACCTGGTGTCTTTCAATGTTTTTTATTAGTTTACCCAACCTTTGTAGATTTGAACTTTGTTTTCTCTAGGCTAAACAAACTCTGACAACATTCTTCTGGGCTTAATGTTGACACACATACTTTGTGTAGTAAGCGGACGAAAGAAGCTTGCATTGGAAAATGCTCTTGTTTTATTTCCAGTCACTTCAGTATTGAGAAGCGGTGTCACATGTGACTTTTCCTTTGGCCTTTTTTCCAATTTGTCAACACCTATCCCTTATTTGCCTTTGTCTCTTTCTCTCATCTACATCTCCTACACTTCTTTCTCAAGCTATAATGAGGCCCTCTCTTCCTGCATTCACTGCAGCATCCTGTCTTTCTTGCCATTACTTTTTATCTGTTCCACTGCTTTCTTTCTCTCACTTTCCTCACTCATCTCTATGCTTCTTTACTTATGTGCCTTCTCTCCTCCTCTCCTGTTTTCCCTCTTTACTACTGGTGCACTTCCCTAGACCTGGGTCCCTCAGGCATTGACACTAAGAGCTTTTTGTCCTTTAGAGAATTGTGTGTTTTTTTCAGCAAGTGTGTGTCTCCTTTATAAATGATGTGCACAAGCCTTGATATGGACAGGTAGGATTGTCTAAAATTTCTAGCACATGTGATGGTTGCACCAGACCCCCATGTTCCTGCAGTCACAGGGACTTTGGGAAGCTGTAGCTACCCAATGGGAAGAAGGCACTCCAGACAGACAAGTAACCACTCCTGTGCTTTTGTAATCAGACTCTCAAAGAGCACTATTGTTTGCCATGACCAGTTGTGTAAAGGAAGAAGGTGTAACTGCCACCTCAAACTAGTAGATGCTATCCATGGGCTGTTAACTGTTTGTGGTTGGGATACAAATCAGTGAGCATAAATTTCAGAGAGATTTACGTAATGCAGTCTCAGGAAAAGTCAACAGGTTTTGGGCAAATTGGTGTGCAAAAATGTTATTGATAAGGTCTTACTGTTAAAACAGATCTCTGTCATACGCAAGTATTCATAAGGAAAGTAAGAGAGAGAGAGAAGAGGAGCCTGATGTACGTCAATCCACCGGCATTGTCTATGTGAATATTGACAGACCTGTTCGTCTTTCAGAGGAAATGTTGGCTCATGTGTAGCTGTAGATCAAGCATGCAATGAAATGAGGACACTCTACCAGGGTATAGAAACACCACCCAATGGTTATTGGACGCTTATGCCAAAGGATTCAAATCCTTTGACATTCTTGTGTCAATTTAAGCAAACCTTTCTGTTTTTCAATTCAGGTCTTTGCTTGAAGTAAGGGTGGACTTTTTACCCCTCATCCAATTATGGATTGCAGAGTCCCTGTTGCTTATCATTGGAAGTTCTTTGATTTGAGTGACCACTAAAATTGTTTTTTTTTATAGAGATGGTTAGGAAAAATATATTCAAGCTGTGATATCAAACAACCTGGATATAAAATAGAGGGAAGGTACTCTTGCCTTTAGGACATTTTCCTAGACTCAAGGTCTTCGATTTGAGTGCCCGCACAAAGTGACAGAGTAAATAAAATGGATGGAACACTTGAATTAAATAAGATCAACTAGTGATTACTCTCTGCCACATTCAGGTCCATCTTTCTTTTGCTCACTGTGTCACTACATACAACAACCATCCATATGCAAATCCTAAAAAGGACAGTCTAGCCCATACTACTTGATCACATGCCCATTGTAGGGGGAAACTGCAAGCTACGATCACTTTTTGTTTTTCGGAGTTGCCATAAGTAGGATGATTGTGCCCAGTTATGGGTCTAGATTCTTACTGTACCATTGGCCTCAAGCAAGCTGCATATCACTCTTGAGGCCCCGCAGTGTTCAGTCCAAGCCTGATATGCCAGTTCAGGCTAGACCTCCCCCATTGAAGCAGGGCTAACAATATTTTGCCTGACATAGGTGCATATCGGGAGTGTCACTGTGATTACAAAAAACCTGCAATGCTTCACAGAGTAATTACCAGTGCTTTAGATTAATGTAAACATTCCATCATCCATCACGGTTTGATGTAGGGGTGGGTGGAATTTTTAGCTCTGCCGGTGAAATTGGAGTAATTTAGTAATTGTTTTACTCGTGTAACCTGGAATTACTAATTAATTCCACCGTTCCGCCGGTGGAATTAAATCAGCACTGTAGTGATTTTAAACAGGGCTGTTAGAGGGAGCAGTCCCTCTATTTATAAAAAAAACCACCACTGCAGATTAAACTTTAATCTTCCATGATTTTTAAACATAAAGGTACTGTTCCCTCTTCCAGCCCTGTAAAGCACCACTGCCGTGCAGTACATAACCCTCTGCACCCTTACATAAGTATGTAAGGCCACCGAGGAGTATTCACTGGAGTGGATACCCCTCATGCCCATACATACTTATGTAAGGGCACCAATGGGAATGCACTGCACATTGCAGTGCCCACTCTGGCCCGTCGCAGAATTCTGTGGAATTCCACAGAATTATAATATAATTCTGTGGAATGAAACTCCGCCAGTTCCGCCCACCCCTGGTGTGATGTTTGTTATCTTGGTGATATGGCACATGAAAAATACTTTTACTGGAGGAGAATCCCTGGTCTCCAGTGAATGTCACTGAAGTGCAACAGAACATGCTTCTAGGGACTGGCGGTCCAGTAGTGCTAACTGTACTTAGGATCACTCTGCACCAGTAAGAGATTGTAACTTCTTTCTGCACAGCCCTCAAGGATACAATAGGAAAAACAGCTCAGAGAAGAAGAACCTGCATGTACACATAATTTCTGGAAAATAAAATGGTGCAGTTTGCTACGTCATTTGGCAGGCTGCAAAAAGACTTGCTTTTTCAAACCTAGAACAACCATGCAGTTTTCAAAAAATCTAAATGAGATTGAAAAAAAACATGCACCTAATTTAATAAGAAAAAGTGTATGAAAGCAATAGAAACATTTTGCAGTCCAAATTAAGGAAAACTTTCCCTAAAATGAACTTTAGGGCTGTTGCTTTTTATGGTATTTGTGATGTACCAGTTTAGCTTTCAGAAAATTTAGCAACAGTAAGGAAAACGCCTAGCAATATTCCTCTCTTAACTGTAGGTGAGCGGCTAAATATTTTAGGGTGATTGTCCCGTAGTACTGAAAGCTCTAATCCCAATAGTTTGATAAAGATAAACTAAGTAAGACATTTCTCTGGCACGGTCTGAAAAGTAGACGTGTATAGGTGGAGCTGTGTACCTCTGCCCTTTCAGATTTAGATTTAATTTATTTCCAGAGATGACTCAGCCAAACGAAGGAATATGTCATGTCTTGTTACATCCTCTTAACCTCAGTTTCTACTCTAGTGCTATTTCATGGCCTTTCCATAGTGCTCCTCTCCCAACTGGGGTCTTCCCTATATAGTGGGGAAAAGGGTATTTTATACTGTGACAGTAGAGCATCTTAGTGACTATTCTCCAGTATTAGGGTGTCTTTCATAGATTCACATGCTTGAATATTCCCCGTCGTCTAAGTGGGAGTCCCACGGTACAGAACATAGCAATGTAGCAATAACATAACCATAGTATAGGTAAGAAATAACCATAGAGTAGCATTGAAACATAGAGCTTAATGGATAGAAAAACTTGTCACTTTTATAACATATCAAAGTCATTGTAAATAGTCCAAACTTCCAGCCAATCGGGCGCTAGCACCCTCTAGAATGTTCTCCTCAGAGGCTCAGGCCCTCAGATTTTCTACCGCACGTCGTGTGAAGGGAGTCTCCCTGAGCTCTGCTCAGTTTTTTCTCATTTTTCTTCTAAAAGAATTTTTTTTGCCATGTCTACAACCAAGAAGTCCCTCTTCAGACCCTGTGGGACATGTGGAAAACAGCGACTTCATTCTGAGGATCCTCATAAGAAGTGCATTTATTGCCTCTACCCTGAACATCAGGTAAAGGATTGTAAATTTTGCAGGACTTTCTCTCAAAAGACCTTAAAGGACAGAGAGGGACGTCTCCTTCTGTGGCTCCAGAAGTTGAAGACTATGGATAACCCCCTGTCAGATGTGGAAAGTGTTTCTCGGTCCGGACTGCCTCATCATTGAAGAGAGCCAGTGAGTCGGAGAAAGCTTCTCCTAAGATTAAGGTGGTGAAAAACATCATGTTGTTAAGTCCACGGACCTGCCTTCATCTTCAAAGGGGGTGTTTCCTGTCCCTCAGAGTCTGTCTTCACCCTCTACGCCCCCGAGATCTGACTCTCAGGCGTCCAAGACTCTATCTGAGCAGTTATTGCCTAAAAAACTGGCTATCTCGTCGACGAGCTCGTCGTCGCTCCCTCCGTCGACGAGGACTTCTGTCGTCGCTTCTACGACGACTACTTCAACTTCGTCTATGATGCCGGCTATGATCCCGTCATCGGCAACTTCGACGTTGGTGTCGGTGAAGGTGAGGCCTCTGTCGTCTACGGTGCCTTTGACTTCATCGACGGCGTCTATTAAGCATAAGAAGCATTCGTCGACGCGCACTTCTTCGTCGATGAAAGGGTCGGCTTCGTCGACGGTGGCTTTGTCGATGGTGGCTTTGTCGACGGTGGCTTTGTCGACGGTGGCTTTGTCGACGGTGGCTTTGTCGACGGTGGCTTTGTCGACGGTGGCTTTGTCGACGGTGGCTTTGTCGACGGTGGCTTTGTCGACGGTGGCTTTGTCGGACGGTGGCTTTGTCGACGGTGGCTTTGTCGACGGTGGCTTTGTCGACGGTGGCTTTGTCGACGGTGGCTTTGTCGACGGTGGCTTTGTCGACGGTGGCTTTGTCGACGGTGGCTTTGTCGACGGTGGCTTTGTCGGACGGTGGCTTTGTCGACGGTGGCTTTGTCGACGGTGGCTTTGTCGACGGTGGCTTTGTCGGACGGTGGCTTTGTCGACGGTGGCTTCGTCGACGGTGGCTTCGTCGACGGTGGCTTCGTCGACGGTGGCTTCGTCGACGGTGGCTTCGTCAGCAGTTCAGCAGCAACATCTCTCGTCGACGGCGACAGCGTCGACGGCTGTGTCCATGGATTTAGTTCCTTTGAAGTCTACAGGTTCTCTGCTTCAGCGCCGACAGTCTTCTTTGGATACCTTGCTCCCAATTCAAACGACTCCTCATCCTCCAGCAGAGCTGTTTTCTTCTGACGCTGGTGAGGGTGATTCGGAGGAGGATGACAGTTTTCGGGCTGCTCGTAGTCCCTCTGAGCTTCTAATTAAATGCCAGGATTTTGATGACGACCAGGAGTATGAGGATTTTTCGGACCGTACCGGCCAACCAGCACCGGATTTTCCCATGGCGCAAATGCCCATGTCCCTTATTTCCAATCTTCAATTTATGCTGGATGACTACTACCGTCGTTTTCCAACCTCAGTCCAGTCCTCTCCAGCACCGCAAGCGCCTCTTCCACATCCGCTCACTGCAGAGCCGCTTTCCACGCCTTCTACATCGGCGTCACGACTCCAACGCCAGGACACTCCACATGTCATTGAGGAAGACAATGATGATCATGATGATAACCGAGAGGAGGGTGAGCTGGATGATAGATCCCTCCTCACTGAATGGGACAATTATCAGATGCAAACACCATCCCCCACCGCTCCAGCTCCTCTTGATTCTCCGCCGGTGGACATCGGTGGTTTCCATGTCCTCATGGAAAGGGCGGCAAAGAGATTTCACCTCCCTATGGTCACTAGAGACGAGGATTGTTTCTTGTACGACTTTAAAGACCAGCCACAGAAACAAGTCCATGCTATACCCATCATCGATTTTATTTGGCAAGAGGGTCTCAAGCTCATGCAGAACCCTAATTCCATTCCTGCTGTCCTGCCACGACTGGATAAAAAGTACAAGGCCCCTGCAACTTCGCCTGCTTGTCTAATTGCACAGCCGAAACCTGATTCCATTATTACTCAGGCAGCACAACGTCGTGCCAGGAATCCCTCGTCTCCGTTATCGGCTCCTCCGGACCGTGAGGGAAGACGCCTTGATGGTATTGGTAAAAAGTTCTCCACTATGGCGGCAACTACAGTCCGGGCGGCCAATTATTTTGCTGTCCTCTGCCGTTATGACCGTCAAATGTGGTCGGACGTTTCTTCCCTCATAGATTTGATACCAGAACCTTCTAAGGCAGAAGCGCTGAAAATTCTTCAGGAAGGGGAAAGGATTTCCTCTGAGATTATTGATTGTGCTGTGGATGTCTCTTCTACTGGTTTTCGACAACTGGCAGGTGCGGCAGTCCTCAGGCGGCAGGGCTGGTTAAAAGCCACTTCTTTCCGTCAAGAGGTACAGACGAAGATATTGGACATGCCTTATGACGGTGAATCACTGTTTGGCCAACACATTGATGATGCCCTTCAGACGATCAAGAAGGACACCGACACTGCTCGTGCTCTCGGCACGCTTCAATTTAAAAAACAGCCTTTTCGGGGTGCGAGGGGTCGTGGCTCTCCTCCTCCTCCTCCTCTTCCTTTCGGGGAGGTTCCAATCAGTACCGGCAGTACAACTCTTTTCAAAGCCAACAACGTTACTCCTCCCAGAATCAACAATCGTACAGACAACCGCCGGCGGCATCTTACAAACAGTACAGAGGTAAATCCTCTTATAGAGGAAGAGATTCCTCCAAGAAACAATGACTTTTTCCATCTGCCACCCTTGATACCTCCCACCCACACAAAGGTTGGAGGTCGAATCTCCCGCTTCTACTCCAAATGGTCAGTGATTACTACCGATCGATGGGTTCTGGATATTGTGCGCAAGGGCACGCTTTAGAGTTTGTAAAAATCCCTCCCAATTCTCCGCCCAGAGGTGGTCCTCCTGCCCATCTAAAGGAACTTTTAGGTCAACTCACAATCTTGTTGAGAAAAGGCGCGATCGAAGTGGTTCCAAAACTACAAAGGGGCAGAGGATTCTATTCAAGGTTCTTCCTTATACAGAAAAAGTCGGGAGAATGGCGCCCCATTCTGGACCTACACTCCCTAAACAAATACCTCAAAAAGCAGACATTCCGAATGTTGTCTCTTCAGGAGGTGCTTCCTTTACTATTCCAGGAAGAGTACATGACCACACTGGACCTTCAAGATGCCTATTTTCATGTCCCGATCCTGCCCAGGCACAGAAAATTCCTCAGATTCAGAGTGGCTGGGAGAGATTTCCAATTCAAGGTCCTTCCATTTGGTCTTCGTTCTGCGCCCCGAGTGTTTACCAAGGTCCTGGCACCGGTGGCAGCTTATCTTCGTCTACAAGGAGTACAAATATTTCCCTATCTCGACGACTGCCTTCTAAAGGCACGGTCGTTCGAACTGGCATCCCGACACACTCTACTTTGCAGGTCCCTCTTCCAGTCTCTGGGCCTTACGTTCAACCTGGAAAAGTCTCAATTTGTTCCCGCTCAACTCAGGACGTTCTTGGGGGCCATAATAGACACTAAACTGGCAAAAGCCTTTGTGTCACACGAAAGGCGTCAACGACTTTGCAACCTAGCGACCTCCCTCCTGTCAAGAAAGTCCGTTTCTGTTCGGCAGTTGAAGTCTTTGCTAGGGATGTTGTCCTCTTGCATCCCCCTAGTCCCTCACTGCCGACTGAAAATGAGACCCATCCAAGAGGAACTCGACAAACAATGGGCTCAAGTTTCAGGATCCTTCAACGATATGATCAAGGTCACAACCCGGATGAAAACGGCTCTGTTCTGGTGGACTCTCGAAACAAATGTCTCTTCAGGTCGTCCATTTCTGGTGGACACCCCTATTTTCACTCTCACAACAGACGCATCGCTCGAAGGGTGGGGAGCGCACCTTCAGGGCCTCACAGTCAAAGGAAGGTGGGATACCCACCAACGGACCTGGCACATCAACCTTCTGGAGTTACTTGCCATATTTCTGGCTCTAAAGGCTTTTCGCACCATCATTCAGGGAGCTTCGGTGTTGATCCGGACGGACAACACAACATGCATGCACTATATAAACAAACAAGGGGGCACACGGTCCATTTTGCTATCCCTTCAGGCTCATCAAATCTTGGATTGGGCAGTCCAGCATCAAGTCACTCTGACGGCAGTGCATGTTCCGGGAGCGTCCAACATTCTAGCGGACTCTCTGAGCAGGTCAACCTCTTCCACCCACGAGTGGGAATTACATCAACCCACACTGGATCGCATCTTCCGGTTATGGGGCCCCCCGAATCTGGATCTGTTCGCGACCAATCTGAACCGCAAATGCCCATTCTACGCATGTTGGCTTCCCCAACAGGAGTCGTGCGGGAATGCTTTTTTGATGAACTGGTCAAAAATATATGCCTACGCTTTTCCGCCGATTCCTCTGGTCCCCAGGGTTCTTCGGAAAATGAGGAGAGAACCTTGCCGCATTCTTCTAATAGCTCCCAGGTGGCCTCGACAAATCTGGTTTACGGAACTCCTGCTCTTGTCGCAGTGCGACCCGATTCTGATCCGCCCAATTCAGGATCTTCTGACAATGGATCAGGGACAGGTTTGTCATCCCGATCCGGCATCTCTTCGTTTAGCGGCCTGGAACCTGAGCACTATGAGTTTGCCAACTTAAACATTCCTTCAGACTGCAGGGAAGTTCTTGCTAAGGCTAGGGCAGCCTCCACTGTGAAAACTTACAAACTCAAATGGAAACGGTTCTGTCTTTGGTGTGAAGCTGCTAAAGTACACCCCATTCACTCTACACCAGACCAACTTTTGCCTTTCTTTTTACATCTTGCAAAATCAGGCCTCTCGCATTCTACTCTTAAAGTTTTTCTGGCAGCAATCTCAAGATTTCGACAGGATGGTTCCACCTCTCTTTACTCCTCCAGAGTAATTCAACAGTTCTTCAAGGGCCTTTTTCGGATGTTCCCCCCAATTCGTCGCCCGCCTACTCCTTGGCATTTAAACATTGTATTGGCACAGCTCATGAAGCCCCCATTTGAGCCAATCCATAAGGTCGATCTCAAATTAATTTCTTGGAAGACTTCGCTGCTGTTGGCTCTCACTTCTTCCCATCGAGTCAGTGACATACAGGCTTTTACTATTAAACCGCCTTTTCTTCAATTCACCAAGGACTCTGTCTTGCTCCGCACCAATCCGGCCTTTATCCCCAAGGTGCCGTCTGATTTCCATCTTAATGAGCCGGTCATTTTAAAAACGTTTTTTCCTAATCCTCGAACATCAGCAGAAAGGACACTCCATTCTTTAGATGTCAAAAGATGTCTAAAATTTTATCTTCAAAGGACGGCTAGTTTCCGTAAGACTGATCAACTTTTTGTAGCCTACGGACGGATGCGAAAGGGGCATCCAGTCACCAAACAGACTATTGCACGCTGGATATCTACTGCAATTGCTTGTTGCCATCAGCAAGCTGGGAAGCCACTTACTGCAACTGTTCGAGCGCATTCTACCAGAAAAGTTTCAGCTTCTACTGCGCTGTTTGCTGGTGTACCTCTTCAGCACATCTGCAGAGCTGCAACATGGTCCAGCAGACACACCTTTACCAAGCCCTACTGTCTGGAAGCTGCTGACAACGCTGACACAGCCGTGGGGCAAGCGGTCCTACGTAATCTTTTAAATAAGGTAAGCCTCTGTTGCTTCCTCCTCCTGTATACAAGGTACCGTTTTTCTATGCTTCAGTATCTCTATTGTACTGTGTTTTACGATTGATTTATATGTACCTTGCATTATCTTGGTATCACTGCTAACTACTCTTATTCAAGCATGTGAATCTATGAAAGACACCCCAATACTGGAGAAGAACAAAAGTTACTTACCTGTAAACTGTGGTTCTCCAGTATTGGTGTCTTTCATAGATTGACATGCGACCCACCCCCCTCCCCTCAGAGGCTCTCCTCTTCTGCTTGACTCTTATGTCACTCTTGTGCTACTAAAATCTGAGGGCCTGAGCCTCTGAGGAGAACATTCTACAGGGTGCTAGCGCCTGATTGGCTGGAGTTTGGACTATTTGCAATGACTTTGATATGTTATAAAAGTGACAAGTTTTTCTATCCATTAAGCTCTATGTTTCAATGCTACTCTATGGGTATTTCTTAGCTATACTATGGTTGTTATTGCTACATTGCTATGTTATGTACCGTGGGACTCCCACTTCGACGACGGGGAATATTCAAGCATGTGAATCTATGAAAGACACCAATACTGGAGAACCACAGTTTACAGGTAAGTAACTTTTGTTCTTCTCCCTAACTCGGCCTATATATGGATCCGAAAATGTAGACCAAACACAACCTAAATTCATGAAGGCAGTCCCACATATTGGCAATACAGGTGTTTGATAGAGCTGTCTAAAGTCCACATCCACTTTATTTAAATAAAAGGAGATGATTACCCTTTCTTTGCAAAATAAGGTAAACCAATTCAGACGCCTCTCTTTTCAGGCTATGCATCTTATTTAGATGTGGGGACTTCTATTTTAATGCAGTGCACCAAAGATTAAGACTGTGCAACCATGTTTGTCTGTGCTTTCTCAGATGTAGGTTACCTAGACTCGTTCTTTATATTTCCGTTAGGAGAAGAGTGTTCTTCACTTATGCTTTGTAAACAATCCTTATTTCTGAGGTTACCTTAGTGCATTTATCATTGTGTTTTTTGTCTCTGCTTTTGCCTCCAGGGTTTTAATGATGGCCTGGAGGAGCTGTGTAAAATCCAGAAAGCCTGGGCAATCCCAGACCAGGAGCAGAGGGACAAAATTAGACAAGCACAGAAGAAAATCATACAGAATGATTATGCTGCATTCCTGCAAAGGTGAGGGTTTAAGATACTTCAGTAGGAAAGAAATTTCCATCTCTTTACTGCGGAGGTGTGGAAGTAATTTACAAAACCTTCGAAGAAGGTGGAAGACTGGTGGTAAGCGAACAGGATTTAGCCAGTGAATGACTTGAGGTGAATAAAACTTGAGGAATAATTGGATATCAACATATGGAGACTTTTTTGTTACCTAGAAGCACACCTAGTGGCTCCATAAGTAGGTTAAGAATATGGCTAAAAGTATGTTTTTTTGGAAGACTCCACTGGTGCCATGAAGGGGAACAATGTGGAGCAATTTACAGGAACATACTGGTGTTTTTCAGAGAAGTTTGAGGAGTGCTAGTCTAGGACCAGAACCACAACCCCTAACTCCAGAACTTTGTGCCAGGATGTTAATTGGTGATCTGTTGCTGTAGGAAAGTGGGTTTCTGTTGCAGTAACCCGCCCACTTTTTGCCAAACTACTGATGCACTTTGACTTGATGTGCCCTGGGTCCTGCCAATCAGGTTCCCAAGGGGCTGTGTTCTTTCCCCAAAACTAACCCAATTGGCATCTCTAGCCACAGGTCAGCCCCTGGTAAATGGTACCACAGATACCCAGGGCACTGTAACCAGGGAAGACCTCTAAGGGCTGCAGCACTTATTGTGCCACCCTTAGAGGCCCTGTACCTTCACACACCTTCACACACCTTCTCTCTCTCTCTCTCTCTCTCTCTCTCTCTCTCTCTCTCTCTCTCTCTCTCTCTCTCTCTCTCTCACACTCTCTCTCACACTCTCTCACACTCTCTCTCACACTCTCTCTCACACTCTCTCTCACACTCTCTCTCACACTCTCTCTCACACTCTCTCTCACACTCTCTCTCACACTCTCTCTCACACTCACACACACACACTCACTCTTTGCAGAATGCGTGTTTTGGTGCAGAACAAGGTGAAGAGTCAACATGGTACACATCCCTGTGTGCCATGCCTACAACCCACTGCCCTTGGCATAGATCAGTCACCCCTCTAGCTGGGTGCCCTATACCAGTGGTGAGGGTACAGGTGCATGAGCCCTGTACCCCTACCGTGTCTAAGTCCATTCCTAGACATTGTAAGTGCAGTGCTGCCATTAAGAGTATATGGTGCTGGGAGCTTGTCATTACGAACTCCACAGCACTATAATGGCTACACTGAAAACTGAGAAGTTTGGTATCAAACTTCTCAGCACATTAAACCCACACTGATGCCAGTGTGAGATTCAATGGAAAATGCACACAGAGGGCATCTTAGAGATGCCCCCTGAAAAACGACCAACCACTGGTGGATTTCCTGACTGGTAATCAGTATCAAGCGGGAGAGAGAGGAAAAGGGGCTAGTTCACTTCCCCTGTTTAATATGTACGAATCAATGGGAACTAGCTAGTAGGTAGAGGCTCCTAGTGTTTGTTCATGAGTAAGAAAAACATTTGTTTTTTATGAAGACCCTCACCCACCAACCTAGTTGGTGGCATGCTTCATCATCGGGTCCCACCCAAGGCACCGAGTGCAGTATACTGCCAGGGGTCCACTATTAAAATAGTCTTGTGGATATCTGGGACCCTTAGGACAGTTTTTTAAACCTACACTCTTTTCACCATCACAGCACATTCACGAAACAAAAAGCGCTCCGCTGTAATCAGGCGTTGAAGCACACCCAAGGTGCACTCAGTGCCTTGGGTGGGACCCGATGATGAAGCATGCCACCAACTAGGTTGGTGGGTGAGGGTCTTCATAAAAAACAAATGTTTTTCTTACTCATGAACAAACACTAGGAGCCTCTACCTACTAGCTGTTTCCTGACTGGTACACACCAGCCTGCCACCACGAGACATGTTTGTGGACCCCTAGCGTGGGAGCCTTCGCTCCCTGAGCCCAGAAAGAAAGCCTTTCCTGGGCAGAGGTGTTCTACACCTCCCCCAGGCCAGGAAGAGCCATCTGTGGCAGGGGAGCTTCAAAGGCCTGGCAGCCTTTGTAATGCGACCCCAGCCTCTCCTGCTATCAGGAGCAGGCCCCCTTCCTGTCTCCCCTCCTTATTGGCGGGAAGACAGGCGGGAAAAACTAGCCAGCCCAGAAGGTGTGCCCACCTCTGCCAACTCCATCCCTCAGGTGGCGGAGGCGAGGTGAATCCCACTCTTCAGTGCATGCCATCTTGCAGATGGCAGGCACTCCCCAATCAGGATTAGGGATTGTGCTCACTCCCCCACGTGGGGTGAGCACACCAAGGGTGTAGTCACCCTAAGGTCAGTAGCCCATTGGCTACTGACCCCGAGACCCCTAAACTCTCCCTAAATACAGTATTTAGGGGGCAGCCCTGAACCAAGAGGGCAGATTCCCACAACCTAAGAAGAAAAAGGACGAAGGAAGACGCCCAGCAGAGGAGACTGCAGAGAACAACTGAGTTGGCCCCAGCATTACCGGCCAGTCCTCAGTTTCCAGAGATTCTGCGCCAAAAATCGTCTTGTCCTGCAGCCAGTGACCTCCAGAACCCCTTGGAGGACTGACTGCCTTCAACAAAGACCGGATCTCCTGTGAACAGCAGCTCTGTTCAGATGAAACACCAAAGAAAGACTCCGAGCCTACTGAGGAAAAAGAAACCTGACGCCTGGAACCACCACTGCACCCGTCGCCCACGGCCGGAGTTCGAGTGGTCCACTAGTCCCAGCGAGGTCCCCCAGCGCTCCATAGTCCGAGTCCACCGTGGGTTGATTTCCCCCCCCCCACCCCCCCCAGGACTCCCCATCGTCATCTGCAGCCTCTGCACGGAGACCCCCCCCCACCGCGAGTGGCCCGGTAAGGTGAAATCCGACCTCAAAAGACACCCCTGCATCCAGCCGCCCTGAGCCCTGGAGAAAAGAACCCGAGGTGCACCTACGTCCCCGAGCCCTCCAACTTACCTGCCCAGCTGTTGGTTCCTCCCAGAAGTCTTCCTGGACCGAGCCTGCAGCTAAAAAATAAAACCGAAAATCCCCATTGAAAACAACAGGGCACCCACGCCAAAACAGCACCCTGCACCCAGCCGCCCCTGCGCCGCTGCGGGTGCACTTTGTGTGCTAAACCGGATCCCCCTTTGCCCTGAGCCTAAGTCCAGGAGCTTTGCTCCCACAACCAAGTGGCTTGCTCGTCAGCGGCCACCAACCGGAGGCCCCCTAGCCCCCATTGGATAACATTGGGCCTCCGCACTCTGCACCCGGCCGCCCTAGGGTGTAACGAGAGTGCATCCTTGACCCTAGGCGACCCCTGAGTCTACCCCCAGAACCTCAACTCCCACTACCAAATACTTACCTTAAAACCGATAACACTATTTTCCTCCATAGGAAAACATTGACTGTTTTTCTTGGAAAAGTTTCTAAGTGTGGAGTTTGAAAACCTAAAGAAATTCTTTAAAATTATATTTTAACAAAAACGAATTTACTTACCTATTTGAAGGAAATGTCCCAGAGTAGTATCCAGGTATACTACTCTGAGTAAGAAAAGTAATCCAAAAAGTAACTTACCTAGTACTTTACTGAAAAGCCCATTCAAGTCTATGTACTGTATTTAGAAAGTATTGCATTTCTCTGCAACCATACTGTCAGTCAAAACAAAGTGCATATGCAATTACAATTCAAACTGTTTACAAACTGCATTACTACTGTAAAGTATTTATTGCTTACCTGTGCCAGGCTTGCTTGGTTCTAGAAAATAAAATAACTAAAAGAATATTTTTATACAAAACAATTGGTCTGAAGTTCAGTCTTTGAGTGTGTGAATTCATTTGCTGACCGAGTGTGTACAACAAATGCTTAACACTGCCCTCTGATACTGCCTTACTGCTCGACCACACTACCACAAATAGAGAGTGAGGTGCTATCTAACTTTATCTCTGCCTACCTTTGGGGATCCACTGGACTCTGTGCACACTATACCTCACTTTGGTATAGTATATACAGAACCAGCTTCCTACAGTTGCACACTGTGTTTCAAGATGCTGCGAGCTCCCAGAGGGCTTGTTAGCATTGCAGTATTTGAAGGGTAGAGGATGTAGCCTAACGGCTAGAGCGGTCGACCTCCCTCGAAGCTGGGGAGCCGGGTTCGAGTCTCTGCAACGACGTTCAGCATCCTGTGATTCTGGGCAAATCACTTAATCGTCCCGTGCCTAACAAAAATGAATGTGTCAGTCTGTAACGAAACTGGTCCTCATGTAAAGCGATCTTATACCCGATATCTTCAGGTCGAGTTTGCGCTAAATAAAGCTCAGTTGTTTTTTGAAAAGGGTGTTGTTGTGCTTGGCCCTCTCTGCAGTGTCACCCCCAAACTTTTTACCTTCACACCCCCCACCCCCCTCCGCTTTGCTGATTTCGTTTTTGTTGACATTAGGACTCTGTGCACTTTACCACTGCTAACCAGTGCTTGTGCCCTTTCCCTTAAACATGGTACAATTGGCCTACACCTGATTGGCATATTTAATTTACTTGTAAGTTCGTAGTAAAGTGGTACAACATGAGCCCATGGTCTGTAAATTAAACGCTACTAGTGGGCATGCAGCACACATTGTGCCACCCACTGAAGTAGCACTTTAAAACTTGTCTCAGGCCTGCCACTGCAGCTGGTAGTGCTATGTTTAAACTGCCATTTCGTCCTGGTGAAATAAAAATTTTGCCAGGCCTAAACCTTCCTTTTTAATATATATACGTCACCCATAAAGTAGGCTCTATAGGCCCTTAGTGCAGGATGCAATGTATTTAAAAAGTAGGACATGTCGGTTAAAGTTTTACATGTCCTAGAAGTGAAAAACTCCTACATTCGTTTTTCACTACTACAAGGCCTATCTCTCCCATTGCATAACTTTGAATTATCTTGTTACATTTAATAAGTGCTAACTTTTGATTGGGAGGAGGTAGAAATATGCGTGGATTCAAATGAATTGAACTAGAAAAAAGCACACTGGCAATGTGGGCTCCAAACGGCGCACAGGTGTGTAATTAATACCAATTCTGTTTCCTCCAACGTTCTACTTTTGTGACCCCATTGCCAAGAGGCCACCCCAACACAAGGTCAAGAAATAACAAATGAAAAGGAGCTTTCAATTCTATACAGGATTATCTGTTACAAAATCAACAGATGGTTAAACTGTTCTCCAGCAATAGATCAAGTAGTCATGATGTGATGAATAAAAGTTATTCAGGAGTCTTGCGAGTTGCTTTGATTCCAATTTTATTCAAAAAATGCCAATTTGACAGAAGCAATCCATTCGGCCCAGCCAACGCGTTTCGTCCCTGTGGGACTTTATCAGGGCCTAAAATTTAAAACCTACACATCACCAATGATGTTTTATACATACAAATTGTACTCCACTACCCATTCACCCGTTTAACATTTTCCCACAAAAAACATTAAAACACACCCCAGCAAGACTCCCTACCCATATACATACTAATATAATCCATTCACTGCGTGTTTCCACCATCCCAGTGTGAGTCATAGTCCATATACAATCAAAATTAATACATTCTTAGAACCATTCAATTCTTGAATTCATCACCCAAGTTGTACCAATGGTCTAACCACCCCCAGTGATCCATTATTCACAGACATTTACCCTCTGTATAAAGATCAGGATACCATCTCGAAATAATTAAATTCACAAATTCATTAGATAATTCCATCAGTGGCCTAACATCCCACAAAGTTCCCATCATTAGGAGACATTTGGCCTGTGTATGGAGATCAGGTGACAGTGGCCTTACATCCCATAAAGTTCCCATTATTAGGAGACATTTGGCCTGTGTATGGAGATTGGGTAATATCATGATCTCCTTGCAAACCCCTCTCTCCCAATTCCAGAACACACCATTTAAAAAAATTATTTTTAAGGATAAACATAATCTATATTGTCCTCCTTCTTCCCAGGTAAAAATCCCTGGCCCGAAAATTGTATCACTCACTTGATCTATATCCCAATGTTGTCTTCCACCCAGTGTTTGCTCCTCTTATCTCATAAATCCTCATAGATACAATTTTGTACCACTAGATGGTGTGTTGCGTTCCCATCTTATCTATAACAAAAAGATTTAGTTCAGTATCCTATTTAATACCCTCAGTGACAAAATTCTCTTCATCAAACAAATATATTGATTCAAGGACCCCCATACCTTTCTAACCAACCCTCAATTACAGAAAAAAAACAAAAAGAAAATTATAACAAAGACATCAATTTCAATTAGTCTATTACATAAATTCCTTTCCAAAAAGAGTAAGCTAGTAGCCACATTACAATTGAGCCCCAAGCACTATTGGACCTCACTTTCACCAAACCGTGGGTTTAAGAACACCACTAAAGTATCCTCCAGTCAATAGTCTAGGCAATCTAACCAGGGCGAAATCCTTCCCAGTACTGACCTTCATCCTTTCTGCTTCCTGGTTCGAATGTCCTATGAGTTCACGCCTAGCTTTCAGGTTATCTAAGACACCTTATTTATACCCGTTCTCAACTAATCACAACCTTCTGAGAAACCTGCTCCCTCTCTGGTCCATTATATGAATGTACCAATCACATCACTTGTTTCATCCAAGCCAAAATCCATGCATATATTAAAGAGTGTCGACCGCCCATATTTATGCTCAGACCCTCATTCTGGCCAGTCACTGCCACGCCTGACCAGAGAGGAAACCCTGCATTATACTAGGACTACCTATCCTCCAATCCGATGCCGACATCAACAATTTGAACCTCAAGTGTCTTTTATTGTGTGTCTTTAAGTCGCTTAAAGGCGGAGCCCTCCATAGGATATCCTGTCACATGATCTCTAACTCTTCTTCCAGCCAATCACAGATCCGCCGGGCCATAGAGGAAACCCTGTGTTCTACTTAGACTATTTATCCTCCAATATGATGCCAATATCAACAATTTGAATCTCCAATGTCTTTTTATGTGCGTCTTTAAGTCTAACTTTTCCTCCAGCCAATCACAGGTCCGCCGTACCAGAAAGGACACCCTGTAATTTAAAATCCTATTTCATAAGAAAGTCGGATTTTATGTCACAATTCTGCAAATGCCACTTTTAGAAAGTTTGGCATTTTCTTGCCCAAGCCATTTGGTGCCTATAGCCAGTGTTCTGGGTCACATGACTACGAATGGCTCTGCTGTTAGGGCATTCCTGCCAGATAATGAGACAAAGGGGACTGGGTGTTGGCAGAATAGGCCATCCTTCCAGGATTGCTCTGGGCGGAGCTATTCCTGCCGCACTTACATTTCAAAGGGTCTTGCCTCCAACAAAGACAGAGGAACCTGACACTAGTCTTTTGTCACCCCAGACTTCTTGGAACCTTTTCAGGGGAAGGGAAGAACTTTCCAGAATCAGATGTTGGGGTAGCTCAGGATGTCCCCCACTTCAAAGACTTGTACTAGGTATAAATATTGGACCCTCAGAACACCACTTCAGCACACTCCTGCACCTGTGGAAGACTTCTGAAGGACTGCCTGGGCTCTGAGAGAACGTGCTGCTGCTACCGAAAGACTGTCCTGCTGCTTGAAGGCCTGCATTGCTGTTTGAAGGAGAAGTGGACCATCTCCTTGGACCTGTGTGAGCCACAGAGACATAACAAGCTCCAGAGACCTTGAACCCTGCACCTGGCCTCTGCTGCAGTGAGTTCTAACCCCCAATTGGTGCCCTCGGGTCCTTTACCTTTTGCAGTGATGTTAGAGGTTCTGCTCCTGCCTAACCCTAGAAGTTGGAACTTAAAAGAAATTTCACCAAAACGTGCCAGAAGAATCGACAGACGACCGGCACCTACCTGCCAGCTGGTCCACCCAAGGTGCATCGCAGGTCCGCCTGACTTCGCAGTAGCTCCCAATACCGTTACATTCTCCCCCTCCCCTCCCAGCAGCAAATTCTAGTCAGCGAGACCTCTCATCGACTGTATCCAGCCTCTTCTAGCCCTCTACAGCTACAGCCTGTAGCTTCGTCCCGCTGGAGGTTTTTGACTTCCAAAAACGTTGTCTAAGTCCGAAGGTAAAAATCTTTACCGGCCTCAACGGCGACAGACTCCCCATCAATGACGATGACCTCCTCTGCCTGGAAATCCATCTTTTCCAACCATTGTCAATGGGTTCAGCGAGGCATCATCCAGCGGCTTCCCGACGACACCTCCTCGGACACAGCCTGCTGCCTTGCCCTGCTGAACTCTACCTTGTCGTGCACTTTTCTTCTGAAAATTTTCTTAGTTCTAATCCACCTCGTGTATCTGACCCAGTTCTCTATACGGTCAGCCTTAACATTTGACGTTTCCCGGTCTCGCGCGGCCAGATGCCCGCAGTTGGTGCTTTGATCCTTTAGGTGCTGTTTTACACTGAAAACTAATAAATCATAACTCCGGCTCAACATTGGTGTAAAATCCAGGAAGAATGCCAAAGCCATGCCTTGATATGTGATAGTTCCCTTTTCACAAGCTGCTCGGAGTGCCACATCACGGTCGTGATAGTTGAAGAGTTTAGCAAGAATTAATCTTGAAGGTGCGCCCGGCACGGGCCCAGTGACGTGAGCCCTCTCCACCGCAAATGTCGAGGAAAAAGCCTCTCTGCTGAATAACTCCACCAATATCTTCTCGACATAGCTCGCCATGGGGCCGGTATTTGTGAATTCGGGTACCCCAGCTAAGCGTATATGATTCTGGCGCGATCTAGCCTCTAAATCTTCTGCCTTGGAGGCAACCATCTTGAGGAGTCTTTCTGCTCTTTCCAACCTCTTATTAGTAGCGAGCTGAGCATCCTCCAAGTCTGATAGCCGTTGTTCCGCTGTATCTATGTGGGTTCCTTGCTGTTCGATACAGCCGTGCATATCTTCCAGCCGGGATGTAAGTATGTCCAGCCGTGCATCGATAGTCTTAAATCCATTATGGCCGCGGTTCCATCCACTGGGGGTGCTTCTGCTCCCGGAGGACCCGCCGTTTAGTCGCCCCTGGGGGTCTTGGCTGCGTCAAAAGAAAGCTGACCCTGTTTTGGATCCGTGCGCCCTATCATGGATCAGGGCAACATCCAATATTGCAGATAGCCGGAGAACGAGAAAAAAGATAGAGGGGGTTGGCAGCGTGCGTCTCGGCAGCGTCACCAGCAATTTTCTGGACTTAAATGTGCATCTTTTTCTCAGGGAATCCATAAATTCAACCCTTTCGTGGTTTAGTTTCTAGCCTCTAGCTGTCTGATATTAATGCGCCTAGATGTACTTGCCGCATGGGGGGCAGGCCTTCCCTATATTCATCTGCGCAAGGCCTCTTTCACGTGCCCTTCGTTAGGCTTCCATCTCGTTTTTATTTCCGATGTCCATCTCTGCGGCCCATGTTCTCTTCATCCAAAAAAGGTGGAGAAAGGGGGGGCAAGGACATCTCCCCCTCCCCCGATGCCCACCAGCGCACCCAATGTCAGCGATGCCATGCACGTACTGCCAACTCTATTTCATCCCCTCCGTCTCATCTCATGCGTAGCTGAGGCACAGCGCCCTTCGTTGTGCAGGCATTCACCGCCGCAGCCCGCTATTCCATCCTCTCGGCCCCTCCGCGTTCTGTGGGTCGCATCTGTGGCGGCGACCCGGCCCATTCTAGGCCCCTCAGCCTCTGATCACCACGGGGCTCGAGTAGCGCCGCGCCGTAGCTCCGCACGTCCGGCGCCCCGACCTCAGGCTCACCGGAGACCGCTATTGTCTCGGCCCTCCGAGGGCCGCGTCAGGCCCGGAGCTGAACGGATAGCCGCGGCCGATCTGTCAGGTCAAGTCTGCTCACGAGGGTTCCAGTTCACACCGCCGCATCTAGGAGATCCCTGCCTGCAGCGAGTGCCTCCAGGAAGGCAGTGGAGCGCTGTGAGGCTGTCTATTAATCGTGGTGGCTCCAGAGCTTCACTGCCACGCCCCATCTAATTCACAAGTTAAGGAATCTGCAGTTAGATGTCTCTATCATTACTTACCTTCGGTAACGATGTATCTGGTAGAGACACAGTCCAGCAGCAGAGTCCTTAACGTCCCACCCATACTCCTCACTCTGCGAACACCCCTTGAGGTCTGGTCTTGGTGTTAACAATTCACTTATTTCCCTTGTTGAGTGACCTTGGACGTGGGAGTGGTCCTCCCTTTCAACACCGTTTTTTTCTACTCCTCCTATCTCTGCTTTCTGATAAGGGGACTCTCCAAACCTCTGGTCTTGTCTCATTTGTCTTATTAGGGTTGCCATTCCATCCATTTCCCCTTGGTACATGTTCCGTGGAGTAGGAGATCTAATCTTGCACGCTGTATTATCTCTGCGCAGTGATCAACATGGCTTGTGTTTCTCTGATTTCTTGACCCTTTTCCTAAAAGACAGTATCTGGTCTTATCATGCCTTTATTCCCATTTTCTTGTTGTTGTAAAGATTTTTTAATTTTTATTGGCACACTGTTTCAACAAAGCAAACACAAGGAGATGATGGACCGAGCGCTGAAACTTTTCAGACACTCACCCCCAGTCACTGATCTGGGTTTAATCCATCATCATTCTTTAGCTCACTTTGCCTCCTCAGTTCAGACCCAGCTATATGCAAATCAGTCTTGACGCTGTGCCTCAAGGGAACAGTCCAGCCCGAACTGCCAAGCCAGGTCTTCCCTGAACCGGAAACAAGCATCCTGGGACCGGTTTCTGGGTAACACCCTTCATCATACAGGCTAGCTTGAATCCAGTGGCAAAGTGAGCAAGGGACCAATGTCTGGGCATACCCTGCCAACTTAGGGCGAACAAAGCAAACACAAGGAGATGATGGACGGAGCGCTGAAACTTTTCAGACACTCACCCCCAGTCACTGATCTGGGTTTAATCAAGCTATCCTGGCTGATGATGGGTGAAACCTTGAAACCGGTCCTAGGATGCTTGTTTCCAGTCCAGGGAGGACCTGGCCTGGCAGTTCGGGCTGGACTATTCCCATTGGGCACAGGGTCAAGACTGATTTGCATTTGGCTGGGTTCAAACTGGAATGGCATGGTGAGCAACAAAACGATGGATTTAGGCCCAGATCTCTGTACTGGGGTAAATATGACATTGTTCGGCATTCTGTCCATCAATTGTTGATTTTGAATTTGTCACCCCGAGTGGGACGGGTATGCCCAGATGTGGGTCCCGTGCTCCCCATGCCACTGGAGTCCAGCTATCCTGGCTGATGAGGGGTGAAACCCCGAAACCGGCCCTAGGATGCTTGTTTCCAGTCCAGGGAGGACCTGGCCTGGCAGTTCGGGCTGGACTGTTCCCATTGGGCACAGGGTCAAGACTGATGGCTGGAGTGGCAGCTGTAGCTGGCCTATCCCTCTGCTGAGAGCCCAATTTAGCAGACTACAGGGGAAAAGACTCCCCTAAAGATATAACCACCACAGAGCTCTCAGCCTCATCTGCTCCAGACAAAATACCTGAAGAAGACACGCCACTGGCTCTCATCACACGCACGTTCATAAGGCACTCTTTGTCAAACTTAGAGAGGATATAGCTGCACTCTGGGAAGACATTGCAACAGATCATAAGGAAGTCAAAAAAAGATGTGGTGGATCTAGGACAATGAGTGGCAACCCTAGAGACTAGCAGAGATGCCAGAGAGAAGGAACTGGAGACTCGTAGACACAAACTGATAGAGCTCCCGGAATGGAACGAAGAATTACAGATCCACCTTAAAGAATTGGAAAACCGATCCCACTGCTCCAATATCAGGACCAAAGGAGTTCCTCTTCAGGTGGATGTAGGAGTCGTGCAGAGCTACTTCATTCTCCTCTTCCACCACATACTTCCCGACCTGGCCGACAAAGAGATTACTCTGCACTGAATACACAGAGCCAGCCACCCCTCTGCCACACTTCGGCGGCCTCAAAATACCCTTACCTGTGTCCACAGTTACCGCCTGTAAAAAGACATCATAGCAGAAGTACGGGATCAAGGATCAGTCTTCTTCGAACGAACCAAAGTTTGGCTCTACCAAAATCTGTCACTGATTATGCTTTAACTGCGCCGTGCCCTCAAAGTGGCAACCAGCTTCCTGCGTGAAAAAGAGATTAAATACAGATGTGCTCACCCCTTTCACCTGATATTAGTTTGGGACAAAGAAACACATCATACGCACCATGGAGGAGGCTAGCTCCACCTTGGGACTGCCTCCCCAATCGCACGATTTAGACCGTGGGACCCTGCCTTGAGACACCATGCGATGTAAGACACCCAGCAAAGGCCGCCTTCGCATCACTAGGAGGGGCACCCTCAGGCCTACACAAGATGAAAGCCACTGGGAACGTACAGCGCTCCTTCAGCACCTTCAGGATCACAGTGCAAGCCAATTACGACACCCAGGAGCATTCACACTTTCCTCCTGCCCGACACTCACATGAGCTCCTGCATCTGTCCAGTGTGTCAACCGCTTCTATCTCCCCCAGATGGCTATGGTGCTGAGCCTCAATGTTAGAGGCCTTAACGCCCCCGCAAAACGGTTACCCCTTCTATCCCTCTTGAGAGACTCCCAACTGTGATATAGCTCTCCTACACGCAGGGTTCGAGTCGGGGTACCACGCGGGTGGACGGCGTCCCCCCACTTATTTTACCGGGAGCTCGATAATTGGAGCAAATGGAGCCACACATTCACTCTTTGGCCTCTCTGGGGCGAGATCGGAGCTGCTGCTCACGCGCTGGCTTCTCTGATGCAACCGCATCTAAGGGAGTGAGCGAGGAGGCAATGAGTCTGATGGTGCAAGCCACCTTTCGTGACGTCACTTCCTGTCGTGACGTCAGCGTCCCCCCACTTCTTTTTTTAGGACTTGTGCCCTGCCTACACGATACACATCTTAAAAAAGACTGGAAGCTCCGGTGCTGCTAGTTCAACAGGCAGTTCTTCTCCTCAGGGCCCAGCAAGACAGCTGGAGTAGCGATATTATTAACCAATACATTTCCTGGCCAAATTGTACGAACACAGGCAGGAATCCCTGGGAGCCTCCTCTTTTTGCGAGTTGCAGTGCACACTTAAACCTTCAACCTTCTGACAGTGTATGCTCACAATGATTGCCAGGGACGATTTCTACTTCATGCTCTGGGCCTGGTAGCCGCTTCCCCAGACACTGAATCAGTGGTAGGGAGCGATTTCAGCCTTTTCCTGAATAGCTCCTAGGATAGATCGACCCATGGGCTAAATCAGTCCGGAGCCTTTTCAGACTCAGGATTGTGATAGCTGAAGGATTTGGGATTACTTTATGCCTGGATGTCTAAATACCCATCATCTAGGGCCTACGCCTTTTTCCCGCCCTCGCCCTAAACTTATGCCCACATTGTCTATTTCTTAATCCCCCCATACTCTAAACAATAGGCCAGGTGGATATAGAGGTGGCAGCCGATCACTCCCCTATCACATACCGGGTCATGCCGCCTCCCCTCATCATTGGCAACTTAATGCTAAATTACTCACATATGACTACCAAGAAAGAGATCCAGGAGACCATTCAACACTTTCTGGAAATTAATGACACCAGCTATCCTGATCGCTCTAATAATGGGAGACGTTGAAAGCAGTCTTACGGGGGATGTTCGTAGCAATCTCTGTGCAACCTAACAAAGAGTGGCAAGACGAAAGAGCTACTCTGGAAACCAATGTAAAAGCTCTAGAGGTGCTCCATCAATGTTCAGACGCTCACAGTGTACATAGGCAAATTACACTAGCCAGGTAGCAGCTCAAAGCCCTAGATTGGGACAGGGCTGAATATGCCCTACTCTGCACTAAACAAAAATATTATGCTGGTGGCAACAAGGCAGGTCGCATGCTCGCCCACAAATCAAGCACATAGAGGTCTCACACATAGGTCTCTAGGATCCAAAATGCCGATAGCCATCGATTGCATGGCGATGACACCGTTGCCCAGACATTCGCACAATTCTATGCTGCACTATACACAGCGGAAGCAAGAGACCCCGGGGAGACTAAAGGGCTCCTCGCCACAACGCCTCTTACACAGCTGCCTGAGATAAACACTCTTTCCCTATATCAAAGCTACAGCTAGGCAAAGCCCCAGGAGCAGACGGCATCATCCCAGGTTTTTATAAATTATTTGGACCCAATCTCGCTCCCATTCTGCCACACCTATATAACTTGTTCAGTGAGATTGGCGCACTCCCCACCACAATGAGGAAACAAGTGATCACTGTCATTCCCTAGCCCGGGAAGGACCCCACACTATGCCCCTCATAACACCCCATCTTGTTACTAAATGTAGACACCAAGATCTTCACAAGCATCCTGGCAGCGCGCTTAAACCCACTTATTCAAGGGTTGTTAGATCCTGATCAAGCCGGTTTCATCCCTGAAAAGAGGGTGCAGCAATAACACTAAACGCCTGCTCCACCTCATAGTTAAAGCTAACCAATCACGTATCCCCTCACTATTCTTGTCTGTTAATGCCAAGAAGGCATTCGATTGTGCACAGTGGCCTTAGGTGGGTCATGGAAGGGTCTGGCTGGGGCAGCTGTTTCTGAAATGGTTATGGAGCGGCTATGCAAACCCTGCAGCTGAAGTGTGAGTTAACGGCTTCACATCCAAGCTATTCGCAATAACAAGGGGCACCCATCAAGGTTACCCCTTATCTCCCATCCTCTTTGCGAAGGTACATGGAACCGTTTGCAGAGAAGATGAGAATAGATGCAGAGATTAGAGGTATCCCCTTCGGTGGCCAGAACCATAAAATAGCCCTCTATGCCAACGATGTCATGATCAGCCGGACACGACCCCAATCCTATTCCAGCCCTCATAAATTAGCTTGATTCCTTCAGAAACATATTGGGCTTCGAAGTGAATATAAACTCTGGAACTCTCTCCCCCTCCACCTGCGGGCAGAGCCCAATCTGCTCCTCTTCCGTAGGCTTCTAAAAACTCTGCTCTTCAATAAATCTGTATAGTTCCTAACTTTCTTCCTGCACGCGCCTGTCCGCAGCGCTAGGACGCCTCAGGGTAGCTATCGCGCTTAATAAATGGTCTTTTCATTTCATTTCTTTTCATATTGATAAAATGTTTCGCCCAGTTATAAACTTCTTCAGGGCAAAATCATGTGTCGAGCCAGACACAGGGTTAAAAGTAGATACGTCGTCACAAATAATGCACCAGCATTCCACAAAGGTTTCTAGACACAGTAGGCTCGAAATTCCCTCAGTTAATGGTATCTTGACGAACAAGATTTTATTCCACTATTTATGGAAAGAACATCACTCCATATGGCGCCGTGTTAGGCTTTGTATAGCTTAACCGCAAGTGTTCGGCCTCAGCAAACCGCGACCAGTGTTGGCGTGCATGTCTCCTCTATCAAATCACAGCCTATTCCAAGTCACATGCATGTTTGCCTTAATCCTTATTATTGTATGTCTGCAAATTGCTGACAGCTCATTTCATAAGTCACAATCTCTCCTTTGAAAATCATACCCCTGCACCCTAATATCGGACCTCCTGTAGCTAATCCTATTGCCTACTATTTGTATGAATTCACAAACCCTTCTCCCACTAAAGATAATACCTAACTCCTATTATTTTAATCGACCACATAGAAACTGGAGTACAGGCGTGGAATTTTTTTCTTAAAAGCATAAAACCAATCCCAATAACCAACAATAACCACTGAAAAAAGCAGTAACCTTTGGTTCCAAGGTAGCATGCTGCCTGATGTAATGCGCTTCAATAATTCAAGGGTAGTAAGCGCTATATACTTGCAATTGCAATACAGTACAATATACAACTCTACTAGCCCACACTAATATCATAACGCTCAGTGGTCGGGCAGTCAATTTTAGTTCACGTAGGCTGCATAATAATTCTCTTACTTCTTAGCACTCTTACTTAAATAAAATAAAACTGCTATGGGTCATGACCATTACCTATTTAAAAGAAAGTACAAAACTTCAGAGAGCACATAGAAGACTAACATGCATTTTATGAAAATTAGCCAGTGAGCATTCAAAAATAAAGCAAGGCAATCACACTGTAAATGGACCAGTGATTCGCCCATGATCATTTGGAGCATATAATGCCAAAATCCATACATTTGTCCATCATTTCTACACAGTTTTTTTCAATAGAAGTTAATTGAAACAAGAATATGTTACAGGAGGTAGAATAACTGATGGCAACTAATGAGCAGGTGTAAGGATCTTCTTGTGGGAAAGAATGTGATAAGTTCTTAGGAGAAAAAACAGTTAACATTAACAGGAGCTAGCACTATTACTTTCTAAAATACTCGCTTCACAGTGCCAAGGTCAGAATGAGGCTCACCCAAAAGATGAAGTATACAACATGGAGTTACAAAAATATAGTAAATGTAAAATGTGTGTAACTATGTAAAAATACGAAGGCTTCAGTGGTCTTCAAGCTGGTATATAATTGAAATATCGATAGGTTAATAAAATGTAACCGCACAATAAGAAATTGGATTATTATCTGGGGAGTGACTACCCACCTCAAGGAATAATCACAACCCGTGTTAGGGTGAACCCTCAAGGGCACTACATTAATCAGAGTTCAAACCCCTGGTAGCTATGGCACAAATCGCAGACAGGCTTAACTTCAGGCAATGTGTAAAGTATTTATGCAGTACCAAAACAGTAATAAAGTTGAAATGCTCAACAATAAAAATCCCAAGCCAAATTAGATAAAAAGAGTGAAATGTAATAAAATGATACCAAAATGACAAAAATTCAATAAGGGGAATCGGGGGTATACATTTTTAAAGTTTAAGTGGGGATAGAGCTAAGAAGCAAAAAGTGCCAATGATTGTCAGTATTTCCAGTAGATTGAGACCTAGGTGCAATTTGATTCCGACCACAATAGAGTACGGGTCGAATACACCAGTCAAGTTCGTCTGCTACAGTGAAAACAGGTTTTGAGGTATTTTCACTGTAAAGATATGTTTAACATTAAATTCATACATGTTATACTTTTAAGTACCACGCACCCTGCCATATGGGCAATAAGGCCTACATTGGGCTGATAGGTCGAGGATCGGATTCAACGGCGTTCCTCAGCACTGTTTACAACATAGTCACGAAGGCGTCCACACCTTATGGAGCCCCCTAAGGGCTCGGCGGCTCTCACTGTTCATGCTGTTTCAACTGACTCCATTTGATGCCGCACCTTCGGATCCGGCACCTTTGCTGCCTGCTTTGACCAAGCACTCATGTTCTCGCCGTCACAACTACCTTCATGGCCAGCGCCGCCACTGCCACCACCAGCTCCGGAGTCACTGGCCCCACAGATCCACTTCAAACCCCTGCTTCACTCCTGTAGAGAGGCACAGAGACCACTGGAAGAGGAGGCTTACTGGGCACGCCTCCATGAAATCTTTGGTATGGACTTGGACCCTGTGGAAGGTCTCCTCTATGAAGACCAAGGGCAGGATCCCCTGCAACATTTTCAGGGCCTATCATCAGCTATTAGCCTGGATACTACACCTGAACTGACCATGGAGTTTCCTGCTGGACCACCCACACTTGAGATGATGGCTCTATAAAATCATGTTCAAGGCTGCAGGGGCCTTGAATTTGTACTTGCCATCAGCAGAAAACAAAATCATTGTCCTCACTAAAGACTTGTTTCCTTCCTCAGCCACGTTGGAACCCTTGTTGCCTTTCAATGAGGCTTTGCTGGCCCCTGTTCTGGTGGCTTGGGAAGCAGTCATCTACACCAGCAGTTGATAAGCTTGTAGCCCGACAATACTATTCAACACCAGGTGACCCGCCATTCCTTTCCACACATCCTCCTCCTGAGAGTCTTGTTATACAGGCATCCTGCTCAAGTACACATTTGGGCGGAACATTTTCCATGCCATGGTGCCATTGGACAGAGTCTACAAAAGACTTGAGGCTTGGGGCAAGAAAGCCTTTTCTGCCGGAAGCATGGCTTTAAAGTCATTAAATGTCAAATGTCTTCTGGCCTGGTATACGTTGTGGGACATGGCCCAGATGATGCTACCACATATTCCTGCAGACATGAAGGACCATTTTCATGAGGTCAATCGCCGATGGACAAAATGCTTCTTTTGACATGCTTAAGCGAGACCTTGAGACGACTGACTCCATCGCCTGGGTTATTTGTACCGCTGTCTCAATCCATTGCCACGCTTGGCTCCGGGCATCTAACTTTACTTCAGATGTCCAGTCCAACTTAATGGATTTTCCCTTTGATGGGAGGTGTGCCCTTTCGGTGATAAGGCGGATTCGGCCCTGGACAGATTCAAGACATTGAGGGCCATGTCCCATTCACTGGGACGTCAGCTTCCTACATCAGACAAGGACTTTCGATCCTTTCTTGATTTTTGTGGCTATGGGAGAGGTTCCTCCTTCTGTCTAAACAATACCAGCCACTCCAGCAGCAACCGAACCCCCTCGTTCGCCAATTCAGGGTTCGTTCAAGAGGATGGAACTGTGGATCCACCTTGCAACCCTCCTCATCCTCCTCCCCTGCGCCTCAAAGAAAGCAGGTCCAGTTTGTTGCTCCAGCCCCACAGGGAGCCTGTGGAAAGCTGAGTGTCCCAATCACTTACTGTCTGGAAGGCCATTCCTTCGGACCACTGGGTCCTTGAAATTATAGAAAAGGGCTACACCCTTACCTTCCTTCAGGTTTCGCCCTCCATCTCACCTCTTCACCTCGCCAGATCATTTGGCTATTTTGCAGCAAGAAGTGGCAGCTCTCCTTCTGAAGGAAGCGATGGAGTTAGTGCCAGACAGGAAATAGGCCATGGTTGCTACGCACTTTACTTCCTAGTGCTCAAGAAAGACTGTGCCTGTGTCGCATTCTATATCTCAGGAGCCTGAACTACTTCTTCAAAAAGATGTTCATGATGCTGACAGTAGCTCAAGTTATATGGACTGGATTTGCAGGATGTGTACTTCCACATCCCTATCCTGCGTTTCCATTGGAGGTACTCCCGATTTGTTGTGGGTTCTGCACACTACCAGTTTGCAGTGCTACCCTTTGGATTGACATTGGCACCTTAAGTCTTCACCAAGGTGATGACAGTGGTGGCAGCATGTGCCAGACAGTCCGTTGTGCCGATCTTTGAGTACTGTAGTTTGCGCCTCCTCTAGCTCAAAGAGGATGTGGCATTGACAACATGAAGGGCTATTTAGCTGCCTGGTCTGCTTTCCTCCATCTGCAGGATCAGCCATCACTGTTTAAGTCCCCTATTGTCTTACATTTTTTTAAAGGCCTGACTAGCCTTTTCCATCCCACTCCATTTGTAGTTTCTCAGTGGGACTTGAATTTGGTTCTTATGTTCTTGATGGGGACTTCGTTTGAACCCCTACACATTTGTACCCTCCGCATGTTGACAACTAAAAACATGGTCTTGAGAGTCATCACGTGTGCTAGGTAGGTCAGTGAGTTGCAGGCCCTGAGCTGTCCCCTGTTCACTAACTTCTTCCCAGACAAGTTTGTGTTGAAAACCGGCGCTGCTTTCCTTCCCATGGTGATCACTCCTTTTCACCTGGCCCAATCCCAGTACCCTTCCAACCTTCTACCCTCCACCTCATCATTCGAAGGAGGAGCAATGGAGCATTGGTTGGATCCTAGGTGGGCGGTTAATTACTACTTACAGCGCATCAAAGAATATCGCTCAGATTGCTAGCTTTCTGTGGACTATTATGGAGCCAAAAAGGGGAAGGAGGTACAGAAGAGGACTCAATCCTATTAGATCATCCTCTGCATTAAGATCCTCGCCAAGAAGGAGCCTGAAGCAATCTGGGCCCATTCCACCAGCTCTAAGTCCACCACTTCGGCACTTGCTCAGTGTGTCCCGTTGCGGAAATATGTAAAGCAGCGACATGTGCTTCCTTGCACAGTTTTATTAAGCATTACTGCCTTGATGCGGAAGTACGATAGGACGGGCAGCTCGCCAGTTGCGGTTGTTACCACAAATCGGTAGTGGACCGGGGAAGGGTGGGGGGCGGGGGGAGAGGGGAGGAAAAAAAAACAACTCACCTGCCAGCTGGCCGGCTGTCAAGCCACCGCCTCTGTTCCATCCTCTTCCTGGCTTCTGTTAGAGCAGGAAGCAGGATAGACTCCCCTAAGCGAATCACAACACTGCAATGCAGCGTTGTGATTGGTAAGCACGGAGGCTCCCTTGAGCCAATCACAACACTTGCAATGCAGCATTGTGATTGGTCTGAGCACCGTGGTTCGGTGCTCAGATGGGGAATATGAGCCTGGGCATGTTCTCAGAACATGCAAAGTGCGCATGAATGTTTGGCCGGCCCCAGAGTGCCGGCCAAACATTCATGCACACTTAGGAGGGTGCCACCGCTCCTTCCCCCTGCGCTGCCTAGCCCAACCCCACAAAACTGCCCTAGCACAGAAAAATAAAATGATAATAACATTGTGTTATTATCATTTTATTTTTCCTTTTTTGACGTGCTTTAAGGCAGTGGGGCGACACCCCTGCACCTCGCTAGATCCATCTTGCAGGATTTCCTGGTCTGAATCCTCCATCAACCCCCCTCATGGTCAGGGTATTGCTGTGAAATCTGTTCTACAGGTGAAGAATTTGCAAGTAGAAGTATACATCAGAAGAAAAGGTTACTTGCCTGCAGCCGCTGCCAGTGCAGGTAAGAGTGGTAGGGTGGTGGGGCTGGGTGGGAGGCGGATTTCGACAGACGAAGACAAGGAAAAATCAATTATTTATTTAATTTTCCCTCGTCATCGTCCGTTGAAATCCCCCCTCACCCGGCCCTACCGCTCTTAACTGCACGGGCCGTGGCTGCTAACCTGCGGTGACGATCTTTCGAGTGGATTCTCTATCTATCTATCTATCTATCTGCAGATTCCTCACTGACCTGCCTACCTCCCCGTTTGGATGGATGAATCATAGGGAAAGTTAATAAGATTTCATACTATATCTATATTTTGTTAATGCAAACTCACACATTTTTTACTCCCCCTCTCTTTGATGGCTTGTAAAAAAAAAAATGGAGGGAAAATGACACCCATGCGCTGAGGTGGGCACTTTATGGACTCTGGGAGGTTGCCTGGCATCACTTCCGGCGTCGACTGGGTCCAGTGCCCTCTACTGGTGGAAACTTAAGTTTTCAGTTTTCCAGATCTAGTCTCACTCCTTGGGATTGTTCTACAGGTGAGGAATGTGCTGGTAGATGGAGTATCCACCAGAAAGATTGTTACTGGAAGTAAGTAGCTTTTTCTTTTAGAAGTGATCCCATTGGAGAGATTTGCCAAATGGTAACATGGACATCGCTCAATACCTTCGCCAAAACACTACTGTTTTGACTCTGATCTTGGAACAGAGACTTGGGTCAGGCTTTTCTCTGTGACATTGTTTCTTTCTGAATGAGTTTACTGTTCTGTTCAATGTTTTAAGTATTATTGAAGATCTCATAATGAAGGAAAGGTTACGTATTTGTAACCTGACTGCCTCTCCACTAGAACCATGCCAAAAGATTAACACAGACCTCTGCAGCCCCTTCCTAGTAGATCTGTGAGATGCCATATTCTGTGGGGTACGACTGTCACAGCATTGCTGGACTCTGTCCATATAATTAAAACTACTATGTCAGATTAGACATTCATGCCTCAACAAGAACTTTGGTTCTTAGTACAGTCTTTAGTACACCTTGGTCCTCTGAGCCCTACCCTTAATATAGTATGTTTTGTCACTAGAAGTGAAAAATGTGGCTACCTCACTCTCATTTATCCTGCCCCAGTATTGTCTCATTAAAGCTATGCCCATTTAAAAAAACTGCCTCTTACACATAATGTTACGCACAAACACATTTCAGAATATCTAATTAAAAATAAAAATCTTAGAATAGCAGTGATCTTTTCAAAGAACTGAATCTCTCCTAAAAACCGGTCTGTCTCATTCAAACCACAGTGCGCCACACAACTACACATTGGAATGCACTTCTTACCTGCATCTGCCTTTGCTACTTGTAACTTTTCTTTTAAGACAGATCTCAACAGCTTCTCCTTGAGTAACATTTCCAACCTGCCCACCTGATTGCTTCCTGTTCTGTGTTAATTTTTGGTCACACAGGCTGGACACCTAGTGAAACCTACTGCCCATCCTGAGATCCCTATTCTTGCAGCTTCCTGACATCCTGTGCCATTCTCAGTTTTATGACAGTCTGTTATCACATTTCTTACAACCTGCAATCCTGATCTGCACTGGAATTTCCACAGTCCCCTCTAACATCAATATTCGTGGTTTCCGTCACTCTCCCTTCAGCCAACCTGCTTACAGACTCCTAATTGTACTTTCTATTCCATCAGCCTTCTTTCATTTGCACTATCTTACCCTCTATAATTCTATTTTTCAAAGTCTCAACTGTCTGTAAACTGCTGGTCTTTAGACTCTTAAGTTTACAATCTCTCTACAACACTTCACCCAATTTTATTAACACCCAGCAGCTAGCATTGAACAAACATTTTTAACCATTGTGAAGCCCTTTGTACCCGTTTTCAGCGTCCCCGCAGCCTTTAAATCTCATTCCACAGTTTACATGGAGGCTTTAATTCCCATTTTCACAGCGTCTCTGACCATATGTCCATACAGTCGCAAATCTCACCACAGTCTACAGGAAGACTTTATTTCCCATTTTCACAACATCTCTTCCCTTAATGCCCATACAACCACATGGCTGCCTTTAACTCCATTCATATAGCCTCCTGCCAGCTTTTAAGCACTATTTTCCTATCCAACATGCTATTCCCTTTAGCAAACATCACATCATTTTGCTCGCTTTTAATCCCACCTTCCATGTCCTTTTGCTCACCCTTTACCCTCATTTTCTGCTGTTAATCCCATTCTCTCGGGCTTTCCTTGGCTATCAAGTGCCACATTCTCTTGCCTTCTACCTGCTGCTTATCCGCTTTTAGTTCTCATTCTTATGAGGTGTACATGCTCTCCTTTTAACGTTTGAAATGTTAAAGATCTAGTGAGGGGAAGGGCTGACGAGTTTTAATTGGGCTTTGCATGCTTCAGTTCAGACTCACAGTGTCCTTTCTTTAAATGACAGATACGAGAATGTGCACTTTACCAAGAACTACGAGAAGTACATCAAATACAGCGTGGAGCAGGTGGGCGAGATGATCGAGAAGCTGTTCGACACATCAGCTTGAACTGGAGCACACTACTGACTGGACAGCAGCACTTCCTTGCCATCCTGTGGCAACTCCCCTAAGCCCTCATCTTCTGTGCATAGAGTAACAAAGGTGGGCTTCAATCCCCGCCAAAGAATTAAAATATTATAAAGTTTTTTAACATATATTAATGTTGGTTTCCGTTTTTTTACCTATATTGTCATAATGTAAAAATACTGCAACAAGGAAGTCTGTTAAAGGGAATTACCTGGAAGACAGTAACCTGCCAAACAGGACCACATAGGATGGGATTGGCGTGGTCTGCTTTCTCAGTTACTGCTTGGTTGGTTGGCCCTCTGGTCCTAAACATCAGCTGTGCACTGTTTCAGCACAGCCCTTCTTCAGTGAAAGCTGGGGCTACAAGTGAGGTACACATATGCGAACAGTGAACTAGAGCTGTGCTCTTTTGAGCACGAAGGCTTTAGGAGGTTGATAAATGACTCCACTATGTACATCTACATACTTTTCTCTGATGCTGCATTGGGTACTGGTGAGAAGTGGGGAAGAGAAAAGAGAGATGGTTAAGGTTTGCGTTATTTGAGGGTTTGGTGTGCAAGATGAATGGTGGTATGTTCCATAGCCCACACTGCCAGCTTTCTCTCTCTGGCCTAGGAAAGCATGTATTGTAGTATGAACTCTGGAAAGTGTTTACTAAATTATGTTTGAGCTATGTGTATTCCCAATTTTGACTTCAGAAACAAAAAAGCTCTTACTGTAGTGTTTGAGGGCAAATTGAGTGACATAATTGGAATTGGGAAATCCTTGAATAAAGTAGAATTAAGTATGAAGAAGTTGGACATTCATTCTAATCCTGTTTATAATATTATATTGGAGAGGTGCAATTATTGAATGTCTTTTGCGTTTTAGCCAAATTGCTCAACAAAGTGAAAAAAACAGATAGCACAAAAATAATGCAAAACAAAGTGGAGTCAATGACTAAAGACAAGGAGAAGAGAAGAGGATGAATAAACACAGAAATTGTGTCACAATAAATGAGGAGTCGCATGGCGTTCCAATTTTTGGAGGCCAGAAGAGTGAAGGACTGAAAACATGGTTGGGCATATGGATGACTTAGAGAGACAAGCAAGAACTACGAGGTAGAACGATGTTTGCAGCCAGGGACTTTGGCATAAACGATAGGAAAGTGCAAGACCATGGATACAATTAAAGGAAACCGAAAGGAAGCGAAAATTAACAGAAGATGAAAATGAAGCTAGAGGAAGTAAACCACAGGCTGAAATAGACACAAATGGATGCTGGTGGAAAAGGAGGAACAGAGGATTTAAAAGTAGATTGAAGATATTCAAGAGCATGTCAGCGAAGTCCAATTTAAGAAAGAGTAGGAGTGGTCCATTCTAAAAGGCATAAGAGTACAGGTGAGAATTTGTGGTGCAGAAAGTATAGGACTGACCTGTGAGAGTCATATATCAAATATATTTTAAAAACTTTGGAGGTAGAACCGACACTGGAATAAGTCTTTAATGTAGGAAAGGGTAGTATCTGGAACTATGCACAGATTTGTCGTAAAAGTGCCAGTGCCAACAATAAAGTGCTGGTGCCGAGCACTGGAAACCACTGGCTCAAATTAAGCACTGGTTTTGAAGTTCAGCATTATTATGGCATGTATTTACCAAGAACTCCTTGGAAGGTGAGGGTCGTGGGCAATAGCCCACTTTGCACAAGCTTTAAATCGTCTCTGGCAGCAGTGACTGTTCTTATGAAACAAGAAGATCCACCTCAGAAGAGGTTTTTTAGGGAAATGCGTTTCCAATCTTGGTAGGATACACACAGTGTTTGCTTAGATACCCCTCACACACCAAAAGGGCCCTTGGTGTCATGCTTCATCATAGGGGTCTTCCCGCCCCCCTGCGGGACGGGGCGTGCTACGACCAGCGACTACGCGGGAGCACTGATATTTGTAGTGCTATGTGTGGTGAAGAGGTAGTGAGAGGAAGGGTCAAGGGTGAATGCGGGGAGTGAGTTAAAAAGGACCTGGCCTCATGGACTTCAGGAATTTTAATAGGTCAAAGAGGCTGGTGCTGTTAAAAAGGTGGTTCGGAGATGTCCTGCATATAATGTGCGGATACTCCTGATTGCGTCAACATGTTCAGAAGCAACAAGGCTTCTTCATCAGGACTAGAAATGATCCCTTCATACTCACTATGTTGCTATCAATAATTGTTGGAATAATGTGCAATATACAAAAAGTGAAAAAATGCACAATATCATGCACTCTATACAGTACCCAATCAAATAATGCTAAAATGTGAGCCCACTCAGTATTTCTGAAATGTAAGCCTGGAAAAGCGAGAGCACAGTTAGTTTTTACAGGTGCGCCTCCCAATGCGCAAACATATTTAGCCTGTGAATACAAAGCGTTAAAATGTGACAGTGGTGTCCTTAGCCTTAGTTTGTAACTTTGAACCAAGTGCCGTGACCCGTTAGGATAAAAGGGACAAAAACAAGACACACATACAAAAACAGAAAACACACTCTCTATATTTGGGATTCAAAGTCACTGTAAATAATGGTTAAAGGTACGTTAACACAATGATCCATGGAAGATACATACTAGAGTAAGCAGGAGATAATGCTCCCTGAGCCTTTTAACGGGTGGGAAGGGTGTTGCCACTGTGTTCTATTTGAAGAAAGAAGAAAATGCGGGAAGAAAACGTTTGTTCACAGAGGATTTGGTAGAGAAAACACAAGGCTGGCATTTTCATGAGTTCTTTAGGAAGACTCCTAAGTTACTGGTTCCCTACACGGCTATGCCGTACTCACGTCATGGTCAACAGCTCCTCGCTTCCGATAACGCCATCCCGCGGCTCCGTAGTGTGAGTGAGACCGCGGGGGAGGCTCTATTTATGTGGCAGTCAATTAGTCTACAAAAGGGTGCACCTGTGCCGAAGTTTTAACCGGAAATCGATGCTGGTAGCTAGCGATGTCTCGCAGACTAGAGCAATAATGTGCTGTAAGCGGAAGTGACTCTAACGCTAGTGCGCTAACCCATTCCTGTTGAGGTACAACCGGAAGTGGTTGTGAAAGAATGCCGAAATCATGTGCGTACATAATGAAACGTATGGTCTCATATGATCGAAGAGTTCATTCAAACAGAGGGGGGTGGCGCGGAGAAACATACAAATTCGAGCAGTAAATATGAAATGCACTCGTCAGATGGACATGATCCCGATATTAGAGCGCTGCCTGTGTTTAATCATGTGCAAACAGAAGTGTTCCTGTTCTATAGGAATGCCAAACGTCTAGGTGAAGACATGAAAAACAAACCCAAGACTTAACACCAGATTACACTGATTGTGGGTTGGGAGGAGTTTCATAATTAAATGCCCACAAAGAGATACACGGTGGCTGAGCCACAAAGATGATTATCTAGAGGAGATATACCGAGAGTCCAGATGTCAGAAGAGGTGGTGGGGTGACCACCATGGCGGTTTTCTGTGACAGTGATTTTATAAAGCCAGACATGGAATGACCGCATGATATGTTGATTAATCCATATCAGTATCCTATGAAAGATCTACGGTCTAGGTCAGTTGAGCCCAGGGAATATCATCGTTTAGACCAGTTAGATGAGTGCCCAGACGAAACACCCAACGTTGTTCCTTTTCCAGCAGGCCACTCTCATTGTGGAGTTGCTCAATCACAGTCCATTTCAAATCATCCACGTTGTGCGACATAGTGAGGTAGTGACTTGCCATCTTCGTGGTGCTTTTTTTGCAGCGCACATTGCTCTTGTGCTCGCCGATGCGGATCCTAATTGGCCTTGAAGTCATGCCGATGTATTCTTGTCTGCACGGACAGGTGATCATATATATCACGTTCCTGCTGTTGCAGTTTGTGAAGCCTCTTTGTTCCCAGACTGAGCCATTCATGAAAGTTATGTTTTTGCTTTTCTTAGTGAGATTACACATGCTACAGTTACCGCACGGGTAATGACCCTGTACTGGTGGGAGGGTAGTGGTGGCCAGAGCATTATCTCCTGCTTACTCTAGTATGTATCTTCCATGGATCATTGTGTTAACGTACCTTTAACCATTATTTACAGTGACTTTGAATCCCAAATATAGAGTGTTTTTTCTGTTTTTTGTATGTGTCTTGTTTTTGTCCCTTTTATCCTAACAGGTCACGGCACTTGGTTCAAAGTTACAAACTAAGGCTAAGGACACCACAGTCACATTTTAACGCTTTGTATTCACAGGCTAAATATGTTTGCGCATTGGGAGGCGCACCTGTAAAAACTAACTGTGCTCTCTCTTTTCCAGGCTTACATTTCAGAAATACTGAGTGGGCTCACATTTTAGCCTTATTTGATTGGGTACTGTATAGAGTGCATGATATTGTGCATTTTTTTCACTTTTTGTATATAGCACATTATTCCAACAATTATTGATAGCAACATAGTGAGTACTGAAGGGATCATTTCTAGTCCTGATGAAGAAGCCTTGTTGCTTCGAAACATGTTGACGCAATCAGGAGTATCCGCACATTATATGCAGGACATCTCCGAACCACCTTTTTAACAGCACCAACCCCTTTGACCTATTAAAATTCCTTAAGTCCATGAGGCCAGGTCCTTTTTAACTCACTCCCCGCATTCACCCTTGACCCTTCCTCTCACTACCTCTACACCACACATAGCACTACAAATATCAGTGCTCCCGCGTAGTCGCTGGTCGTAGCACGCCCCGTCCCGCAGCGGGGCGGGAAGACCCCTATGATGAAGCATGACACCAAGGGCCCTTTTGGTGTGTGAGGGGTATCTAAGCAAACACTGTGTGTATCCTACCAAGATTGGAATCGCATTTCCCTAAAAAAACCTCTTCTGAGGTGGATCTTTTTGTTTCATATGATTATTTGAGGAGGACGTATCCACCTCTAGCGCCCACGAGGCGCACCTCTTCACTCCCTACTCTTGTTTTTTGTAGCTACCTTGACAGCGTGCAGCTGTGGGAGTAACCCAGCAATCCTGGTCTTTGGGTGTTAACGGCCAGTGTACCGTTTACCTCATCCCCTGTCTCCTTCCTTTTTTCGGAAGGGAAACAATATATAGTTTCTCTCCATACAAAGACACACTCTTTTCAGAAAAACACACTCAATTTTTTGACATTCTTTTTTTGACATTCATAACATGGCAGAGACAGCAGGCCTCACCTTTGATGAGGATGAAGTCGACAATCTTGGCAGCCCTCAATCCTTTCGAGGGACTGAGTAGCAACGATCCGGGTCCAGACAATGCGGACTGGGATGAGTTAGCAAACCTGAGGAGAACACAGATAAAAACTGCTTTGCATGGCCTTCTAATGACAGAATACCTCAGGGCCAACGCGGCACCGCAAGGCCTGATAGTTCGGAATGAACCTTTTATATTCCAGCATGACAAATCCTTTAAAAAAGATTGGTCACTAATATCGTGGCACTGCACAAGGGATTGGCTGGTCCTCATAATCAAGACAGCCACCCGATTGGCACAAGAACTTAAGATCGCCATACAGAAACTTGAGGTCCAACTTAAAACCTATCAATCAACCACCGTTTTGAAGAAAAGATTGGATGAACTCAACCAACAGATGAGTGAATACGAAATCTCATTGAAACAGAGAAGTACAAGAAATTGAAAAAGGATACTACAGCTTTCAGCCACGAACGTATCTACCCGTATATAAGAGATGACTATGTGACCAAGAAAACTCATAGTGAGCAGGGATCGGACAGTGATTTATCTGATGCAAGCTCCAACGACTCGCATTCTAGCCGGGGTAGCAACCCAAGGAACCAGAGAGGAGGAGCACAGTACCAGAGACCCTACAGACCAAGAGGAAGGGGCTGGGACCATTTCCAAGGACCACCGGGCTATACGTACTACCCTTATGGTCCACCACCGATGGGAGGACCATTCCAACAATGGAACCCACCACCACAAGAATTTAACTACTATGGACCACCTCCTTTTTTAGGGTCACGCCCTGGGCCACCGAGAGGAAGGAACCGGAGAGGCAACCAGGTCCATTGGAGTCACGAGCCAGGCGATGTGGCGAGAGTATCAACAAGGAGTATGACAGCAACAGCAAACCAACCGTCAACCAGCAGGAAGGGCAACTAGTGGTCAACTTAACAGAATATACTCTTACAGAGCCCCAGAAACACGTCCTGGAAAAGGGCCTGGGCTTTGTCCCCACAAACAAGATGGACAAGTTCAAATTATGCCTAGAAATGAAGGAGTTCATGCGCAAGCTTAAATTACGAGCTTTCTTTGCGAACCAAAATGAAACAGAGATAACAGAGGAGCTGACATCTGACACTGGATTGCGAAACAAATCCACTTTCACCCCCTTGGACTCCACGATACCAGTCAAGTTGCTCGCTTTTGAAAAAGCAGTAATGGAGGAATTAACAAACCTACCAAGTGAGGGTAAAAGAACATTCCAAAACACCACACGATTGGAAAAAGAAGCATTACAACAATTGGCTGATAACACCGACCTGGTCATAAAACCAGCGGATAAAGGAGGTGTCATTGTTATACAAACGAAACACAATTATGACACCGAATGTATGAAACTCCTGGAAGACCGCAGAAACTACGAAATCCTCTGCGATGACCCTACAGAAGAGACCCGGGTACGGATCATGGTGATGGTAGAGGAAGCCACAGCTCACGATTGGGTGTCGAGGAAGGAGGCAGATTTCCTCATACAAAAATCTCCTAAGACACCCTATTTCTACACCATCCCGAAAATCCATAAGAATGTGGTATACCCCCCCGGCCGTCCAATTGTATCCGGTATTGGCTCTATACTAGAACCCCTTTCCAAGTTTGCTGACGCATTCCTATGGCCTTTAGTTAAAAAAAACCACACCTATCTAAAAGATACCAAGGCCGTACTACAACTTATCGAGGATCTCCATTTTGACCCAGAACAACACCTCCTCCTGGGACTCGATGTCGAAAGCTTATATACGAGCTTACCCCACGACGAAACACTGGACATCATAGAGGAAGTACTATTCACCACAACATGGGATTACCATACACCTCGTAACGTGGTGATGGAATGTATTTCCCTGGCCCTGAAAAGTAACTTCTTTCTGTACGAGGGGGTACATTACCTACAAAAATACAGGACCAGCATAGGGAGCACTTTTGCCCCCAGTCTGGCTGGTCTCTATGTACACCATCTAGAAACTAACAGGATACTACACCACCACAACCCGTTCAAAGACAACATCATTGTCTGGAAACGGTACATTGACGATATCCTTGTAATATGGAAAGGTGACGCTGAATCCATTGGAGCTTTCATGGTATGGCTTAATGAACAAAACACTTTTTAAAGTTCACCCATACATTTTCCAACACACATCTGGTGTTCCTTGACCTGAACATCTATTCTGACCGGGTAAGCTCAAACCTACCACACATTTCAAACCAACAGCAAAAATTGCCTATTACTATACAACAGTTTCCACCCCAGGCATCTTCGGGACAACCTCCCTTATGGACAGTTCCTCCGCCTCCGGAGGAACTGTTCCAGCTCACGGATTTCAAAAACAAGCCTCCGACTTGGAAAACAAACTACTGAAGCGCAATTATCCAGAATGGATTGTAAAGAAAGGTTTCAAGCGGGCCAGAAACAACAACAGAGAAGCTCTGTTAGAAAACCGCGCTCCCAAAGAACAGGAAACCAGGCCTATATGCGTTACCACTTTCAACACTCACTCAAATGAAGTGTCCAAACTAGTGAATAAGCACTGGAGAATTCTCAATTGCGGAAATCTCAACTTTCCCAAACCTATGTTCTCCCATAAGAGAGGCAGGAACCTGAAGGACATCTTGGTCCATACCAGACAAAGGGTTATACTTGAGAGGAGTCTGGCCACCACTACCCTCCCACCAGTACAGGGTCATTACCCCGTGCGGTAACTGTAGCATGTGTAATCTCACTAAGAAAAGCAAAAACATAACTTTCATGAATGGCTCAGTCTGGGAACAAAGAGGCTTCACAAACTGCAACAGCAGGAACGTGATATATATGATCACCTGTCCGTGCAGACAAGAATACATCGGCATGACTTCAAGGCCAATTAGGATCCGCATCGGCGAGCACAAGAGCAATGTGCGCTGCAAAAAAAGCACCACGAAGATGGCAAGTCACTACCTCACTATGTCTCACAACGTGGATGATTTGAAATGGACTGTGATTGAGCAACTCCACAATGAGAGTGGCCTGCTGGAAAAGGAACAACGTTGGGTGTTTCGTCTGGGCACTCATCTAACTGGTCTAAACCATGATATTCCCTGGGCTCAACTGACCTAGACCGTAGATCTTTCATAGGATACTGATATGGATTAATCAACATATCATGCGGTCATTCCATGTCTGGCTTTATAAAATCACTGTCACAGAAAACCGCCATGGTGGTCACCCCACCACCTCTTCTGACATCTGGACTCTCTGTATATCTCCTCTAGATAATCATCTTTGTGGCTCAGCCACCGTGTATCTCTTTGTGGGCATTTAATTATGAAACTCCTCCCAACCCACAATCAGTGTAATCTGGTGTTAAGTCTTGGGTTTGTTTTTCATGTCTTCACCTAGACGTTTGGCATTCCTATAGAACAGGAACACTTCTGTTTGCACATGATTAAACACAGGCAGCGCTCTAATATCGGGATCATGTCCATCTGACGAGTGCATTTCATATTTACTGCTCGAATTTGTATGTTTCTCCGCGCCACCCCCCTCTGTTTGAATGAACTCTTCGATCATATGAGACCATACGTTTCATTATGTACGCACATGATTTCGGCATTCTTTCACAACCACTTCCGGTTGTACCTCAACAGGAATGGGTTAGCGCACTAGCGTTAGTCACTTCCGCTTACAGCACATTATCGCTCTAGTCTGCGAGACATCGCTAGCTACCAGCATCGATTTCCGGTTAAAACTTCGGCACAGGTGCACCCTTTTGTAGACTAATTGACTGCCACATAAATAGAGCCTCCCCCGCGGCCTCACTCACACTACAGAGCCGCGGGATGGCGTTATCGGAAGCGAGGAGCTGTTGACCATGACGTGAGTACGGCATAGCCGTGTAGGGAACCAGTAACTTAGGAGTCTTCCTAAAGAACTCATGAAAATGCCAGCCTTGTGTTTTCTCTACCAAATCCTCTGTGAACAAACGTTTTCTTCCCGCATTTTCTTCTTTCTTCAAATAGAACACAGTGGCAACACCCTTCCCACCCGTTAAAAAGGCTCAGGGAGCATTATCTCCTGCTTACTCTAGTATGTATCTTCCATGGATCATTGTGTTAACGTACCTTTAACCATTATTTACAGTGACTTTGAATCCCAAATATAGAGAGTGTGTTTTCTGTTTTTTGTATGTGTGTCTTGTTTTTGTCCCTTTTATCCTAACGGGTCACGGCACTTGGTTCAAAGTTACAAACTAAGGCTAAGGACACCACTGTCACATTTTAACGCTTTGTATTCACAGGCTAAATATGTTTGCGCATTGGGAGGCGCACCTGTAAAAACTAACTGTGCTCTCGCTTTTCCAGGCTTACATTTCAGAAATACTGAGTGGGCTCACATTTTAGCATTATTTGATTGGGTACTGTATAGAGTGCATGATATTGTGCATTTTTTTCACTTTTTTGTATATTGCACATTATTCCAACAATTATTGATAGCAACATAGTGAGTACTGAAGGGATCATTTCTAGTCCTGATGAAGAAGCCTTGTTGCTTCGAAACATGTTGACGCAATCAGGAGTATCCGCACATTATATGCAGGACATCTCCGAACCACCTTTTAACAGCACCAGCCTCTTTGACCTATTAAAATTCCTTAAGTCCATGAGGCCAGGTCCTTTTAACTCACTCCCCGCATTCACCCTTGACCCTTCCTCTCACTACCTCTACACCACACATAGCACTACAAATATCAGTGCTCCTGCGTAGTCGCTGGTCGTAGCACGCCCCGTCCCGCAGGGGGGCGGGAAGACCCCTATGATGAAGCATGACACCAAGGGCCCTTTTGGTGTGTGAGGGGTATCTAAGCAAACACTGTGTGTATCCTACCAAGATTGGAAACGCATTTCCCTAAAAAACCTCTTCTGAGGTGGATCTTTTTGTTTCATATGATTATTTGAGGAGGACGTATCCACCTGTAGCGCCCACGAGGCGCACCTCTTCACTCCCTACTCTTGTTTTTTTGTAGCAGTGACTGTTCTTCAGACCTGGAAGCAAGAATGGGCTCCACTCTCACGTAGGGAACCACCCTTTTGTGGTGCATTCAAACTGCTCCTGCTGAGGACACCGTTAATACTATAAATAGTAAACACAATCCCACAACACAGGCACAGGGAAGATGAAGTATCCCAGTTATGGGAGCCTCAAAGATTTAATCGAGAAAATATGTAGACACCTATTTCAGGGCTAGAGATAAATAGCAAAAGTAAAGAATTGGTCTTTAAGTGGCATTTAGGGGGATACCTGCTCTGGAATCGCTTGATAACAGATATCAATTCCTAGTGGGTATCAATGTTACCTATTGATTTGTCCTATGGAGGTTACTTCCTCAATTTGCTACTTTACACAGTTTATTGCTTTCTAATGTTTATGGCCGTTCTCGTGTTTCTTACTGTGACTTATTTCTCATCACTCGTAAAGCGCTCTGATACCCTCACGGGTCATGTTCACGCTATATAAAACTTTAGAAACAAATAAATAAAATGCTTCATGGGTAGTGACCCACCTACTCAGGAAAATCATGAAGCTTTTATTTCTGTGTTTGAAATAGATTGTGGCAATCTCCCTTTAACCTGGAAATAAAAACTTTTCTAACTATTCCTTTGGTTGGATCTTAAGTAACACGTCAGTGTTTTTTTGTGCAAATTGTGTTGCCCATAAATTGATATCTGATTAATTGAAGTTCCCAACTTAGGCTGGTCAACAATTCAATACAGCTAAATATTGTGAAGACTCCACAAGGAAGACCCAGAATGATCACGTTTTCAGATCATAAAGGTTTATTAATGGTTAAAATGTTTACAAAAGGCAAAATCATTAAGTTAGTATCAAACAATAGTTGATACATGAATGCATCAATCAATATGAATTTCAAATGAAATGAAAGTTATAAAAGAAAAGGATGAACTAGCATAGAGTCGCCTCAAAGGGAAAGGTTTATAAAATCAGTTCTCTCATAAAGAGAGTACCCTAAAACTCTAGCTCTGCTCTAAGCTGCATACACGCATTTCTCTCTGTACTTCTGAACTTTTATCTTCTCTGTACTAGTTAAATCACACAATTTGCCACACCTTTCTCCCTTCGTGTTTTATATAATCTATTGCAAAAAAATGTGAGTTGAAAACCCTTTCACACCTTTCCATATATATTGGATGCAATATAAATGAGGGTGCTGCAGTCTCTAACAAAAACAAACATTGGCAAAGCCAATAGGTCTCGCCTATGCAAGAGCTATTGGCTTTGGAAATATGTTTTAGCCATGTTGTACACTAGTGTGGCTGCTGTTCAGCATGGCTAAAAGTTAGTGGAGTGGAGTAGGCGGTGTATAGTGTCATAGAGTGGAGTAGAGAGGAGTAGAGTTCAGTGGCAGAGTGTTGTAAAGTTCAGTGGCGCATAGTGGAGTAGGGTCGAGTGGGTTGTAGTGCATTGAGGTAGTGGAGTGAACTGGATTGGTGCAGAGTGGGGTGTATTGGAGTAGAGTAGAGTGGGGTGGATTGGAGTAGAGTAGAGTGGGGTGGATTGGAGTAGAGTGGGGTGGATTGGAGTAGAGTAGAGTGGGGTGGATTGGAGTAGAGTAGAGGGGTGGATTGGAGTAGAGTAGAGGGGTGGATTGGAGTAGAGTGGGGTGGATTGGAGTAGAGTGGGGTGGATTGGAGTAGAGTGGGGTGGATTGGAGTAGAGCGGGTGGATTGGAGTAGAGCGGGGTGGTTTGGATTGTAGTGGTGTGGATTGAACTGGGGGTGGGTAGATTAGATTGGATTGGGCTGGGTGGATTGGAGTGATAGGGTGGGTTGGGGTAGAATGGAGTGATTGAACTGGGGTGGGGTGGATTGTATTGGGGTGGTTTGGAGTGAAGAGGGGTGAATTGGATTGGGGCGGAGTGGAGGGAATTGTGGTGGATTAGATTGGACTAGAGTGGGGTGGAGTGGATTGGAAAGGGGTTGAGTGGATTAAAGGGGAGAGAACTAGATTAGAAGGGATTTGATTTGGTGAATTGGGGTGGGTTGATTGGACTGGGGTTGGGTGGATTGAAGTGGTGTGGGGTGAATTTAGTTGGAATAGGGTAGATTGTGGTGGATTGGAATAGAGTGGGCGGAGTGGAGTGTAGACTGGATTGAATTGAGTGGTTTGGGGTGGCGTGGATTGGAGTGGGGTGGACTGGATTGGAGTGGGGTTGATTAAGGTGGATTGGAGTGGGGGCTTGAATTGGCAAGGGGTGGATTGGATTGGTGTGGAGTGGGTAGTTTGGAGTGGGGTGGGGTGGGTAGATTGGATTGGAGTGGGTGGATTGGGTTGTGGTGGATTAGATTGAAGAGGGGTGGATTGTATTGGGTTGGAGTGAGGTAGATTGTATTGGATTGAAGTGGGGTGGATTGGATTGGGGTGGGTCGGATTGGAGTGGGGTGGGGTGGTTTTGATTGGAGTGGATTGGATTGCTGTAGGGTGGATTGGGGTGGACGAGTGGATTTGAGTGGAGTAGGTGGATTGGACTGGAGTGGGTGGACTGAATTGTAGGGGTGGATTGAACTGGGATGGGGGTTCATTGAACTGGAATGCATTGGATTGAGGTGGGTGGGTGGGATTGGATTGGAGTGGGTGGATTGGAGTGGGATGGATTGGAGTGATTTTATGGGTGGGGTAGATTGGAGTGGGGTGAATTGGGGTGTGGTGGATTGGGGTGAATTTTGGTGGATTGGATTGGACTAGAGTGGGGTGGAGTGGATTGGAGTAGGATGGAGTGGAAAGGGATGGATTGGATTGGAGGGGATTGTATTAGATAAGGTGGGGTGGGTTGGATTGGGTGGATTTGAGTGGGTGGATAAGATTGGAGTGGGGTGGATTGGAGAATCGTGGTTTGGACTAGAGTGGGGTGGATTGTATTGCTGTGGGGTGGAATGTGGTGGATTCGATTGGCGTGGTGTTGATTGGGGTAGAGTGGGGTGATTGGATTGGGGTGAGGTGGATTGGAGGGGGGAGATTGGATTGGGGTGTGGATTGGATTGGTGTTGGTTGAATTAGATTGAGTTGGATGGGTTAGATTAGAGTAGGGTGAATTGGATTGGTGTGGCGTGGATTGGGGTGGATTGAAGTGGGATGGATTGGATCGAGATGGATTGAATTGGGGCAGATTAGATTGGGGTGGATTGGTGTGAGGTGAGTGGGAAAAGTAGTCCCCTGTACTGAGTAGGGAGAGTGCCCTCTGGATGTATCTCATGCACTGCATAGTTTAGCACCCTATTGGGGAGGAACCAAAACACACAACGAGCATCTTTGATGGTCTCAATGTGCAATGCCACTGGAAAAACGATTACAGGACAGAGCAGAACACAGAGTGAGTGAGACACATGATGGATGACTTTAGCGAGACTCGTCCAAACAGTGGCGATACATCCTGATTTCATGGTGGTGGGGGGTCTACCGAGGCAACTCGAGGCAATGTGTCAAGCTTGGAACAGTTTGACAACAGGCACCAAGAAAACGCAGGTGATGGTATTCGACAATAAAAAGGAAAAAATAACAGTCGGTTGAGGGCAGTGCTAAAAATGAACTGCTGTGAACGAGTATTCTCGCTTGGACACGGTGGTCACCCGCCCGCTCTAATGGACCTAACACTCAGAGGCGGACAATCGCGCAGTCAGCTTGATGCGAGGGTTTACGCTTTAATGAGGCACAAAGCAACACACCCACGGAGCCTCGCACGCGCGCCTTTTGTACGGAAGTAGCCCCGAGCATGCACTATGGCTTTATTGGCTGCTTTGATTCTGAAACTGATTACTCTCGCCTTGAAGATCAGAGCTGAAAGCCGCGCCTGCACTCTCCTGGTCCTCAGCAATGCGAGACATTAGGCGGGAGCCGTGTCTGCCGTCACTAAATGTGCGAGGCCACATATTACTACACACACGCTTCTAAAGAACCAGTGGGAGTTTAGGAGTTCAGGGCCGTGGAAAAGCGACGCTGTCGTTGCTGCTGTGTGAAGGCTTGGAAAGCGGAATATAAGATATTAGCCAGTGGTTGAGGTGGGCGGGATCTGTTCTCTCCGCCATCTCTGAGCGCTAGGTATGATGGGTATTACTACTAATGAGGTTGATGGAACTTAATTTACCGACCTCCGATGGAAGAGCTGGCCTCCTTGCTGGTGTTCAGACTCGTATTCTGCAGGTCACATCCTTTTTTAAGAACAGGCGATTAACTTACAAGAACATCATGCGTTTTTTGATTTTACTAAAATGATCTGTATAATATTCTTACTTTAAAGGGGCTTTTAGTCACTTCTCTTCACCCATTGGTCTGTTATGTGCCATTCACATTTTGCTTTAGCTCACTACAGCACACAGCATGGGGCAACGAGTCAGCCTACTTAAGCCACTGGGTAAATTCACTTTGAGTGACTGCATTTTGGTTTATCACAATAAGCACATCCGCACACAAGCTAGTTCCCTTCAGTGCCAGGGTTTTTTCGTTTTTACTTTATAATTACTACTTTTTTATTATTATTACATCTTTAGTATATGCTTCCAAACAGTCACAGAAACAAAGTACATTCCTATACAATGGCATCAGAAGTAAGGCAGTGTTACACACTATATTCTCAACAGCACATCGTTTACATACGAACCAGCAACTCAATCCCTGTTTCTCCATGGCCTTTAGGCATCAGCGTATTAACAGCAAGTCCAGTATCAACATAGTAATAACAGTTTCAACCTTCAGCGCAGGTGTCAGCAGAAGTAGACATTAAATAGGCTGTTAACGGACCCCAGATGTCCCTAGGGTGTGATGCCGCCGGCAATTCCTCTGCACATAACTCCAGACGCTCCTTACAATATGCCCTATCTTTAAACCATTGCAACGGTTTGGGTGGGTGCCCCCTTCCCCAGTGCATAGACACTCTGCGTTTGGCAAGTAGTAACGCAACCGCCACAAACCTCTTATGTGCTGGCTGCAACTGCTTAACATATCCCAGTAGGTATATTCGTCGGCTATGTGGAACCTCTTCGGATATCATATTTGTGAGGACCCCTGTGTCTTTCAACCAGTACTGGTTAATTTCGGAACCAATCCATGCCAGGTGTAAGTAGTCATCCTCCCCCATTCTGCATCTGTCACAATTTTCATTGGGCCTTAGGCCGTATCTAGATAGTTTAGCTGGGGTGTAATATGTCTGTTGGAGGCATTTAAAATGTTTGATGCGAAGGTTACAATTGGGGGTAAGCATCCCAGTAAGCGTGCAACAGAACCCCTATTCTTCAGGCGTTAGCGGGAAATCCAAAACCCTATCCCACTTATCTAAGGTCGTCTGCCCTAATCCATGTCCCTCCAGCAGGGCAGCTCTATATAGTGTGGTGATTAGGCGTCTACGTGTTGGTGCAGTGAGCCGAGCCTGAAGGGAGGCCAGGGCCGCCGCCTCTGCGGGAAGGACACATACAGTTGCCTCCCGGCACCCCGTAGGCGAGTATATGTAAACACCGCAAGTGGAGTCTGTGGTTGCTGTGTAACAAAGTCTGGCAAAGAGAGGAAGGACACATCAGGAAATAAATCCCCCATGGTCGTGTAACCAGAGTCTCTTAAGCGCGTCGGTGCCTCAGGCTCATGCATAACCGATAGATCTGGGTGATAAGGGAGTCGAAGCGCTGGCGCATATAGTGGTGTTTTTTTAGCCCATGAAGCAAGTGTATGCCATGCCCTCGCAGTGCAATTTACCGTATTAATTTCAGAGCAGGGGCTCTCACCTTCTCCCGGGTCAAGAGTCCCGTTCGAGGAAGGGGGTGGGCATCATCGGCCTCTATCACCAAATGTGGTATGTATTCATGGGGGTGATACCAATAGTGCGCGTAATGTGCTTGGGCGCAGAGATAGTATAGATGAATATCAAGGGCTCCAAACCCTCCCTGTGCGTAGGAGAGGATTAGCATCCTCCAACCGACCCGAGGTTGTTTACTGGCCCATACTAGTGTGATCATGTACGAGCTTATGGTATTCAGCAAATGCAAGGGCAATACAATCGGGATGTTAACGAAAAGGTAAAGGAGCCTCGGGAGGACGATCATTTTTAAAAGGGCAATCCTATGGGCCAGCGATAAAGGGAGCTTAATCCATCTGGCAACCTGCTCCTCCAATCGCGTTATTGCCCTTCCGTGGTTTTTCTGTATAACTGTGTCCCTATGCACCCAGATACCCAGTTATTTTACCGGCCCGACACTCCAATGTAAGGGAAACTCTATGGGGAACCATTGAGTGGCTGGGGTCATTGGTAGGGTAACCGACTTCGCCCAATTGATGCTCAACCCCGCATAGTACTCAAAACGTATATATTCTCTAATCAGTCTGGCTAAATGTGTTACGGGGTTACGAGCATACAGTACCATATCGTCTGCGTATATGGAAATGCTTACCAGACGAAGCCAGAATCTCACAGCCGATTCTTCTTGATTTTTGCCTTATTTTGCATGCTAGTGGTTCAATCGTCAGACACAAATAATAATGGGGACAGTGGGCAGCCTTGCCGCGTGCCCCTTCTGATGCGCAATGGTGGGGTCACTATGCCGTTTATTTTTAACCTAGCGCTTGGCTCTGTGTACAACAGCATTATCCATTTTATAAACATTTGGGCATACCCATCTGCTGCAATACCACAAATAGAAATTACCACTCTATTGTGTCAAAAGCTTTAGCTGAGTCGATCAGCACTGCTGCTGCAGGCGTAGAGGGATTTAATTGATGAAAAAGAGCGAAGATGGTGCGTAAGTTATGTGTAGTGGATCTTGTGGGAGTGAAGCCGGATTGGTCTGGTAGTATTAACGCTTTTAACAGTGGTTGGTGCCTAGTTGCCAGAATCTTTGCCAAAATGTTGGCATCAATATTTATTAGGGAGAGTGGCCTATATGAGCCACATTGATCTGGCAGCTTGTCCGGTTTAAGTAAAGTGATTAGCAGGGCCTCTCTCAATGACGAGGGTAGCAGACCTTTTTTGTAAGCCTCTGAATACATTTTATTTAAATGCGGCCCTAGAAGGTCATTAAACTCTTTATAAAATTCACCTGTCAGGCTGTCTGTCCCGAAGCATTGCCATTGGGTAATGATCGAATTGCCTCCTGAATCACTTCTGGTGTGATACGTTGAGACAGGTATGCTCGTGGGCCCTGGGACGGCCATGCAAGCCCCACATCATCGAGGTACTCTGCAACTTCCGTTGCTGTTGCTGTCGAGCGTGAGTCATATAAGTCTGTGTAAAAAGCCTGAAAACTTTGTATGATAGAAGGTGTGTTGTAGCATAGGCGCCCTTGAGTATCTCTCAGCTGCACTATTTGTGTATGAGCCCAGGGCATTCTAAGTTTATTGGCGAGATTGCGGCCGGGTCGGCCGCCCTTGCCATAGGCACGTGCCTCCTGACGTCTGATGATAAACTTAACCTCCCGCTCTGCTGTTTGTTGATATTCTGCATTTTCCCCCTAATTTCACCCAGGATCTCTTGCGCAGGCTCTCCCTCATAGTGTCTTTCTAAGTCTCGGATATCCCCCTCCAGCCTCTCTAGCTGTGTGCGGATATCTTTCAGTATCCCCCTTGCTTTCTAATACAGATCTCCCTTATGGTGACCTTGAAGGCCTCCCACAAGACCTCTGCGTCACCCGTGTTAAATTCAAAGAATTCTGTTATGGCCGTGTGTAGTTCCACTCTGAACACCTGGTCAAATAACGTGGCTGTGGGAAATCTCCAGCCAAAGCTGCGGGCAAAAAGCCAGGGATTGCCAATGTTAATTGCACTGGAGCATGGTCAGAGAGCCTTTTGGGCATGTGGCGCACATCTTCTGTCCATGCATTGATTTCGGGGGTGACCAGCCAGTAGCCCAGCCGGGACCACATGCTGTGTACTGAAAATGTGCAAGTTCCTTCACACCCCCCAGGGTTGCGCAGTCTCCTTAGGTCCAGCAGTCCACTCTCAGCCATACTGTCTCATACTATTCAAGCTGCCCGTTTGGCGGGTCTATCAGATTTTCCTGCTATGTCCATTGTGGGGTCTAGGCCGATGTTCAAATCCCCTCCCCATATAATGGCCGATGGGGGTAGTGAGTGTAATTTGACCCACATCTAAGTAAAAAATTCAGGATCACCTGTGTTAGGGCCATATGTGTTTACTATGCTCAATGGAGTGTTGTTGAATCTGCCTTGCACAATAATGCTCCTACCCTACATGTCTACCTCAGAATGGGTGAGCACAAAAGAGGTACCCCGTTTTATCACCAATAGCACTCCTCGAGAGAAGGATGAATAAGAAGAGGCCACCTTAATCGACGCCCATCTCGTGCCCACCGTGGTCTCAGTGTGTGTAGTTAAATGTGTTTCTTGTAAAAGCGCTACCTGTACAGCGTGCCTGTCTAAATAGGCCAGCACTTGGCGAATCTTACGAGGGTTATTTAGGCCTCCACGTTCCATGCGACAGTTGGTTACATGTCATATTCTTCGCCAGCTCGATAAAAATATGTAGTTACCTTTAGACATGCCATGAACATTTTGGTGCTAGTGTCATATAGTGCAAATGTATATGCTCAGTACTCAAACCCATTAACATCAAATCCCCTCCCCCCCCACCCACTTCAGCATCCCAATCATGCTAAAGACATGCCCAGTATCAACAGTCTCTGTAACAAGAGCATAATTATCTATAAGAGACGCAGGACCCAGTTACCACCCAAACCAAACAAATCAGTGGGGATTACCCGTTCTAAGGCAGCTAGAGTCCCTTCAAACCTCCAGCTATTGGGGGTGGGTGGGGTGGAGGTAGCCAAGAGAGTTTGTATGTTTATTAATGTCTATAAACAGTCTCGTAATGATTCGTGGGCGGGGGTCGGGAGCCTCACCCTGGTTCCATCGGCTCGCAAGTCTGTGCACCCTTATAGTTCGATTGTAGCCACACCATCTTTTACTGTCCAGCTAATCTTACCATAATATTGTAGTCTTCTCTGTTGCAGAGGGCCTCATCAAACCTCCAACAGGGCCCTCCGCCTGCTCCCAAGTACTGCTCCCGTAAGCAGTTCAGGCATAGCTGCGTCCGTCGCACAGGACCAACTAGAGCCCCCATCCCTAAACACAACAACTTCCATCATTCCATAGGGGACTCCTCGTCCGGGTACATCATCTTGAAAAATTCCGCTGCTGCCCTGGTAGTCATGAAGATTCTAGATCCGCCACAATGCTCTATGCGCAGCCGGGCCGGAAACAGCATGCCGTATTGAATTTTTGCCTGTTGTAGCTTTTTCTTCAATGGTAGGTACTCCTTCTTCGCCGCCTGGACGTTGGCAGTAAAATCTGGGAAGAAGGATATTGTATCCCCCTGTGATTGTGTTTTTTCCTCTGGCCTTTTTCAAGATTGCATCGCGGTCTCTGTAATTCAGTAATTTTGTCACTATGGGACGAGGAGGGGTCTCCGGTGGCAGTCTTGCCACAAGTGTTCTGTGCGCCCGCTCTACCACCAACAGGAAGGAGAAATTTTCCACCCGAACACTTTCGACAACAATGTCTCTACATATGTTTCCATCTTTCCCGTATTCGTGGAGTCCGGAATCCCTGTAATGCGCACATTGTTGCGGCGGGAGCAGGCTTCCAAGTCCTCATTTTTAGCCTGTATTACAGCCAACAAATTTTCCATATTAAGGCATTTGGTACTCATGGTGCGGACTTCATCTTCTGCAGAGGAAATAAGTTGTTCCGCTTCGTTTAAGCATGTTGTATGCTTCTCTAGTTTCTTGGTAAGATGATCCATCCTGATATTTAAGATGTCAATATTCCCATCAATTGACTGCAGGCTTTGCTGCAAAGCCTATAGGTTTGCCTCCAGCGAGGGTGCATCAGCCATGGGGGCAACCGCTCCCCTATCCTCCGACAGGGTCCACCTGTTCTCCCCATTTTTCTTCTCGAAGGTTAGTCTGGGTGCTGTCTGCCTTCCCCATTTTGTTGCTGGTGGCACCAGTTATTCGGTATGTCACGATTTATATCTTGAAGGCAGATCACAATTCACGCTCAATGATCCCTGCCTTGATTCTCTGTCACAGGCCGCCCAGGCTGTTCTCCTGCCCTTAGGCCCCTCTCGCCTGTCTGTTACAGCTTTCCTGGGCTGTGCTCCACAGGTAAAGGATCAGTGCAGCCAACTACCCCCTCGGCTGTCCTCTGCACTGTGCTTGTTGCAGGGCTCTAGCTGCCCTTGGGATCTACCACCACCATTATCTCAAAGGGGAAGCCCCCCTGATTGCCCAGCGGGCCTCTGCTCTGTCCAGCGCAGTCCTTCTCTTCACTGTGTTCCTGTGGGGAGCACCCACCTTGGCCCACGCCAGAGAAGAGGTATGTTCTATTGCGCAAGCACTATTTTAAGATTATAATCGCACCGCTATCCTCACGGCCCAGAGGCTGCTCCAGCCAAGTTCCTGGCTTACAACTCGCCGCTCCCGCCTCAGGCCTCGGCCGTTTGTCAGCGGCTTTGCAGCAGATCTTCTCTGCAGGCCGTGGCCTCGGCACTCCGCATGTGTATATACTTCCAGGATCGCCTTCCCGCTGTCCCTTCCGCCGTCGCCCTACCTCACGTTCTCTCTGCTCCCGCAGTCTTACGGCTGCCAGCCATGTCCTCAGGCATGGCCGCGTCGCCTGTGGCTCCGGCCTCCGATCCCTGGAGCCAGCGCAGTGCACCACGCCAGTCGCTCGCGATCTCCGGTAGTCTCCAGTGCCTTCCCGCTGCACACGCTCGATCAGCGAGGTCTGACACAGCTCCGATATAATTGTCTTTCTCCCACCTATATTCGTTGCACGACCTGTGGCTACAGGCCTAGTCGTTTACTTTTGGTGCCCCACTCTGAGGGTCCGCTTCCAACTCCTGCCCCTACGTGGTCTCAGTCCCCAGCAGCAGTCACATCGATTTCCATCGCCTCAGGAGCAAAAAGCTGCTTCCTGCGTCTTCTGCATATGCTCCTTATCTCACCACATTTAATTCGGGACAGGATGAGCATCAATAATAAGGATTAATGCTGGATATTTGAACGTGGGCGGCAGAGCTGAACTACAGTGTGGCCATTTTGCTGCGGGCTCTCTAGAGCTCCCCCTTTATAATTACTTCTTGTGTTTGTGTTTAGTGCCTGATGTGATAGCCGGACATTTTTGATGCGAGCACAGGGCACATTTCCAGTTTTATCAGTTCGTATCTCCTGCTAATGCTGTTGTAAATTCCTTTTCTGAGTGGCTTGTTTTTATCTGGTTGCTGCTATTTCACATTATATCAGACTGTGTCCACTTGAAACTCTTCTGTATGTAGTTATCCTCTTTTTACAATTTTTAATTCTTTCGTGCTTTATTTCTTTCTTGCCTTTCTTCTGTCTGTTTTCTTTTGTTGCCTCTTTCCTTCTTTTTTGCTTTTTCTTGCCATCTTTCTTTTTTAAAAAGCAATTGGCTTTATTATGTCTGTGTTAGCCAAGATCTTTTGTTTTAACTAAAATTATGTGTTAAACATGGTTACTTCATCCATTAGTCTGTAGTTGTCACATTTTTCTTCCACCCACTCCAGCATGCATAAAAGAGCAATGCGTCAGCCCACTCCAGCCATTTGCTGACTTCACTACGAGTTCTGGCATGCTGTCCTTTCACAAGGCACACATCCACCAACAAAGTAGTTCCTTCAGTGCCAGGGAGTTCTATGGTAATGAGCGCTTTTTTGAGGACCAAACTTTTGGGGGAATTTAGTGATTTTTTTTTTTTCTTTTCTGGTTAGCAGTGGTAATTCTTCCTGGTGGTTAATGTCCCCACAGATGGCATTAACAACTGTTAATTGCTTGTCCTAAAATTATGGGCCATAATCAAAGGCAGGGGTGAATTTATTTTTACAACCAACTTTATTAAAGTTTTACAGCAAGTACATCCATCTTTAAAAACAGTTCAGGCAGTGCAGTGGGAGATATAGTGGTGCAGTATATTTCAGTAAAAAGAAATACATTACAGCGATAGTCCATAGTAAGAACACCATTTCCCCATACCCTGTCATGTTTGTGGGGACAGCCTCATGCAGCATAGATGGATTTCAAGGTAGGGGTGAGTTTAAAGGCAATAACAGCTGTTAACACCTGATAGCATATGGGCAACAACCTGCCTGCTTCCTTTCTTTCTTTTATGATTTTTAGTTTTTTTTTTTTTTCTTCTTCTTAAAGGGAAGAGGCTTGCAGTCAATGCCAGACGACCATGCCTTGTGGGATATGGCCCAGATAGTGGTCCCTCATGTACCAGAAGACAGGTGGCAGAATTCCCAGAAGGTTATACAAGGCACTCAAAGTACCTCTAATCATAAAATAAAATCTGGGTTGGATATAGCTGTCTTGGTGGCCTGTGCCAAGGGCTCCTCCATCATCGTCTGCGGACATGCCTGCTCAGGAAATCCAGCTTTTTCCCCAGACGTCCAGGCGAATGTAATGGACCTGCCATTTGACGTTTTAAGATCAGCAGTGCCACTGCTCGCTCCCTGGGCCTACAATTGCCTCCCCCGCCATGAGATTACCATCAGTTTTGAGTTTTCAAGGTTTACAAAAGAGTTTTTCCCTTTGCCAACGCCATTTTGCAAGTAGTTTTTCCAGGCGATCCCTGATACTCAAGGGAATACATCTCAATTTATGTTTCAAAGACATACTGCCATCTTTCAGTTTGATTACAAGTTTGAAACCTAACTTTCCAAGTTTTTGTAAAAAAAAAAAAATGCATCATGTTCTTTTAACACTGCAGTCAAGTCATTAGATTTGACTTCACCAGCTTCATTAACACGTTCTTCAATGCATAGAACTTGCTGAGCACTTCCTGGTTTTGAAATAATCCCTAAACACCCTTGGTGGTGCCAGCTGAGAATGTCTGGTCCAGCTCAAGAAACTTAAACTTTATCCTGTCTGTGCCACCCCTTTAACTGTATAATTGTTTTAACAAAACACTCAAAGTCGATTTTTTCGACATTGTAACACTGAGGAGATCTTTTGTTCTCAAAAGTGTCCTTTGAAATTATGGTAATTTTAGGCACAGAGTCAGTAAAGTATATGTTTCCCCAACAACAAAATCCTCAATGCGATCTCAAGGCCGAGGAAAATCATTTTCATGGACTCTAACACATAAATGCAAATTCATTACTATCAGCTAGTGTCTAGTCAGTATCTTCACCAACAAACATTCACACTTTTTTTTTTAGTTCATGTGAGAAACTCTTGCAAAATGACCCGTGACACCACATTTGGCGCAGACTTTTCCAAGAACAGGATACTGTTTGAAAGAAGCAATGTGGAATTTAGATCCACAATGATAACAAAGATTGTTTCCTTTCGAATTTCTTCTCTATTCCATGGATTTGCTTGCAGTGGCTCGGTTCCCTTTAACAAGAACTATATCATAATTTTTTTGTTTAGTTCTTTAAACAAGTGCTTTGAGTCTTGACTACTGTAGGCGATGTCTAACACTTCCTCCAGAATCTTGCAGGTAAGTAGCACTTCTTGAATCTTTTTATAGTAAAATCTGGTAACCAGCTGATCTCTTATCAGCTGGTCAGTAACAGCGCCAAATGCACACTTGGCTTCCCGAACACACAAAGACGCAATATACACATTTACTGTTTCAGTTGGAGATTTCTTTCTTTTTTGAAAATTGTTTTTATTAGATTTTTCAACTTGGAACATTCCATTCATGTCCACCACCCACAAAATAGCAAGTACACAAGGTGTTAAGTACAGTTGCCCGATCAACACACATCAGGTTAAACACAGGACCCAGTACATTGAGTTGGCTTAGCAATGACTATTCGGGGAAGCCATCAGGCCCCTCAACGAAGCGGAATGTACGTACCCTCCTCCATTAGCTGAGCTAATCGAGTTTGGATGATCTCCCATGGAGCTCGGGGGTAATTGAGTGACCTCACCTTCTTGGTCACCAAGTTCAAAGTAAGAAATCCATCTTCCCCATACCTTCTTGAACTTCTCTGGCCAATGTCTAGCACCATACTCCAACTGTTCTGTCTCCACACATTGGGTCGTACCCATGATCCACATGTGCTTGGTGGGTGTCTGGGGGGGGGGGTGCTCCCCCATCTTTTCGCACCATTCCTTTTTGCCAATACAAACCCCAGGGAACAAAAGAGAAGTATCTTCTGGGTCAAGTCGATGTCGCATGGGATTCCCAGGATTGTGGTTTGGGCAATACAAGGTACCTTCAGGACGTTGGGCAACACCTCTGATACCTGATGGAGCAGGATAAATGAAAAATTTTAACCTCCTAATAATTTTCGTAAAATAATTAATAAACATGTTCGTTTAAGTAAATAACCAACAATGTATGTTACATGTGAAGGGTTAAAGGTAACACGCTATTTTGTGTGCAAATTAATCTACTTATAATTGTTGACGTGGCTAACATAAACGTAATATTTGCGTACTAATAGAATAATGAAATGCATGATTTGTGCTTTAAAAATAAAACGTGTAGTGGCAAAATAAAGCGATGATAAGTAAGGGACGGCTTTATATGTTGCTTTTTGCTAGGTAATACCTAATTGGGGTACGTAGAATGATGGGAGGGAAACGAAAGGGTTTATATTTATTTTAACAATATTTTGTTTATCTTTATAAATAGTGCGCTTAGGCCTGTTGAGCAGCGATATAAAATGGCCGCCATGAGCTAGAATACGCATACGCGAGAGGAAATGTAGACAAGGAGAAAGGCCGGGAACAAGAATAATCACGTGATCGCTCCAAGATTCTAGGATGAAAGCATGGTCAAGGCTATTGTGACCTTACTGAGTAAATGTGTGCCAAGATGGGTCAGCAAGAAGCGTGAGAAGTCGAAAAGAATAAATGGACAAAAGAACTGTTGAACCTAGAATGTATCGGAAAATGATACAAGTTGGACTGATCGAAGCGGATGCGTAATGTCACGAACTGTGGGAAACGATGCAAGTATGGACATTCCACAAAGAACTGGTTAGAACAAGGAAGTTTGATAAAAAGATGTATATGGACTCAAACGGACCAATTAGAGAGAATCACCCCATAAAGATGCAACATTTTTATTTAGTAAGCTAGAATTAGGGTATAAGAAGACCTACTCTTGGTGGGGAGGGGGATTGATGCTGCTGGTTGCTGAGAGATGCTTTTTGCTGTTTTTGGCTGCTGTTAGCTGCGTAAGGAGTTGCTGCTGCTGATGCTGACGAGCTGCTGCTGCTATTTTATATTTTTTATTGAGTATAAGATGCTGCTTTTGGAGAACTTTTACTCCGGATAGATTTTCCATTTAGAACTATTAGACTTTTATTCTTAAAATACTGAGGAGGAAATGAACGAGAAGGCCTGTTTTTCCAGAACAGATAGATGGAGATTTTGGGAGTTCTTGCTGTGACGAACTTTATTTTTCCATCTAATAGGTATGCATTGCAATTTCAATTTATTCTTATAATGATGATAAATGTAATAATCTGAATAATAAACCTAAACTTATTCCTTGCTTCAAAACTTTATATAAACTTTATTACTCTTTAAACAAATGACTCAGTGGTTCTTTAGCTCAATAATTAATGAAAAATGTTAAAAGGTTATTGTGATTGAGCTGGTCTTAATCACCATCAACTGATTCCTACTAGTTGGTCCATCGACCAATGAGCGGAATTCCTTAAAAGCAATGAGAAATATTATGTTGTGTTAAAAAGAGGTATCCCGTCTCCTTCCAGCGAATCGTTCTACTGTTTTTCTCCTAGGTTGATGACGGAGGAAATCCAGGGAATAAATGAGTGAGTGAATGCATATGCGGTGTTATGGGCCCCACCGTCATATGGATATAATCTGTGTATTGGAGGGATAGTTGTACCTGGATGACCGAGTCATATAGGAGAAGAATTTTTATTGTTAGCGCTGGATCAGATTTCTTGGTAGCAGAGTTATGGTTACTATAGATTAGTTTGGTGATTATTGATAAATTCATGTCTAACACTTTATGTTGAGTCGCGTTATGTTATATGTAAGTTTTCACGCTTCTGGGAAGTAGGAAGTGGAACACTTGTGGCAAGAGAAGTCACATGGAATAGTGCATTGTCTGAGTTCATATTGGTGATAACACAGGTTGTGTTATGATAGGGACATTTTCCGCATAAAAGGTGTGTAAGTGAAATAGTGACCGGTTTTCTTGTGAAACTCTGGCCTTAATTCTCAGGAGCAGTATAGTCTCCACATGTGTTTTATCCCCAGAGAAACGGGTTTACCGCTTGCTTGAAAGAAGGGTAAGGTAGAGGGAAGTGCTACTTTATCGGCGAAACCGAAAAATTCTGTGGTAGGGTAGAGGTAAGCGCTGCCTACTGGAAAATACAGAATTCTTGTGTAAATGGACAAAGCTATCTCTTTGGTTTAGCGAATCAGACAATGGAAATGTGTTTTAAATGTTGTAACTAACGAAGAATTGTTGAAAAAGAAATTGCCGATAAATTTTGTAAAGGAGGGGTCAAGAGCAGAACTGACGTAGACAAAAGCCGCGCTGGGATTGGACAGTGCGCTAGTCATACAGAGACAGGAGCAGAGCTGACGTAGACAAAAGCCGCGCTGGGATCGGACAGTGCGCTGTAGACAGAAACTGCTGTGATTGGAGTGTTGGTGTGAGTCGCGCTAGTATTGGTTGGAATAACGCATAGAGAACAGTGTTGAATTGCGGATCATTTGAGGAGAGAAAGCGATTGTGAATTATGTCTTATGAGTATGGTAGAGAGAAAACGTCATGGATGTCGAAAGTTAAGAACTTTTTTAAGAAAGACAAAAAGGTAGTGACTAGAGAGGGACAAGTAATTCCTCCGCCGAAATCACCAGCTTCGCATATGATGCTGAAATATGGATATCATACATGCATATGGTTAGAAAATTGGACAAAATATACCAAGAATGATGGAGCATTGGTTTTCCCTGAGAATGGTTCATTTAGTGTAGCTGTACTACGGAATTTGAGAGAGAAGATGGCAATGTTAGAACCTAGACCTAGACCGACACAGTTTGAAGCTTTAAGTGAATGGGAAGATGAGATGTATGAACGAGAGAGATTCAGAGGATTAAAGAATCATGAGTTTGTGCCTGGTAGGTTATGGGGAGTAAATCATGAGGACAGAATAAAGCGTTGGAGATGTGCTAATATGACAGGAGGTTTGTTTCCAGCTTTTACAGTTGAGGAAGAAGCAAAGAAAAAGTGTACAGAGAAAAAGAAACATGTGGTTATGGAAAAGTATGGGTATGGTGGTAGTGAAACGGAAGATGAATTGCTGGAAGATATTTTAAACAGAAACCCACCTCCATACCAACAGACTTCTGCGGTGGTGACACCTAATGCACCGCCAATGGAAACTGGGAGGAATAAAATTCCCGAACGAAGAGATGAGATAAATAGGTCACAAGATCAATTAAAAACTTCACGAAATGAAGAGATAAAGTGACAATGCAACTGAATTGGCAAAAACCACAAGAGAATTGACTGAGAAAATAAGAGAATTGACAAAGAATATGGAAGCTGTAACTGTACCATTAACCATAGGTCCAGTAATGCCAATTTTTGAGAATCAGAAAATTGATGAACGTTCTTTAGTGATTCCTATGAATTCACATTTGCAAAGAAAAAGAGAAGGGATGGAACTGGACAATGAAGGTGCACACCATTTGGTTAGTACCTATAGACCAAGCCCACCTACTAATTTGACGATAAATGAGAATGAGTTCAGGAGAATACCTATGGTAACGGAGTCTGTATCAGAGACACCAGAAAGAAGTAACAATTGGATAGAATTAAATAGTACGCCTGTAGGTCCGACTCCAGATGAGTTAAATGAACGGATGAAAACGCTAAAAACGAAAGAGACAGAAGTAAAACCATTAGATGTAATTAGGTTAAAAATAGACATGGAAGAATTGATTTTAGGGACGATTGGTACAGAAAAATTGAAAAATTATCAGGATGATGAGATTATGTTTTTGTGCAAGAGTATTACATGGAGAGCTAGAAATTTACATGACAAATTAGAAGAGACAGCGAATGAACTAGGAGTAGAATTTGTAAAAGTGAGAACGTTGCAGAAACCATATAGAGTAGATTTTTGTGAGAAAGATATAGAGAATCTGAACACATCAGGACGATTGACCCAAATAAAAGAATTAATTGTTTTGCTGAGAAAATGGGGTGATGTGGATAGATGGAGAAGTAGATGGATGAAAAAGAATGAGAAAGTAACAGATAAAGCATCTTTGGCTTTTGCAGTGACAGATAAGGAACCAATTGTAAGGGAGTACCCGATGAGAGAAACTCCAGGAGGTAGTTATGTGCATGTTCCATGGTCTAGACAGGATATACTGTCATTTACAAATGATTTCCCAAAGTTGAGAGAGAAGCCAGTAGAATGGTACAGACAAGTGGAGAGATTTGTTAAAGTTTCAAAGGTGTTGTGGATAGAGTTGGATGGATTGTTTGATATAGTAGTGCCAGCTGATTTGTGGACAGAATGTAAGATTACTATTTATTGGCCAACTGTAGAATATCCAAGGGATGCTAAAACAGGAGCGCCAGGACCAGAAGTGATGAGAAAGTACGATCAAGTAATTACCTTTTTGAAGAATAAGATTCCACCAAAAGAAAAAGATTGGGTAAAAATAGACAGAACCACGCAGGAAAGTAAAGAATCAGTGCATGCTTACTATGAGAGACTGTTGTTAGTTTTCAAACAATATAGTGGTTATGAGACACTAAATGAGAAGGATATGAGTCATTTTGTATATAGATTTGTATATGGGTTGAAACCAGAGATAAGTGAGATGATTAAACAGCATATGATTTGTTGGCAGAATAGCACAGTCGATGAGGTTTTGAGATATGCTAAGTATTGCAGTGATGATATTGAGAGTAGACAGCGTAAATTGAAAGAGAAAGCCATGTGGGCACAGGTGAAAGTTGCAGAGAAGAAAGAAGCTCAATTAAGTAATACAGGTAATGAAGCAGGACAGGCTAGATTTCGACCAAATATAGGCAAAGGAAAAGGACAAATGAGCATAGATGAGGCAAAGAAAAAGTGGCCATGCCACAACTGCGAAAAGCTAGGGCATTGGAGAAACAAGTGTAAATTTCCTCCTAAACTTAATACGGAAAATCAATAATTAAATTCACAGGTGCAGAGTGAGGTAGTTACTCCACAGAGTCAGGTGCCACAACCACCACTTCCCAAGAGTGTTAACCAACAGAAATTCAGTGCAGAAACAGGATTCTACGGAGGAGAGCAGGTAACACAGTTGCCGCGTGCAGCTGCCATTTCACAATATTGGTTACGACAGGATGATGATGGGACGGATGAAAGCTTCTGACGGTGCCTAGGAGAGGGGAAGAGTGCGTGCTTGGCGCAACTCTAGAGGTAGATCAAGCAGGTCCATTTGTGGATGGAGAAGTGAATGGTGCAAATGTAACATTCCTTGTGGACACTGGAGCTACCCGTTCTACTGTTAGGTCAGTGGAAATTCCAAACCTTCCTCTCTCAGGTGAACATATCCAAGTAGTTGGAGTATCGAATCAGCAAATTAAGATGCCTCTTACTAAATTAGTGGAGGTAAAGATTGGTCCATTTAGTGAAATGCACCGATTTGTGGTGTGTGATTGTAGTCCTGTGAACCTATTAGGACGCGATCTATTGTGCAAAATGAATTGCACTATCTATTGTACTCCAGATGGAATTGCATTTCAGACCCCAGATGAAGATGTATTGTATAAAATGACACTGGTAAATTTAGAACCAGAAGTAAATGATTTGTTTCCTGTATTTGATGCAGAGAAAATCCCAATTGAACTGAAAAAGACAGTGAAAGAGGAAGTGTGGGACTTTACAGGAGAAGATATAGGATTAATGAAAGAAGTAGATCCTGTTAAAATCTCCGTAAAAGAGGGAACGAGTTACCCAAATACGCCCCAGTATAAATTGACACCAGAAATAATTGAAGGAATAACGCCAGTAATAAATAAAATGGTTGAACAAGGGATTCTAAAAGAAATCATGAGCAGTCCATGTAATTCGCCAATAATGGGACTGAAAAAGCCAAATGGAACATATAGAATTGTACAGGATTTGAGGAAGGTAAACAAAATTGTAGTGCCTTGTTGCCCAATAGTACCGAACCCTGCTGTGATTCTATACCAGATTCCACGTGAAGCAGAATGGTACACAGTAATTGATTTATGTCATGCATTTTTCTCTATTCCATTGCATCCAGATAGCCAGCCATTATTTGCGTTCAGGTTTGGAAAGCATATTTTGGCATGGTGCCGAATTCCTCAAGGGTACACAGAAAGCCCCTCGATCTTTAATCAGACTCTAAAGAAATCCTTGGAAGATTTAAAAATGCCAGAAAAGTCAGTGATGGTTCAGTATATTGATGACCTACTGGTGGCATCAAAAACGAAGGAAGCATGAGTAAATGATACAATTGCTTTGCTGAATCATTTAGCCAAAAGAGGACATAAAGTGTCCCCATCAAAATTGCAGTTTTGTCAACAAGAAGTCCAATATTTAGGGCATAAAATTGAAAAGGAGTGCGAAAGGTAACGACTGAGAGAATAAAGATGATTCAAGGAATGAGAGCTCCAATGACGCAAAGAGAGGTAAGAATGTTTTTGGGAATGGTTGGATATTGTCGACAATGGATAAGCGGTTTTTCGTTGATCGCCAAACCGTTGCAAAAACTTACAAAGAAGGATGTTAAAGATCCTTTTGAAATGAATGATGAGGAAATTAAAGCATTCAGAGAGCTGAAAAAGAAATTGTGTGAAGCTCCAGCATTGGGAATGCCTGATTATGAGAGAGACTTTGAGTTGTATTGCAGTGAAAGAGATGGATGTGCATTTTCAGTCTTGGTACAGAGACATGGAACCATGAAAAGACCCATTGCATATTTTTCAGCTGTTTTAGACCCTGTAGCGAAAGCGTTGCCTGGATGTTTGAAAGCAGTTGCTGCTACTTGTGTGAGTCTGGAACAGAGTGAAGGCATAGTGATGGGATATCCACTGAGAGTATATGTTCCCCATTCTGTGGAAATTCTTTTGACCAGAACGAAAACCCAATACATGACACATAGTCGGCTGACTAGGTATGAAAAAGTAATTTTGAGTGCAGATAATGTGACCATTGACAGATGTATGAATGTGAATCCTTCGACATCATTGCCAGATGAAGAGAGTGTGATTGAAATGGATGAAGTAGATCACGATTGTCTGAATGTGCTTGAATATTGTACAAAACCGAGACCAGATATACGAGATGAGCCCTTAAAGGAATCAGATTATATTCTGTTCGTGGATGGCTCATGTTTAAGAACAAATGATGGAGTTCTAAGTGCAGCGTATGCAGTTTGCACAGTAGCAACTGTAATGGAAGCATCTTGTCTGAAAGGGATACGGTCTGCCCAAGTCGCAGAACTAATAGCTCTGATTCAAGCCTGCAAGTTGGGAAGAAATGTACGGGTTACGATTGTGACAGATAGCCAATAGGGTTTTGGAGTTGTGCACGACTTTGGTCAGATTTGGTCACAATTCACGAGAACCCAGAACAAAGAAACCTAATGGGTGAAGGTGAAGTGCAACAAACTTGAAGAAATTTAAACGAATTTCTACCGGACTTGACAAAATACTGGATTTGACGAATTTCTACCGGAGTTGACAAAATACTGGATTTGACAAAGAAAGAATTCTGAAAAGAATTAAAAGAAAGTACCGAACGAAGACAAAAACATTGGAGTGCAGAGTGGCTAATAAGTCATTTCTGAGGTGTAGTGACACAATTTTCTTGTAAATAAATAAATAGGTTATAAAACAAAATGGAGGATACTAGAGATAGAAAATGTAGATGTGAGTTTTTAAGTAGATGGTGTAAAATGTGCTTCTTTTGTACAGGATTATTAATGACAGTATGGGTGGTTTTAGCAATCACTATTCCAATTAGTTTAGCTGTAGAAGAAACGTCTAATCACACAGAGAAAGAAAAAGGAGCTAACACTCAAGAAACAGTTATATTAAAAAGTAGTGCAGAATTACATAAAGACAAATCAATAACAGATTTTTCAAAGAATGTTTTCACAAAATTATTATATGAGTATGTAGAGACAGTGGATGTAAGAGATTGCTATGTTTGTATGCAATTGCCTGCGTCTGTAGCAGAGGGTGTGACTTATCATCACCTTCCTTTGACGTATGGAATAACATGTAGTGTTTTAGCAAGTTTATTTTATAAAACAGGTAGATTAGAATATTATTACACTGACATAGATAAGATTTTAGCGAAAATTTCTGTAGTTCCCGAACTAAACAAAGTAAAAGAGGGAAAACGTTTGGTGAATTTTTCATAGAAGAAAAGATTTTAACATTAGATGATATAGTTAAAAACAACCTTACCTGTGAGTTAAAGAAAGAAGAAAAGGTATTTTTAGAGATGGTTGAGGAAAGAAGAGCGAAATTTCAAAGAAAAGTGATAGAAGAGACAAAAACACCTCTTTGGGCGTTTGAGGAAGACAATCATGACAAGAAAAAGACAAATGCAGCTATGACTCTGGATTGGCCCCAACAGGGAAGGTTGTGCATTAGAAGAAATAGAACAAGATATGACAATTATTTTGTGGGTTCCAGTATTTGCCATGACAATTATCAAATTTTAGGCGGATGGGGATTTAAAGGGGAAAAGATCCAATATTTTCAGGGATCTATTATGTTTGCGGTAATAGGGCTTATTACAGGTTGCCAGACCATTGGTATGGGTCATGTTATTTAGGCCTGGTCTTTCCAAAGATTTTTCATATGGATAGAAAAGAAAAAGGAACACACAAAATGATAAATACCTTTACACGTAGAAAAAGGGAAAGTTTTTCAGAAATAGTAGGTGATATTTTTGGTGCATTGATACCAGCAGTGGGAATATCTTTGAATGCATTTAAAATTCGGAAATTATCCACAGTGGTAGATGGTTTATCTACGGATACTGCTGGAGGGTTCTTGATGGTAAATACCGAGATGGTTGCCATGAGAGCTATGGTAATGCAAAATCGACTTACCCTTGACATTCTTTTGGCAAAAGAGGGTGGAGTCTGTGGAATGCTGAAAATCCAACATTGTTGCACTTACATTCCAGATAAAAGTGAAAATATACAAAAGTATATAAAGAATATTACAAGTTTGCACAAAGAACTTGTTCCACTGGAGGTTAAAAGTGCATTTGGAAAACTTGGTAAAGGGTTTTCTTCAGTAATAAATTGGTTTATTAGAATGAGTGGATTAATAATAGGGAAAGTGATAATAATAGCAACCATGATAATCATAATAATTTTAGTGCTGAAGCTTGTAATTACATGTATAAAGAAAAGAAGAAGACAGAATAAAATAGAAAAAGAAAACATGATAAACAAGGAGAGAGAGAGAGAAATGGGTGAAATAGAGCTAGAAGAGATAAAAGAGAACATGTACAAGAAGACCAAGAGACAAGTTGAAAGGGATACAGTTGTGTAAACTAACAAAAGCAAACGGATAAAAGAAATATGCTGTCTGAGAGAATTGTATAACTTGGGTTTTGTGGTGATATTAAAAATCACCAAAGGGGGAGTTGATGGAGCAGGATAAATGAAAAAGTTTAACCTCCTAATAATTTTCGTAAAATAATTAATAAACATGTTCAAGTAAATAACCAACAATGTATGTTACATGTGAAGGGTTAAAGGTAACACGCTATTTTGTGTGCAAATTAATCTACTTATAATTGTTGACGTGGCTAACATAAACGTAATATTTGCGTACTAATAGAATAATGAAATGCATGATTTGTGCTTTAAAAATAAAACGTAGTGGCAAAATAAAGCGATGGTAAGTAAGGGACGGCTTTATATGTTGCTTTTTGCTAGGTAATACCTAATTGGGGTACGTAGAATGATGGGAGGGAAACGAAAGGGTTTATATTCTTTATTTTAACAATATTTTGTTTATCTTTATAAATAGTGCGCTTAGGCCTGTTGAGCAGCGATATAAAATGGCCGCCATGAGCTAGAATACACATGCGCGAGAGGAAATGTAGACAAGGAGAAAGGCCGGGAACAAGAATAATCACGTGATCGCTCCAAGAGCCTAGGATGAAAGCATGGTCAAGGCTATTGTGACCTTACTGAGTAAATGTGTGCCAGATGGGTCAGCAAGAAGCGTGAGAAGTCGAAAAGAATAAATGGACAAAAGAACTGTTGAACCTAGAATGTATCGGAAAATGATACAAGTTGGACTGATCGAAGCGGATGCGTAATGTCACGAACTGTGGGAAACGATGCAAGTATGGACATTCCACAAAGAACTGGTTAGAACAAGGAAGTTTGATAAAAAGATGTATATGGACTCAAACGGACCAATTAGAGAGAATCACGCCATAAAGATGCAACATTTTTATTTAGTAAGCTAGAATTAGGGTATAAGAAGACCTACTCTTGGTGGGGAGGGGGATTGATGCTGCTGGTTGCTGAGAGATGCTTTTTGCTGTTTTTGGCTGCTGTTAGCTGCGTAAGGAGTTGCTGCTGCTGCTGCTATTTTATATTTTTTATTGAGTATAAGATGCTGCTTTTGGAGAACTTTTACTCCGGATAGATTTTCCATTTAGAACTATTAGACTTTTATTCTTAAAATACTGAAGAGGAAATGGAACGAGAAGGCCTGTTTTTCCAGAACAGATAGATGGAGATTTTGGGAGTTCTTGCTGTGACGAACTTTATTTTTCCATCTAATAGGTATGCATTGCAATTTCAATTTATTCTTATAATGATGATAAATGTAATAATCTGAATAATAAACCTAAACTTATTCCTTGCTTCAAAAGTTTATATAAACTTTATTACTCTTTAAACAAATGACTCAGTGGTTCTTTAGCTCAATAATTAATGAAAAATGTTAAAAGGTTATTGTGATTGAGCTGGTCTTAATCACCATCAACTGATTCCTACTAGTTGGTCCATCGACCAATGAGCGGAATACCTTAAAAGCAATGAGAAATATTATGTCGTGTTAAAAAGAGGTATCCCGTCTCCTTCCAGCGAATCGTTCTACTGTTTTTCTCCTAGGTTGATGACGGAGGAAATCCAGGGAATAAATGAGTGAGTGAATGCATATGCGGTGTTATGGGCCCCACCGTCATATGGATATAATCTGTGTATTGGAGGGATAGTTGTACCTGGATGACCGAGTCATATAGGAGAAGAATTTTTATTGTTAGCGCTGGATCATACCTCACTCCAATATTCCTGTATACGGGGACAAGCCCACAACGTGTGGAAGAAGACCCCATCCACATCCCTGTACCTCAAGCAGTTCAGTGTGGGAATCCTCCCCCATCTTAAATAAATAACTACGAACAAAGTACACCCTGTGAACGATTTTTAACTGGACAAGTCTGAAACTTGTTTTTATTACAATATCCCGAGGGTGTATCAGAGCTCCCTCCCAGTCCACGCCCTCTAGCTGTCCCAACTCGGACTCCGAACGGGCCCTCAGATTATCAGGTCTGTAACTAAGAAGCATACAGTATGAAACGGAAACCACCTGGTTCGGTATTGCCTCAGTCAATACCCTGTTTTCAATGGGGTTACCGCTCTTTAGGGCCTCCCAGTCTATTGATTCCATTCGGAGAGCATCTGTAAGTGGAAAGTAGTGAAACCTTTGTGAGAGGCCTAAGTCATATTCTTCCTGCAGGTCTGCGAAGGATTTCATCCCTCCCTCCCCAGCCAGGTGCCCCAATGTCGAAATGCCTGTGTCATCCCATCTTATGTACCCCATCAATTTGCGCACTTCCCTCAATTTATGGCCCCTCCAATGGGGGTCATCATTGTGTGGGTATGTTGTCCTCCACATATCTTACTACCCTATCCCATGCCGCCAGGGCTGCCTGCGACATTCCCAAGAGCGCTTTTCTGTGTATCTTACCATATGCGTAATGTATACAGGACTTGGGCTCCTTCAGGGACCGCTACAAATGAGTAGCGGCATCATCCGTACCTACAAAGTCCATTCATTGTGCTTACCTGCAGGTGAGCTGCCCAGTATTAAGCCCTTAGGTCTGGCAGGGAAATACCCCCATTGTACACGTTTCTCTGTAATGTCCGGATGACCATTCATAGAGGGGGGGGGGGGGGGCCGCATCCCAAAGGAACATGCGCAAGGTACCGTCCACTCTATCTAAGAAGGAGTCCAGTATCTGGTAAGCAGTTTTCTGGAGTACGAAGAGGAATTTGGGCAATGTTATCATTTTGAAAAGGGTGGCCCAGCCTATAAGGGAGAGGGGCAGATGTTGCCATCTGTCTGCATCAGCCTGAAATTCACGGTAGACCCTTTCTAATTTGCTGGCCAAGAATTGGTCTCTGTCAAGGGAGACCTCTATTCCCAAGTACCAAAAGCCTGTGGTAACCTTTGGGATTTCTGCCGGGGGTGGGGACTCCTCCCACCCCTCCCACAGCATGAATAACTTGGATTTGTCCCAGTTAACCCTGTACCCTGCATACGTCTCAAAATTAAAAAAACTGACATTACCGCTGGCGGGGACGTCATGAGGTCCAATAACTAAAGCAGGAAGTCATCTGCATAGAGAGATATTTTTTCAGGCTCTGACTGTACCACGGGGAAGCCTACTATGCTCCCCCCTTATTCGGAGCCACATCGCTAATGGATCCATACAGAAAGCAAATAGCAAGGAGACTGCAGGCATCCTGGCCTTGTCCCTCTTCCAGCCGGAAGGCCTCTGACAAAGCCCCATTGACCCTCACTGTGGCCGCAGGACCGGAGTATAGCATGTCAATCCAGCAGCAAAACACTGGGCCGAACCCGAATTGCCTCAGGTCCTGCCTGAGATACGCCCAATCGATGGAGTTGAATGTTTTTTCTGCATAGAGAACCATAAGGGCCTGAGGCTCCCAGGAGTTCCTAAGATAGTCAAGCTAGGCAGGAAGCTGGCGAAGGTTTTGCCTAGTCGCCCGCTTAGACATAAATCCGGTCTGATCGCTATGGACCAGGGTGGAGATCACACTGGCTGGGTGATTAGCCAGTATCTTGGCTAGTATCTTCACCTCCGTATTCAACAAGGAGATCAGTCTGTAGGACGAGCATTCTGTCGCCAGCTTCCCGGGCTTAAGAAGCACAATGATCGTCGCCTGACTCAAGCTAGGGGGCATTTCTACTCTTTCCCACACCTCACCAAATATGGGCAGGATATAGGGCCCCACAATTGAGAGGGTACACTTGTAATATTGCACAGGAATACCATTGGGGCGCAGTTTCATTCCCATCTGCATTTGATCCACAGCATCAGTTATTTCTGCAAGGGAGACCTCACAGTCCAATGTCCCTTGAAGCTCCGCATCCAACCTCGGGACAGATAGCTCTTTTAAGAATTCACGTATGTCTGCCTCTGGTACCAATCGACGCTCCCAGTATTAAGCTGCAAAGGCCTCAGCTATGTTTGAGCCAGGGGTAAAGTGACGCCCACCCGCATCTCTGATCTCCCCTACCCAACCTACCCACCTGGCCCCTTGCTGTCTCCTGCTTAGCCAAGCCAAAAGGCGGCCCACCTAGTCCTCCACTTCGTACAGCTTCCTTTAGGTTGCTAAGTACTGTTGTTTGGCCACTTCGTGGGTTAAGGCCAAAAATGGCTGTACGCATGGCCTACAAGTGGTAAAGAACAGCCTGCTCCTGGGCCTCAAAGTATTGCTTTTCACAAGCAGCTATGACCTTCTCCATTTGGACCACCTTTTCCAGAGAACATTTCCATTTGCGGGCGGTCACGTTCTGGGCTTTGTCCCTAGGGACTGTTTTGAATGCCTACTATAGCGTCACCGAAAAAGGGACCAAGTCCTGGCTCTCGTCAAGGTAAACCTGGGACTCCAAGTGGAGCTTTGACAACATCTCAGTATTACTGAGGTCCCCGCTACTAAGCTGCCATCTGAAATGAAAAATGAAATGAAAAAACACTTATATAGCGCGATAGCTACCCTGAGGCATCCCAGCGCTGTGGACGGACGCAGACAGGAGAAAGGACTCGGCGGTTTTAGGGACAATTGTTAAAAAGTAGAGTTTTTAAAAGTTTGCGAAAGGGTAGGAGATTGGGCTCCATCCGCATGCGTAGGGGAAGAGCATTCCAAAGCTTGGCGGAGTTATAGGAGAAAGAGCGTCCGCCGCATCTAGCTCTCTTTATCCTAGGTAGTAGGGCGCGGGAGGAGGATGCTGAGCGGAGGTGCCTGTTGGGCTGATAGGGAGTTATCATGGACCGGCTGATTATAGGGCCCTTCTTCCAGAAAGCCTTGTGCGCAATGCACAAGGCTTTAAATTGGATTCTCTCCCTGACCGGTAGCCAGTGGAGGCTCCTTAGGGCGGGAGCTGCGGACTGTCGTTGGGGTGTCTGGAGGAGCGTGCGAGCTGCACAGTTCTGAATTATCTGGAGCTTGTGTATGGTGGATTGTGGGGCCCCTAGATACAGGGCATTCCCATAATCCAAGCGGGAGAGGATAAGACCTTGGACCAGGATTTTTTTTGCTTGAAATGGGAGCAGGGGGAGTATTTTACGTACCATCCTCAGCAGGCCGTAGCAGGCAGCCGAGAGTTTTGCCGCTTGGTGGTGAAAACTCATGGAGCGGTCCAACCATATGCCAAGGCTTTTGATCTGGTCTTTGGGGACTGGAGCGGCGCCCAGGCATTTCGGCCAGAGTAGCTCCAAGTTGAAAGAGGGGGAGTTCCCTAAACGCATAAGCTCGGTTTTGTCCCCATTGAGCTTTAGGCAAAAGAGTTCCATCCATTTGGCAACCTCCTCAAGACAACTTCCCAGGTTGCTTGGTGATTTTTTGGGGTGGTTTAATGCCACCCCGAGCTGAGTGTCATCAGCGTAGGTGATGATTTTTATGCCAAATGGATGGACAATCTCTGCCAAGGGGCTCATGTAAATATTAAATAGTGTGGGGCTCAGGGAGGAGCCCTGAGGCACACCACAGCTGAGGGGCATCCGTTTGGAGACACCATCGCCTTCAAAGACCTGGAAGGATCGTTCGCCTAGGAAGGTTTGTATCCAGGCGATGGCACTGCCTGACACACCCAGGTTCCCAAGTCTCAGAATCAACGTTTCGTGGTTTACAGTGTCAAATGCGGCACTGAGGTCGAGAAGAATGATTGCCGCAGAACCTCCATGATCCAAGATCCTCCTCGCCTCCTCCGTTACTGCGAGGAGGGCGGTTTCGGTCCCATGTTTGGGACGGAAGCCAGTCTGTGACAGATGGAGTAGATTGTTGGTTTCTAGAAACTCTACCAGTACTGAGTTGACGTATTTTTCCAAAATCTTGCTCAGCCAGGGAAGGAGGGAGATGGGGCGGTAGTTGCTCAGGTTGTCCCGGTCAAGATTGGGCTTTTTTAGGAGAGCCTTTACCATAGCACATTTCCATGCCGGGGGAACCACTCCGGAGGAAATGGAGGCGTTCAGCAGGTCAAGAACCGTTGGTAGAATGTTTCCTATGACTGGTAACAAGGCACGGGGGGGCGCTGGGTCTAAGGGGGAGCCCGACTTTACCCGGTGCATGATGGAATCTAAGGTTACGGAGTCCAAGGGGGGGAATAGCTGTAATGTAGCTTGAGTTCCGCATCCTGTGCTGTTGGAGGGGGCCAGAGTTAATTCAGACTGGTTAGGAGTAAAGGTGGAATATATATTTTGTATTTTCTGGTGGAAGAACTCCACCAGGTTGTTACGAGACTGAGCATCGTCCGTGGTCGGTTGTTTTTGGGGCAATTTTGAAAGGGTTTTGGCGATTTGAAAGATTTCCTTGGGAGAGTTAGAAGCTGCATTAATTTTTTCCTCGTAAAAGGCGGCTTGAGCGATTTTAATTTTGCCTTTATAGGTTTTTATTGCCTCCCTATATTCGGATTTGCTAGAGACTGCATAGGTCTGTCTCCATTTCCTCTCTAGCCTTTTGCAGTGTTGTTTGAGTTCCCGTAACTTTGGGGAGTACCAAGGGGACGACTTTGCTCTACATTTTTTGTGGGTGTGCCTTATGGGTAGCACATCGTCTAAGGAGTTCTGGATCCAGCAATTAAATTTCTCATTGGCTAAAATAGGGTTAGGGTCCTTGTTAGGTCTGGAAGTTTCGAGGGCTGAGATCCATAATTCTCTGGGGAGCTTAGACCAGTTGCGTTCCTGGCGTGCGGTTGAATTGGGAGGGAGGGTGTGGTCCGGGATTACCCAGGTCAAGGGAATCAAGAAGTGATCAGACCAGGGTAGCGGGGTCGGTACTCCTGATGTAAGTTCGGTGCAGTTGCTAAAAACGGGGTCAAGTAAGTGGCCTTTGATGTGGGTGGGTTCGGATACTAGCTGCTTTAGCTGAAGTGCGGAGAGGCTCATTGTCAGTTCATTGGTGGTATGGTCGGAGGTGTTGTCTAGGTGGATATTAAGATCCCCCAATACTGTGAAGTTGGATGGCGAGCAGGCTAGATTAGCGATGATTGGTGGCAGGGTATTGAGGAATTGACCCAGGGCCCCGGGTGGGCAGTAGATTAATAGCCCTGAGAAGGTGATAGTGGGGGAGAAGTCAATGGAGAAGAAAAGACTCACGCAGTCTGGTATCTGGTCTGGGGAAATGCGGCAGTTGAAATGGTCTTTAAAGACAATCGCTAAGCCCCCCCCTCTGCCTTCCTTACGGTCCTCACGTTGTATGTGGTAACCGTGAGGGAGATTTTGAGTAAGGACCGGCTCGGATTCGTTAATAAGCCATGTTTCCGTCAAGAAGAGGGCATCAGGTTTAAGTTCCTCCAATAGTAAGGCAATTTCAGTGGCATGCTTAGGGAACGACCTGCAATTTAGCAAGAACATCTTTAGTAGAACGATTTGCAGGGGGGTTCTGTGCCTTAGTGAACGGCCGGAAGTTAAACCCACAGTGTGGACAGTCGATGTGTTCGACTGCTATGTTCCACGAGTGTCGGCACTTGTCAAATGTCATTCCTCTTAGGTTGAGTAGGGCGTGTGGGCTATAGGATCTAATATGAGACGGGGAACGGGCAGGGGTTGTGGCCCCGGACGGGCGCAGACGGGCGCGCCGGCGGCGCGTCCCTTGTGGCATGAGGGCTAAGTAGTGAAGAGGCTCCGCCCCCTCCGGTCTCCTGCCTGGAAGTGGGTGGGAAATGTTGCAGAGTACTCCCTCCACACAATCGGGACAACCCGTGGTGGACCGGGGAGCAGTGCGGTTAAGTGAGGAGGAAAGATAAGTGAAGTAAAATGCGAGCGCAATTAAAAAGGATTCTCTTCAGTATTTTTAAAGAACAGTTTTAGCAGCAATTTGTAATTTTTAACGTTAAAAGCGCTTCAGCTTGCCTTCAGCCTGCGCGCGTCCGCGCGTCTCCCTCTCGTACCTCCCCACAAGTTGCTGAACGTCGTTCATAGGGGGGGTATGATCGGAGATACCTCCGGTAAGTATTCCTCTGTATGAGCACCCAGGCATTCACCCAGCGGCTCTCAAAAAGGAACTGTGGGTGCCTGAAAAAAAGGAGTACTGTTGCTCGGTGGAACGTTTCGCTCTCCAGACATCTACCAGGCCCATAGCGTGCACAAAGCGCCATAGGGGCGAATGCTGGCCTGGGGGGAGTTGTCTTTCTGTTAGTCCTGTCCCTTATAGGATCCATGACAGCATTAAAGTCGCCCCCTACTATATGTCTGCCAGCCCCCGCCTCCAGCAGCACAGGTCCAAAGGCATCCAGCATGGACTGCTGGAGTCTCGATGGGGGGCATTTACACTCACCACAAACAAAGAATTCCATCCCCTGGAACCCAGCACCCCACAAATCTACCTGCCTGGTCGTGCCATAATCTGGACAACTGTAAAGGTTTTTTTCCTGACCAAGACCACCATTGCTTGGGAATCCCAAGCAAATCCTGAGGGAGCCAACACCCTATATTGCCCCCTGTTCAGGCAGTGGATGTCAGTGCCTGCTAAATGCATCTCCTACAATAGCACCAAGTCTGTGGCATGCCTTCTCAGGAATCGTGCTACCATGTGTCAAGGGAAGCCGCTCTCGTCCGTGTAGTGGAATGTGAACCTGTACAACCATTATAAAGGGGCACAACTGGCGACCCCTACCCCTAACTTTCCCCCCGCCCCCACACTTCTGAAAAGAAGCTATCTGTCGCCCCAACACACTGCTGCCCACAACATAACCCTAAATGAGCAGTTTCCAACTACCCAAACATTATGCCCCAGCAATTCTATCAACATGCAGCAACTTACAGTCCGACTGCCGGGAGCCTCCAGAAGAAAACCTCACCGGAACCCCCCACTTCTAATGTTTGCAAAAGTAGATATAGCAATGGCAAAAACTGGCATGGGTGGGATTATGGCAGTTACTCTGAATATTGCAGCTCTGAAGCCGTCCACAGGCCATCCCTCTCCGGTGCTGTACAACTGAGTAGAGGTTGAATGATTGCCTTCCCACAGGGACGATTCATGGTCAGCAAGTAATCTGCCTGGGGTTGATTTGGTTCTTCCACAGCACTTCCGTCTTCCGAGGTCATGGCAGGGAAACTACTTTCCAACCGTCTGCACTTCGAGTAGGCTGGCCTGGTCTCTCAGGCCTCCGAGGTGGGCGTTCCTCCACCTAACTCTGTTTTCTCGGGGTCCTCAAATAAGTACTTCTTGTCCTTGTGGATTACTTTCAGCCGAGCCGGGAAGAGTGACATGTATTTTACCTGCATTGCTCGAAGTTTAGCTTTGACTTCTGTAAATGTCTGCCTCTGTTGTTGAACTCTCAGTGTATAGTCCGGAAATAGCATAATTGTGGCCGGATCAAGGAGGACAGTCTGTTGAGCTTGTGCAGCCTTAAGGATTGCATCCCTGCCAATGTAGTTAAGAAGCCAAAGAATCACAGGGCTCAAGGGGAGCCCCAGGGGAGTAGGACAGGGGCTAGGGACCTATGTACCCTTTCAATAACAAAGCATGACGATAAGTCTGTACCATGGGACCCAGGATTTAATCTATGTCATGAAGAATTGCTCCAGCCTTAGCCCTTCTAGACCCTCTGGCTCCCCCACCAAGCGCAGATTATTTCACTGTGACTTCCCGTCTGCATCTTCAGCCCTTTGCTCCAGTTGGAGCGCTAGCTCCTGGAGCTTAGAGAAGGTGTCTTAAGGGACTGCAGTTCATCATCTGCCGAGGAGATACGAGTCTCCACTTCTGTCATTCTCTCAGCCACCTTTTGTAGATTGTGTCGGAGGAGGGATAGATACGTCTGTGTCCACCCCCTGGATTTGGCCCTGTAGGGCCTCTCTGGACTCCAATATGGCTTGTAGAATTGCTGCAGAGGTAACAAGATCATCTTCTTGACTGCGCTGCCCTTTAGCTGATCCCTCAGGGTTTGTGAACTGCAAGGGCCAGTGGAGACCATGTTGTATTGCCTGGAGAGTATGAACTGTGTAGCTCAGCTTCTGAGGAGCGCCAAGTTTAATATTTGGTATGATTCCAGGAAAACACTAATTCCTCGACCAGATGGAGAAGCCCGAATAACCCAAATTGTTAAAGAAAAGTTCCCTAAAGCTACCTCTGTAAAAGTAGTGGATATTTCAGCCACCACTGCAGCAGTAGACTGGGGACTAGGATTCTTCTCTTCTGCCAGGATCCTCGAGGGCAGGAGGTGGGCCCTTCCAGTTTGCTTTATTTAGCACTGATTGCGGTCCTGCAGTGCAGGAGCCTTCATCTGGATACCAGCCACCACGCCAGCAATAGGGACTAACTGTCCCAGGATTCTTAAATTCTGCCAGGAGCCTCGAGGACAGGAGGCGGGGCTCTTCCAGTGCACACTATTTTGCTCTGATTGCTATCCCGCAGTGCGGAACCTGCCCGGACTGTGCCCGGGCCAAGGGAGGGCCCGTCTTTGCCTGTCATCGCCCATAAGAGGCTGAGCTGGGCCACCCCTCATTGGTTCGGCCCAACAGGTCCAGGAGGTCCCGCTTTCACCTTTCTACCACAGTTATCCTAAGGATCTTCTTCGGGGATGAATCTTAGCTAGGGAGCTATACTGTTGCTATAATTGACTGTGATTTGGCCACCTTCACAAGACTTTTATTAAGATTCTTATTGTATTGAGCCAATTGCCTAGTGACACTATTTAAAACGGAATTGCTTTGTCCACCTAGCAGCGCCATTTTTATTCAATTATTGTTGAACAAGAGGAAGAGGAAAGCTGTTGCCAGTCCTAGAGCCAAATGAAACAAGAACAAACTAGCTAAACATGCTACTACTAACTGTGTAGTCACTGAAACTGACAATTTAATCGAAGAAGTGAAGTTAAACTGTGCACTAATGGGAAGCCCTCTGGCCAATACATAAAACAAACAGAACTAGCAAAATTCTTTGAGAAAAAGTGTCTCATAATCAGCCCAGTTAGCTGCCAGTACCTCAGCAAAGCCCCAACGGAGCATCTGACTTTCCTTCTTCCAGTGAAAGTCTTTTCCAGGACGTTAACATAGTGTGCACGAACATATTTGGTCCTGTGTTGCAGGACGATGCCAGTTCCAATGGGGAGCTGCTTTCTGAATGTTCTTAGATGTTGATGCGTTGTGTGGAAACTCAAACTATGCTAAATTCTACTGAAATTGTTACTCCGATTTCGTAATTGAAAAACGAGGTTGAGGCATGTACACACATAGCAGTAAATGTATTCTGTCTACTCTCTAAGTATGCCCCAGATATTGTCAATATTCTGCATCTGTTTTAGACGCCCATATTGTAACATCTGTTCCACAAGATTAATCCAGCGTTTATTGGCTGACAAATTTCTATCGTCTGGACCCAATTTAATATCAAATCGACCCTTTCACACTGGGTGAGTTTAAACCAAACTTACCAATTTGTTCATCCTATTTATTCTCTTCCTTGGCGATGAATCTTGTTTAGTTAATTGGGGATTGGCAAAATAATATCAGAATTCATCATAAAATAATCTTTTCATATATCTAATTCAATGACACTAATAATGACTAACGCTTTGTGAGTTTAAAATGCTTTATCTAATAAATGTGAATTGCTCATCAAGTATAATACAGCTCGAATCATAGGTCATCACACAAGAGAAACATTTAGCGAATAAACATCAATAGTACATCTCAAATGTCAGCACAATGAGTGAGTGGATAGGGGTAGAGGCTAAAGGAAAACATTTGCAAATAGATTTATGCAAATTCAGAATATCATACTAGCCAATCTCGCAAGGTTTTAGAAATCAGAAAAGCTTCCCTCTGGCCATGAGAGTAAGCGGGGCACCTCAAGAAGAGTTGAGGAGCTAAGTTAAAGAGTCAGGATCAGCAGAACAGCAGTCAGCCCATAAAATTAGGAAACGGCAACACAGCTCTCCCCTCTCACAAAGTAAGAAAAATGCGCTCTAACCCCCATCCACTTACTACTAACAGTTATACACTAAATTCACTAAAGGTCCAACCCTCATTGTGTCATCTCACATGGATTTATTAAATTTCATTGGTCCAAAACAGGGGGTGTTCAGTCACACCACTCTCGACGTGTCTAACTTTTCAAATGTCCCATTGTTTTAACTTCGCACATTGTAATCAGCTTCCAGCAGAGGAAACTCTAATATCAAGCTTCCGTGGTTGTACGCTTCTCCATCTCACTTATGTATCAATTTGTATTTTCAAATGTCCTCATGCTTCGCTCGGCAAGGAAATTCCATTAATTTAGCTTATTTTCCTCTGCGCAACCTTGGCCATTCATCAGGAACTTGCGAACGACAGATCACGGTTTCTCCTTTCTACATTTCTAATATGCCATGTTAATTCTAAAAAGTCTCTCGGGCCTTTTCTGCATGGCAGTAGAATATACTTCGAGGAAAAACAAATATAAGCATTATTTATCATTTTATTAAACTCTACTATTAAACGCTCTTTGAAAGCTTTCATTTGATTTTTCTTTTCTTACGCACTGCTTGAAAAATAATCTCTCGACTTTTTGCATGTGCATTTGCGGCCTATTCTAACACTCCCAGCACGCGCTTGTGCAGTTTTCATCTTTCCCTTTAGTCTTGCACTATTAGTTTCACGCCATTTGTTTAGTAATTCACACAATGAGGAGTTCAATCCGAGCAGGTTTTATTTCCCGAAAACCCTGCTCCATCAATCCCCTGTTTGATGGCTACTTGAGGCATCATAAAAACCAACCCAAAAATCTTATTGTCCTCATTTATGCTATTTAGAAAACAGTAGTTCTCTTTTGTTTCAACAGAACTCCATCTATATCCTTTACTATTTCATAGTAATTTCCTCTTCTGTTTTCCAATTCTATCTCTTCACTTTTCCTATTTCTTGCTCTTTGTTTAGTATCCAGTGTTTGTCTCTTGCACTTACAACACTTATATATTAATACCAGCATTAGTATCCCTGTAGCTACAGCAACTATAGGTGTTAGTATTTTCCCCAGCAAGCTATTACCAAAAGTAGAAAACCAATTACCCACTGAGGAGAAACCCTTACCAAGTCTCTCCCAAGCACCATCAACCTTCAGTTCAGTTAAATCTTCCCGTAAGTGTGTAATATTTTAAATATATCCCTCCAGGCTCTTACTTTTGTCAGGGATATAAGTACAGCACTGTTGAATTTTCAACATACCACAGACTCCGCCCTCTTTTGCCAATAATACATCTAAAGCAAGCCTATTCTGTTAGACCATAGATCTTATAGCAACCATTTCTGTATCAATCATTAAGAACCCACCAGCAGTGTCTGTTGATAAACGATCAACCACTGTGGACAATTTTCAAATTTTATGGGAATTTAAAATTACCCCAACTGAAGGTATCAATGCTCCAAAAATATCACCCACAATTTCTGCGGCACTAATTCCCCTTTTATTCTGTGTTAATTCACTCTTCTTTTCATTGATTCCATGTCGTTTGCCTAAGTGATAAACTTTGGGAAACACTATCCCCATATAACAATACCCATACCGATGTGCAGGCAAGCTATAATAGGCATTCTTACCACAAACCATGTATTCCAGGGAAAACAGGACCCGTACCACCTCTTATTCCCCAACCTCCTGTAATTAGGAAAACATGATCACATTCACTAGAACCAATGAAATAATTGTTAAAATCCGTTTTTAGTCTAAGTAAGCAAAGCTTTCCCCTCTGATGCCAATCCAGAGTCATTGCAGCATATGTCTCGCCCTTTTTGTAATCACCTTCTCTAAAAGCCCAAGGAGGTACATTGGACTTTTGCTCAGCAGCCTTTTCCTTAAAACTCTGTCTTCTATCTTCTACCAAATTTATAAATTCAATTTCTTCCTGACGCAAACTACAGGTTAAATTATTACGATGTGCATATACAGTATCTATTGTTTTAGTCGTATGAAATAATTCACCTATATATTCAGCATTTTTCGCACTATTTACCCTATTCATATTCTTTCTAATTGGCACTTCAGAAAATACTAAATCATAATTTGAATAGAAGTACTGCAGACTTCCTTTTTCATAAAACAGACTTGTTAGTACACTACATGAAACGCCATATGTTAAAGGAAGGTGATGATAGGTCACCCCCTCAGACACAGCAAAGGTAATTGCATGCACACATAACAATCTCTCGCATCCATAGTATCCACATACTCATACAGTAATTTGGTAAAAACATTTAACGAAAAATCATTAATGGAATTATCCTGGTGATATTTATTATCACCTGTTATTTTCTCAGTTAGTTTGTGGTTCTTCTCCAAGATTTCCCACATCTACTTTTTCACTCAGCTTATTATTAGTAATATTATTCTTAGTAGGATACATAAAATAAGGCCAAACAACAATTGGCCAATCGGTGTTAACCAAACAAACATTAGTAGTAAAACACTTATAAAGAAAGCATTAATACATCTACGTTTAAAACTTTGGTTTTGATATCAGTCTGTTGAAAATTTGCCTTTGCCATTTTCTAGGGCAATCAGAAATTTAAACTAAAAATAACTAAAAATAACCTTAAAAAAAAATGAAAAATTGTGTATGGTGTATCCAAGCACTTCTTAAGCCTTCTTGCTTCACCCCTCTTTTTTTTATTTTTTATAATATCTTCACAGCCTTCTATTCCAGCGTAGTTTTCTGCGCTCTTCTGAGTGATTTTTTCAATCTTCCGCACCCCAATTTTTGACACTGTTCATTAGGGTGCCTCATAACAGTTCTTGTGACTTGACTCTGCAACAGTCTTTTCTCCACACTGTTCTGTGTTTTTAACTGCTTCAGCCACCACATATGCCCATTCAGGTGCAGTATATTTCTTGTTCGGAACTCTTGCCCTTTTTGTTCTCCGAACTGTATCTTCTTCAGAGTCACTTTGTTCTGTTTGGCTCGATATTTCTATTATTGTGTTTGGAACTTTTTCTTTCAGAGTGTATTTCAGTCTTTTCACTCCCTTTGGCCATATATCTCCTTTTCTTGCCTTTTTCACTTTCACAGTATCACCAGATTCAAGACTCAGCTCACAACTTCTTTTGTTTGTTTCTGTCCTTGTTTGCACTTGTTCTTGAATCAAATTTCCTTTTTCATTGGTATTGACAACAGTCTCACGACACCCAGTAGCTGGTGCCCACTTTATTCGACTTTGTTCAAGCTCAGACTCTCCTTGACTCGCAACCTGTTTTTGCTCTTCTTCTTCATTCGTTTCTGTCTTTTCAAGTGGACTTGGGACTCTTCTTGTTTGACTTGTGTGGATCCAATTCAGTAAGCCACCACTCTTCACTGCTGTCGTCACCAATATCACTTGGTATGGCCCATGCCAACGTGGTTCCAAACATGACTTTCTCACATGTTTTCTTCACCAGAACCCACTCTCCTGAACTTAGGTCATGTGCTTGTTCTTGCTGTGTTGTGGTTGCAACTTCTCCAACCTGATGAGACACAGAACGCACCACATCAGCCAATCCTTTGCAATAATCGAGCACCAGATCATCAGTTATATTCATTAGTTGATTTGCTGGAACTATTGGCTGCCTCATTGCTCTCCCCATAATCACTTCTTTTTATCAGGAATACTTCTCAGACTCATCAAAACCAATGGTAAAGCATCTGGCTATTTCAGTGCTGTGGACGCACATACTTTTGACAATCTTGACTTAATAGTGCCATTAATTTGTTCAACCATGCCTGAAGCTTCTAGTCGATAGGCACAATGTAATTTTTGTTCAATTTGTAATGCTGCACAAATCATCCAAATGATTTCATTATTAAAATGAGTTCCTCTATCTGTTTCTAAAGAGACTGGAAATCCAAACCGTGGAATTATCTCTCTTAGTAGCAATTTAGCAACAGTTAGACTATCATTTCGTCTTGTTGGATAAGCTTCTACCCAACGAGAGAGCAAACAAACCACAACCAAAACATATTTCAAACCATTACATGGTGGTAGTTCTATGAAGTCTGCCTGCAGTCGGGTAAATGGACCTGCTGCTTTTCCAATTCGTCCCCAACTGACAACAGTTTTTCTTCCTGCACTTTGCTGCTGACAAGTTATACACCTCTGGCAAAGACTTTCTGAATTGGCTCTGAATTTCAGGTTATACCAAGAGTGCTTGAACAGCCTGATCATCACATCTCTCCTTACATGTGTTAAGCCATGATACATCCTTGCCATCTGTGATAGCAGGCTGTCGGGCATTATTGGTCTCCCGTCTGTATACACCCACACTTCATCTTCAGCCCTTCGTGAACAACCTGTTTTGATCCAAATTTCTTTTTCCTCCTCACTAGCTTCTTCCTGTATTTGTCTAACCTCTTCCCATGTCTCCACCGAAGTGAACATTTGATGACAATTTGTATAAGATTTTTGCATTTCTTTGTTTATCGAAATTGAATTTTGAGCACAAAATTGTGCAATTTGATCAGCATATCTGTTACCATTAGTCACATAATCGTTTCCAGATTTGTGTGCTGAACACTTCACCACCCCAATCTCTTTAGGCAATTGTAGTGCAACTAGCAAATCTTTCACATGACTGCTGTTCCAAATTGGTGAACCTGATGATGTCAAAAATTCACGTTGCATCCACAATTGTCCAAAGTCATGCACTACCCCAAAACCATATTGGCTATCAGTGAATATGGTTATTCTCAGATTTTTGCCAATTATACATGCTCTGGTCAATGCCACCAGTTCAGAAATTTGTGCGGAACTTATTCCTTTCAAGCATGAAGCTTCAAGAACCATATATAACCATATATATATCAGGCCTGGGCGTAGTTTGCGGAGTTTTGCTATGCGGAACTTTGCGAAGTTACAAAAAAACTCTGCGAAGTTCCGCGAGTGGCGTAGTGCAGTGTGAACTGCAGTATGTGCTGGTATTCCTGCAGCTCGGGTAGAAATTCTACCGTTCGCGATCGCGAGCGGGGAAAAAACTCCGCTGCACATCGCGAAGCGGAGTTTTCTGCACTCCGCGAGCTCCGTGGAGTGCAGAAAACTCCACGAACGGAGCGAAGCTCACCGCCCAGGCCTAATATATATATATATATAGATGCAAGATGGCTGCCTAGTAGGAGCTCTGTGTGAGCTCCCGGGTTGGGATTGCCTTTTTCGGTTAATATCCCCTGCTAACCCCGCCATCCGCCTCGAACACGAAACCGGACCTCTACACGCAACGATTGCGTACCTGGCAAGACGATTCCCCTTGAATCTCGATGAGCCTTCGCCTCCGATACCTCACCGCTCGCTTCAGTATAGCAAGGACCTCGCTGCATCTCCCTTGTCTCCGGCAAAGCAGTCCTGAGCTTGCCCGTGGGGACGGTCGCCTACATCCGGACGACTCACCAGCCTCCCTCCTCGCCGATCGCCCACAGGCCTGAGCTGCTCGAGTGATCGTTCTTGCAGCTCCTCCTCCATTGAACCATCCCGACGAGCCTCCCGGCTTCTACCGCGCCGACCACCTCCAGGGCTGAGTTCCTCTAGTCCTTAGAGCGTGCAGCACCTCTCCAGATGGGCCATCGCGTTCTACACATTGGAGCCGCGCTGCCCCCCCACAGGACGCCCTTCCAGGGGTAAGCACTCCTCGCCTTCATCTGTTTCGGCTTGGGTTCGAGCGTTCAGTACCTCTCCAAGCGAACCCTTGCGTTCTGCAGCTCGGAACCGCGCTGCCCTCCTACAGGACGCCATTGCAGGGGTAAGCTTGCCTCGCCTTCATCTCTCTCTATTTGGGGGGTTGAGCGTGCAGCTCCTCTCCAGGTGAACCACTGCGGTCCGCGGCTCGGAGCCGCGCTGCCCTCGCCCCGGACGCCACTGCTGGGGTTGGCGCTCCTCGCGTTCGTCTCTCCATGCTTGGGGTCTAAGAACGGGCCCAAAGATGGACTATCTATTGGCCACACCCCCCCCCCCATCAGGCTGCTCTTCTTAGTCCTTCGGTATGCCTCTTCTCCGGTGACCACCCGTAGGCTACAACAGTAAATGTTTCAACCCGGATCGCCAAAGAAGGGCATCTAGCGACCAAGCGCCCGGCTGCCTGGGCCCCTACTGATTTAACGGCCCTTGAGTATTGAACGCCCGTCTGACCTCAGGATTCCGGTTTGACTCAAACGCTGCCCGCAACCAATACGGGATCTGAGAGGATTGTTTTTGAGGACCCCCCATGCTCCCCAACGCAAGTTTCCTAATGTTTGGCGGCCCTGCCGCTTTTTGGGTCCCCTCTCCCCACTTCGTATTACGTTTGGCACATAGGTCATTTGAGTCAGTGCCCAATTACCCGCGACCTATCCTGGCCCCGTTTTCGCCTCTCCGCTGCCGCCTACGATCCTCCGCTCAATGCACCACAAAATGGCGGTGCACGAATCTTGAGCTGTGACCCATTAGCTGATACCGGGTACCCTGACTTGAACCGCAGCCCATATTCTGAGCGCTGGGTCTGCGCCCAACCACCCTCACGACCTGCCATCTACCCAGTTTTTCCGCTATTTCTTGGCCTCACCACCGATGACGAGGAGCTTCCACTCAAGGCTCCACAAAATGGCCGTACACCGATCTCCTTCCAGCTACCCCTTGAACATCCATGTACCTGCCCGTCTTCTTTGGGGCTCCCGCCGTATTAACGGCCGCATGTTCTAAAGACTACTGATTCACTGCACCCTGCCTCTGCGTAGCTCACTGCTATATCTTCCAGCTCTCTATCTTCACCCATATCCGGCCACCGATTCCACCGCACGATCTGACGATACCTGGTGACCGCACATTGCCTCTGTGCAGATCACTGCTATATTGGCATATATAAGACATCCACTTCTCACGCTCCTCAACTTTCTCTTTGAGAAACGTGAGCAGGCCACGCATGCTTTATTGGCATATATTATGGCATCCACTTCTCCCGCTCCTCACCCTCCTCTTTGAAAAACGTGAGCAGACCACGCAGGGTCCTGAGTTCTTCACCTCGGCCAACTTTGAATCAGACATCGTGAACTTCGTCCACCAACAGGAACAGGAGCACAATACTTTCTCCAGAAGACAGCTGCACAGACCAATAATCCTGGGCGTTTCAAGCCACACTGCCAGGTGAGATGGAATGTGCAGGAAAACAATGTAGGTGGGAGCGTACAGCACAGAACTCCCTAAATATGTCTGGCACTTACCATGACCTTGGCGAATGCCTTTAAGAAAGACACCTCTGTCATTACCGGTGAGACTACTCCTCCTCCAACTGGACAACATTCACAATGGTGAATTTATAATTTAGAATCAAAAGTAATAAAGACAAACTAACACAAACTTAAAGACTACTGAAAACTCCTACAATATGTCAGCCACCTTGTAACGGCTCTCTACTGTTTATACTGTGCCCCTCTGCTATGTTTTCAATCTTTTTCAGAACTATATCTCACCATTGACTACCGACTAGGCCCTCTAATGTTTTATATTCTTTCGTTGCCTACAACTTCTACGATTATCTATGCCTGTGATTGCTTTGTAATTTGTACTGACAGACTAGGCCTCCTAATGCTATTTTTATCTTTATTTTATCTATGCCATGACTTCTCTTATCATATATGCTTGTGAATGCATTTATAATTTACTGCCCTATACTCACACTTATTGCTCCCCTCCTTAATATACTCCCACCCCTTTCCCCCCTTTACCACTCCCTCTCTCCTCCCCCAGCACCGACCCTCCTCTCATCTCTTTACACCGAACCTCCTACTTTTATAAGGCCTATGATGATTGTTAAATTCCTCTCTGTCTCCTAACGAACCTCACTGACCTGACCCCCCTCCCCCCTCTTGCACTGACCCCCCTCTCTTCCTGTGCCCACTGTCACTGTGTACTCTTGCCCCAGCCCCTACCTGACTTACCCACCCGTCACCCCTCTAGCGCTGACCTCGCTCTTGTCCTCCTACCCCCTAATTGCCCGCATTGCCCTCTCTCAACTCTCACCATCACCTCACTGACCCACCATGCCCCCCCTCAATCTTGCCCACTCCCCTCATGACTCTACTCTCTCCAAACATGGCCCTAACTCATGGTCTATTCTCTACCCCCCCAATCTCTCAAAAAACGCAAAGAAATTTTTTAAACACAAACTCCTCATCTGAAACCCTGAAACACTTATTGTTGATAACTACATCAGCCTCACTTCCCCCATTAAAACCAATTACATCTTTTACTCTAAACGCCCCTCCAAATGGAAAAGCATCTTCCTGCAATATCTCCCAGTCACCAACTCAATCAAAATTCCCTATGGCTTGAAATTATCTACCACGCCCTCCACAGCTTTTCCGGGCGAAATTGACACCTCCATTTTCAAGACGGGTAACATCCTCATTCAAGCCGCTGAATCCCACCTCACCACCTTTGAACACCACTTCAGCACCTTGGCCTTCCAACTATACAAATCCGCTCCTAACCTTCCTTCTTCCCAACCACACAACGCCCTTCCGTTCTCTCCCTTACATCCTACCCCACCCCCATACCATCCCTACAGACACCATCCTCCAACCAATGACCTCACTCTCCCCTCCCCTGACATCTCTACAGCTAACGCCACTTCTCAATCGCTGACCTCCAAATATCCGCTCCCCCCAATGACCCTCCCTCTTCCTGATATCCCCCCTACACACCCCCGCTCCCAATCTCACACGCACTCCAATGTCCTGTCCCTTTCATCCCCTAATACTTCTATTTCTAACCCCTATCCTTCCTACCTTCCCCCCCAACCTGAATCCCTATCTCTCCACCCTGAATCCCCTTTCATGCCACCTCCGGCCCCATCATCTTCCTCTCCGAAACCATTATCTCACTCCCAGAAAAACACATCGCCCCCTAACCCTGAGGCTGTCCCTCTCCACAATCGTCACGCCCTTCTAACATCTCATACCTCTTCCCTTGAGGTCTCGAATCTCCTGTCCCCCTTCACGCATCCACTCACGCCCCACAACCGTAGCACTCCTCTTACCCCTCCCACTGACCTCTCACTCCCTCCAAATAATGGACCTCCTTCTGCAGCTAATACAGAACTCCCCTCCCCCCTCCCCTCTCCAACAATGTCCCCCTCACTCTAATAACCCAGACTCTACGCAACATAGAACGCGATCTCTCCACATTGGCGAGAGATCTCACTCGACTTAGAATAGATTTTAATGTCCACAGCTCTAAAACCCTCCTTTATCGGGCAAACTCCCCCTACGCTGGCCGAAAAAACACCACCAACTACAAAACATGGAGAACTACTCCTCTCCGCTGCCGTATGCATAGACCTCTCCACTCCTTTTGCCATCTCTCCCCGTCCGACCTTACTGACCTATGCAACTCCTACCATCCCAGTTCATCATTCAATAATCCTCCACCCCCCTATTCTAACATCCCCGTTATATTGGGGACTAACAGAATCCCCCTCTCTCCCGTCTCCCCCAGACCCCCTCCTCAACTCACCACCATCCACTCCTGCCCACCCCCCAAATGCAACCCCAAACCTCTCGCCTGCATGCTTGTGAACTGTCGATCCGCTGTCCGACATGCCACTGAAATTTCAGGAACTATCCTTAGCGAATCCATTGACATCGCGTTCCTCACGGAAACCTGGCTAAATGACCATTCTACGAGCATACTTGACCTACACTCCCCTCCAGGATATTCTATCCTTAGAAAAGACAGACCTGACAGAATAGGTGGTGGTTTAGCCATCATCTTCAAAGACGAAATTCAGCTCTCCCTTGTTAACAATTCCGAACACTCCACCTTCGAATACCTTGAAGCGGAACTAAAAGTACAAGGTTCCCACCCAATTCGCCTACATAATATCTACCACCCTCCTGGAGATCCTCATCCCTTCTTTGATGAGTTATCCAATCTTCTGACACAATCCTCAATATCTAACTCTAAAAATCTCTTCCTTGGAGATCTCAACCTCCATTGGAACGATACTGATGATCCCTCAATCACCCTCCTCACCAATCTTCTCGAGATCATTGACCTCAAACAATTATGTCAGTCCCCAACCCACACCAAAGGAGCCATCTTGGACGCTATTATTACCAATAAGGATCTGACCTTCCTGTCCAATATCGTCCCCATCGACTGGTCTGACCACCACCTCATACTGTTCACCATAGCTACCATGGCACCACCCTCCCCCCACTAATATCATTAAACCCAAGAAATGGACTAGAAATCTAAATCTTATCCCCCCTGCTGTACTGGAGTCTAAACGTAATGCTCAATTTCTCCTCATCCCTCCCTCACAAAACGCAAATGAGCTTACTGAACACTTTAATGAGGCAGTCACCGATACCTTAGACCAATTGGCCCGCTGAAACTAAAAAATCAAAGAAATATCCCTTCCAAATCATGGTTTAACTCAGAGCTAAACAAAGAAAGACGTACACTCAGACTGACGGAAAGAACATGGAGACAGCATCCCTCTCCCTCACATCTGGCACTCCTCAGATCAGCCAGATCGGCATACAAGAAACACATTTTTAACGAAAAGGCATCCTTTTTCCGAACTCAACTCGACCGGGCCAAAAATAGACCCAGAGAACTGTTCAACATTGTTCGTAACCAAACCTCCTCCGCACCTCCAATTCCGCTGGCCTAGACTACTAGATGTGAAGAAATTGCTCACTTCTTCTCGGATAAAATCGCAAAGATAGAGCAATCCTTCCTTTCAACTCTGATACCAACCTCCCCCCAACTCACTCCTGACATCTTCTCTAAAACTCACTCCGCATTCACCACACCCCCTGATCCCACTTCTAACCTGCATACGACTCTACCTCACCCTTACCCTTCCTCACACACACCCTCTACAATACCTCCCTTAAACCACTCCCCACACTTTCCCACAGCCACACCTCTTGAAACCAATCTCCTTAGCTCACAACTAATAAAAACAATGCCTCCTGGCATTTCCACCCTGTAACTGAGCGTGAAGTTTTTAACATTATTGCTAAACTAAAACCGTCCTCCCACATTAAAGACCCCCCTCCCTTCCAACCTTGTCCAAGACCTAAAACACATCATTACCCCATCCTGGACCTCTATCATCACCTCCTCCCTTGCCACGGGTTGTGTCCCTACCTCCCTTCAACTTGGACAAATCACTCCCATTCTTAAAAACCCTATGGCCGACCCCAATGACCTTAACAATCTCCGCCCCATCTCTAACCTCCCCCTTTATTTTCAAAGCCCTCGAAAAATGTGTCCTGCTCCAACTAGATAATCACATTGAAAATTTCGACTAACTGGACCCCCTACAGTCAGGATTCAGGAAAGGTTGCAGCACCGAAACTGCCATGCTTAACACTGTCGATGACATCCACCACTCCCTCGACAATGGCGAGACCTGCCTACTTATCCTCCTTGATCTCTCCGCTGCGTTCGATACAGTCAACCACTCTGCCCTACTTAATGTTCTCAGAGATCGATTCGGCCTCAATGGTACGGCACATAAATGGTTCGTCTCCTACCTCAACACCGATCACAGCAAATCAAAATCCACAACTGCTTATCAAATCCCACTCCGGTCTCCCTAGGAGTCCCCCAAGGATCTATTCTCTCTCCCTCTCTCTTTAACCTCTTCATGGAACCCCTCACCCTCATTCTTAAACAAGCTGGAATCAACTACCACCTCTGCCGATGATACCCAACTCTACTATAAGATCAAAACCAACGCGGACATCCTACACCTTAATAACACCCTCACCAAGATTCAATCCTGGTTCCAAATAAACCATCTCAAACTTAACCCCAAAAAAACTGAAATCATTCTCTTCTCCCCTAAAAACAACCATCTCCCCATTCAAACCTGGATCTCCGACCTCAATGCCCTCAACTGCTCCCTATCCTTGTCCAACTCAGTAAAATCCCTGGGTATCTCCATCGATAATAGCCTAACTCTCAATGTGCACATCAAAAACTCGGCTAAAGGAGCCCTCTTCACTGTCTGTCATCTAAAGAAAATTAAGCCCTTTATCCCTACTGATGACTTTAAATTAGTTGTTCAATCTCTGGTCCTTTCGTGTATTGATTACGGCAATGCCATCCTCACCGGAATCCCCAAGGTCCACCTTGCTCCGCTCAAATCTGTGCTCAACCTTGCAGCAAGACTCATCACCGACTGCAAACGCTTCGACCACATCTCCCCAGCCCTCAAAACCCTTAAATGGCTCCCCATCGAAGGCAGGTCCGCCTACAAACTGCCTGCATTACATACAAAGTCTTCCATCAAAATACACCGCCATACCTCGCCAACAAAATATGCAAAGCGGGCAGCACACGACCCATGAGAAGCACCAACGCTCTCCTCCTAGTCCCACCCCTGCAAAAAAAGAAATCCACTCAATCCCGCTCCTTCTCCGGCAATGCCCCAAACACCTGGAATGCCCTCCCCAAAGACCTACGATGCAACCCTTCCTACACCAGCTTCAAAAAAGACCTCAAAATGCACCTCCTCAATAAATATTGAGGGTCTTAACCAGCGCCCTGAACTCGCCCTTACCCCTTCCACTTTTCTGGTCCCCCCTTCTTTCCTACCTTCTCTCTCCCCTCCCCTTCCTCTACATTCCACTGGCTCAGCTTTCTCCCTTACCCACTGCTCTCTGCCTCTCCCTCTCATAGTCCTTCCCACCCCCCTCCCACTACCCCCCTCCTACCAAATTTTTCCACTCCGCTTCCCTCCTCCCTGTCTCACGTCTAACCTCCTAGCCCCTGCTGCCCTTCATGCCTTTCCCCTTCACATACCACCACACAAAATTCTGATCTCTCACTTCCTTGTTTTACTTGTTTATATAGCCCCCACTCTTTCTATCTGTTTATTTGATTTATGTAAATTCAAGCTGTTTCTAGTTTGTTAACATGTTTGCTGGTTTTCCATGCTGTTGAATGATTGTTTTATACCGTGACCACCTTCTTATCCATGTAAAGCGCTCTGATACCTCCGGGTCCAGCCAGCGCTATATAAAACCTCTAAATAAATAAATAAATAATAAATAGCCACTGTACAAACTGCATAGGAAGCACGTAAAGTGCCCTTTCCATCTCTCAAGCAGGATCCATCCACAAACATCACACAATCGGATTTAGGCAATGGTGTGTCCTTTATATCTGGCCTTGGTTTTGTACACAATTCAGTCACATCCAAGCAGTCATGATCTGCTTCGTCCACTACTTCCTCACAACTTGGACTCGGTAGTGATGTAGCTGGATTACATTTTGTACATCTTGTCACAGTCCCATTCTCTGCTCCCAGTATCACTCTCTCATACCTTGTCAATCAGCTACTCGTAAGATGCTGTGTACGAGTTCGTGTTAACAAAATCTCGACAGATTGTGCCACATACACTCTCAATGGATGTCCCATCAAAATTGATTCACTCTGCTTCAAACTCACACAAGTAGCAGCAACTGCTTTCAAACAGCCTGGTAACGCTGCAGCCTCTGAATCCAAAGTGGCAGAGAAATATGCCACTGGATGGCGTGCCATTCCATGCATTTGCGTTAGAACTGAAAGTGCACAACCACCTTTTTTCACAACAAAATAGTGCAAAATCCTTACTGTAGTTTGGCAATCCTAATGCAGGTGCTCGACAAAGGCTGTCTCGCAACTCTACAAATGCCCTCATACATTCTTCATTCAATTCAATTGGATCGACCACATCTTTGTGTCAATCTCTGTAGTGGCTTGGCTGTCAGTGAAACACCATTGATCCATTGTCTGCAGTATCCAACCATACCCAAGAACATTCAAACTTCTTTCTGTGTTCTGGGAGGACCCATTTGCAAGGTCAGTTATTCGATCTTGTGATACTTTCCTGACTCCTTTTTAAATTTTGACTCCCAAATACTGAACTTCTTTTGACAAAATTGCAATTTAGCAGGTGACACTTTATGCCCACCTACTGCCAAATGGTTCAGTAGAGCAATTGTATCTGTCACACATGCTTCTCTCATCTTTGATGCGACCAGTAAATCATCAATATTTCGCACCAGTACTGAGTCTTTTGGCATCACCAATGACTCCAAACATTTTTTCAAAATCTGATTGAAAATTGAGGGACTCTATGTATACCCTTGAGGAACTCGGCACCATGCCAAGACATGGTCTCCGAACCAGAATGCAAATAGATATTGGCTATCCGGATGCAAGGGTATCGAGAAAAATGCTTGGCACAAATCAATTACAGTAAACCACTCTGCCTCACAAGGAATTTGATAAAGAATCACTGCTGGGTTTGGCACTATTGGACAGTAAGGTATCACAATCTTATTAATTTTCCTCGGGTCCTGTACTATCCTATATTTCCCGCTCATTTTTTTAATCCCCATAATAGGTGAATTACAAGGACTCTCTAGTATCTCTCTCAAAATGCCTTGTTCAATCATTTGTTCAATTACTGGCGTTACTCTTGCAATGGCCTCAGGACTCATTTTATACTGTGGCGTTTTTGGAAATTCTGCACCTTGTTTGACTGAAATCTGAATAGGATCAACTCCTTTCATTAACCCAATTTGTTTCCCTGTAAAATCCCACACATCAGTCATCACTGTGTCTCTCAATTCAACAGGCAAATCCTTCGCTGTAAATAAAGGATGCAAATCATTCACCTCTGTCCCTTGCCTTGCCAACATTACCTTGAACACAACATCTTCATCTGGCATCTGAAATGTAATGCCATCTGGTGTACAATAGATGGTGCAATTCATCTTGCATAACAAATCCCTACCTAACCGGTTGACTGCACTCGTATCACACACCACAAAACGATGCAAGTCTCTGCAATCTCCAATGTGTACCTTCATTGCTTTTGTCACTGGAGTTTTAATCAGCTGATTAAAAATGCCTACAAATTGGATAGTATCTCCCGAGAGGGGTAGGTTTGGGATTTCCACAGTTCTCGCAGTGGAACGGGTAGCACCAGTGTCTACAAGGAATGTAACAACATTACCTTCAACTTCTCCATCCACAAAAGGACCACACTGATCTTCCTCTAAGGATGCGCCAAGCACGCACTCCTCCTCCCCCCTCAGGCACCGTCATTGAGATGTATCTGAATCACTCTCTTGGCACTGCAACCAGTATTGTGAAGCCATTTGGACATTTTGATTATTGCCAACTCGTTCTCCTGTATGAAAGCCCACACCCGCACTGTATCTTTGTACCTGAGCATTCACATCATTTGGCATCAGGGCTTGTAGTATTTGTACCTGTGTAACTACCTGTTGTTGCTGCTGTTGATTCCTGTTCACCTCATTCTGCATTTGCTGATTAAAATTCTGATTCATTTAATTATTCTCTAGAAAAAACTTACACTCGCGTTTCCAATGTCCCAACTTGCCGCACCCATGACAAGGAAATTTCTTCTTCATCTCATCTTTGTTACCTCTACCCCTACCTCTTCCTTCAGTAGAAACACCTCAATTCATCATGATACCTCCCATGTTAGATATCTGACCATTTTGAGTATTCTGATTCTGACCTTTTCCTTGGAAACCTGTTTGAGAATAATCCACATAATTACCACCTTTCTGTGCTGCTTTCATTTGTGCCCACATTAATTTTTCTTTCAATTTCTTATGTCTCGATTCAATATCATCGCTACAATATTTTGCATACCGTAGTATCTCATCTACACTTTTATTCTGCCAAGAAATCAAATGCTGTTGAATCATGTTACTAATATCTGGCTTCAAACCAAACACAAACTTATATACAAAATGTCCCATATCTTTGTCAGTTATGCTTTCAAAACCACTATACTATTTAAACACCTGTAAAAGCCTCTCATAATAAGCATGTACTGATTCTTTCGTCTCCTGAGCCGTGCTATCTATTTTTACCCAATCTGTCTCTTGTGGTGAAATCTTTCCCTTCAAATAGGTAATTACTTGATTATATTTTTTCATGACTTCATCTGACGGTGCTCCAGTCTTTGCATCTCTGGGATATTCTTATTTTGGCCAATCTACTGCAATTTTACACTCAGTTCATAAATCAACTGGAACCACAATATCAAACAACCCAGCAAAACTTTTGAAACCTTTACAAATCTTTCTACTTGTTTGTACCATTCAACTGGTTTTTCTCTCAATCTGGGAAACTTATTTGTGAAAGACAGTATATCCTGTCTTGACCATGGAACGTGAACATATCCACCTGCTGGTACCTCTCTCATTGGATATATCATTTCAGTCGTTATTGTCCCTGTTTCCCTCACAGGATACATAGATGATGCTCCTTTATTTGCAAGCATTTCTTCTTTCTTTTTAGCCTAACTGCCTTTCCATCGTTCCAATTCACCCCATCTTTTCAATGTATTAATCAACTCCTTAATCTGCAACCATTTACCAGAAGCATTCAAGCTCTCCAAATCTTTATCATTAAAATCCAATCTATATGTCTTTTGCAAAGCCTTTGATTTCTCAATGTCAACTCCATAGGTTTGTGCAACTTCAGCAAACCTCTCATGAAGGCTCTTTGCTCTCATTGTAATATTTTTACACAAGAACAACAATTCTTCTTCCTGATATTTACTCAATCTCTCTGGGCTAATCGTACCTAAAATCATTTCCTCCAAATCTGCTTTTAATCTGCTTACATCCATGCTTGTATGCACTTTATTAGACACCATCACCCTAATCCATTCATCTAACTCTTCTGGTGATGGTCCTACTGCACCTCCTGAAGTAGGTGTCACTTCTCTCACATTCTGAACCTAGCTTCCATCTGTACATTTCGTTTTGTGGTTTCCACTGGTCTCGCTGTAATATCAATCAATGTTCCTTTCTCACTTGCTTCAGCACCACTATTAACCCTATCATTATTAACAGGTATTGTCAAAGTATGCACTAGTGAAATATTTTGACCCTCACTATACAATGGAACTATGGGACCAATCATCACTGGAACTGATAAAGCTTCTGCATTCAAATTTAATTGAGTAATCCTTTGTGTTAAATCATCTTTTGCCTGACTCATTACATTTGTACTTCTTGCTAGCGAAGGCAGAGGAACCTCAACTTGAATCATGGAGCATTTGGAGTAGTTCTTTCCTGCTCTTCCTGATATTGTGGAGGTCTGTTTAATAACAATTCATCTAGTAACTCATCATTAATTTCGTTTGGATCTGTACATTCTACATTTTTCTTTTTCTCTTTACACTTTCCTCCAGTCTGATCCTCTACTATAACAACCGGATATAAACCTTCACCTCCTGCAATCACATCTTTTCTCCATCTTTTCATCTGAGCATTCCATTTTGCCTCTGAACATCTACTCACAGTATTCCTATATTTATTTGCGGACCTGTCTCTTTCCCTCTTATATGCTTCATGTTCCCATTCCTCAAGTGCTTCGTACTGCATAGGTCTAGGATTTGGTCTCAATTGATTCATTTGATACCTCAAGTTCTCCAAAATCCTCACATTAAAAGTACCATGTTCTGGAAATGCCATGTTCCCATCTCCTTCCGTATACTTCACCCAATTCTCCAACCATGTACACGTATGATATCCTCGTTCTAATGACCTAAAAGAAGCAGGTGTACACTCAGGCGGCACAGGAATTCCCTCTCTAATAGGTATAAACTCATCCTTTCTAAATGAAGTCCTCATCATCTTCAATAAGTTCATTCTAATTCTTCTGCTACGCTAAAACTCAAACAAACTAAAGAAACTCTTCCGTATTTCACACACGTTATCTATTCACACTGCCCAATACCAGCACGACTCACACCAACCAACCAATAGCAACACAACACCCTTTTGTGACTACTCACACTAGCTGACCAATGTCAGCGCGTCTCTCTGTGACGTCAGTATAACTCCTACTACTGACCCTCCCTTTACAAAACATTTCGGCAGTAGATTACAAACTTTTCTAAAAAGAAAACAAAATTAGAAACAACATAAAACAAACCTGCTTTTGTCTGCCCCACTAAAAAAGAGATAGATCCAATCAAACAAAGAAAATCTTTCGCTACTAGCGGAATATCTACCAGTGTTACTCCACCCTCAATCAAGTGAAAATTCTCTGGACTTCTTCAGCTGCGCTTTCTAAAGGTACCCAAATAAATCTCCACTATACTAACTTCAGAGTTCCCTATGCAACATCAACAACCTCATTGATTGCTTAATATCACACCAGCAGACAACGCAATACTTAGTGTATGCCACACTAAACCTGCCCATTAGGCTAATATCATCCCGGGATCTTAGGCCACTCCGGACCCGTCTTTTCCTAAGATCAACGACGGACCACTACATATAACAATAGTATGATATGTTAATAACCAAAATTAATAATTCTAACCTATTAATTTGCCAATTTAATTAATAAAACCATCAGGTCTGCTACCAAAAACTGATCCAGCGTTTAGGGACTGACAAATTTCTATCGTCTGTACCCAATTTAATATCAAATCGACCCTTTCACGCTGGGTGAGTTTAAACCAAACTTACCAATTTGTTCATCGTATTTATTCTCTTCCTTGGCGATTAATCTTGTTTAGTTAATTAGGGATTGGCAAAATAATATCAGAATTCATCATAGAATAATCTTTTCATATAACTAATTCAATTACACTAATAATGACAAACTCTTTGTAAGTTTAAAATGCTTTATCAAATAAATGTGAATTGCTCATCAAGTACAATACAGCTTGAATCATAGGTCATCACACGAGAAACATTTAGCGAATAAACATCAATAGTACATCTCAAATGTCAGAGCAATGACTGAGTGGATAGGCGTAGAGACAAAAGGAATATTTGCAAATAGATTTATGCAAATTCAGAATATCATACTAACCAATCTCGCAAGGTTTTAGAAATCGGAAAAGCTACCCTCTGGCCATGAGAGTAAGCTGGGCACCTCAAGAAGAGTTGAGGAGCTAAGTTAGAGTCAGGATCAGCAGAACAACAGCCAGCCCATAGAATTAGGAAACAGCAACACAGCTCTTCCCTCTCACAAAGTAAGGAAAACGTGCTCTAACCCCCACCCACTTACTACTAACAGTTATACCCTAAATTCACTAAAGGTCCAACCCTCATTGTGTCATCTCACATGGATTTATTAAATTTCATTGGTCCAAAACAGGGGGTGTTCAGTCACACCACTCTCGACGTGTCTAACTTTTCAAATGTACCATTGTTTTCAACTTTGCACATTGTAATCAGCTTCCAGCAGAGGAAACTCTAATATCAAGCTTCCGTGGTTGTACGCTTCTCCATCTCACTTATGGATCAATTTGTATTTTCAAATGTCCTCATACTTCACTCGGCAAGGAAATTCCATTCATTAATCTTATTTTCCTCTGCGCAACCTTGGCCATTCATCAGGAACTTGCGAAGGACAGATCACAGTTTCTCCTTTCTACATTTCTAATATGCCATGTTAATTCTAAAAAGTCTCTCGGGCCTTTTCTGCATGGCAGTAGAATATACTTCGAGGAAAAACGAATATAAGCATTATTTATAATTTTATTAAACTCTAGTATTAAACGCTCTTTGAAAGCTTTCATTTGCTTTTTCTTTTCTTACGCACTGCTTGAAAAATAATCTCTCAACTTTTTGCATGTGCATTTGCAGCCTATTCTAACAATCCCAACACGCGCTTGCACAGTTTTCATCTTTCCCCTTTAGTCTTGCACTATTAGTTTCACACCATTTGTTTAGTAATTCACATAATGAGGAGTTCAATCCGAGCAGGTTTTATTTCGCAAAAACTCTGCTCCATCAAGATATAAGTTACATAGAGAATAGATGGGCCAACAAGGATTGGTCCCAGACCAACGTGCAAAAACCTTGTAACCCAGTTTCATCACGCCAAGCTTATACCTAAAGGCAATTTGGCATGTCTATGAGTAATCTTGATGGCAACAATATCTCAGCAAGGGGAGGGGGAGGAGAAGAATACCCTTTTTTCCTCAAAAGTTATCTAATCAGCTGATGGGGGATATCTTGTTGTAAGGGGGCCGCTGTTCCTGCTGATGGTGCAGCGAGCTTGTGTCCCAGGAGACTAGTGTCTAGTGTACTTTCATCTGCAGACAATGCGGGTCAAGTTAGGTCAGCCCCAATGCCTGCGACTGATCTCTTTATGGTTAATGCTCCGAAACTACGCCTTGGATCACATGAGAAATCTGAAACATTGAAAAACAAGGTGGCCCATTGGATTAGATCAGTGCACCAGTGTTATTCAATAATCCATGAAGATTTGGTTCATGTGGAACGTTGTCCAGAGCCCTTTTGTCAGTGGGACTACATTAGAATCACTCTAAAAGAGGCCTGGATAGTGCAAGGTTTAATAATTCTTGGGACCCACCCTCCCCAGGGCTTGAAAATTCAGTTAAAAAAAGTTGCCCACAGTTTTTTAATGGGGGTGGGAGCTGATCCCAGGCTCCCAAGCGACACCCCTCCATGTCCCCTGTTCTGACCAGATTACTTCCTGTCAGTATAACAAGAGGCTAGTGTGACTTAATCAAGAGAGTAGTATAGTACACAGCAATCTTGTGCCTCCCTCCTTAATCCCATTATTGGAAATTAATCGCAAACCACGGCTGCAGTCGGCCGAACAACTGCCAGGTCATGTCATTCCTGTCCTGCCCTATTTATTTGAGCAAGATTGTGCAGTTGGCTCGTAGGCATGAGATGAGCATAAGGGATTACAACGTTTAGTGGGCATTAGTTCTAACCCTACAACTAACCTGAATGGTAAAGGTGTTGTTTTTATCACAAATTGTGTTTCACTAAAAGTCTTTCCCATAGTTTCTACGGGTGACAGGGACCAACTTTCAACCCCTTTTGCTCATTGTGAAAGATCTGTAACCCTGATTAGTTGGAATGTTGCAGGTATTAAGGCAAAGATAGGCGACAAGGATTGGGGCATTTTGATAGATTATTTTGATATGTGTATGTTTCAAGAAACATGGGCTTCTGGTGAGATACATCGACAAGGCTATAGAAATGATCAAGTTTCTGCTAAAAAAAAATCCACTGCTTGCTGGACATTAGGTAGCTTAATTAATTGGTTAGGATATGTAAAGAAGTCCCTTAATGAGTTGGACCATTCATTCTATGTTCTTTGTTCCCAAAACCGATATATATCATCAGAAAGGTCAGTTCCATAGCCTTTTGGTTACGCACCGGTTCTCCTCCTGCCAATGCTAAACGTGTTGTAAAGGATACAGTTTGGCAGTGGAATCATGAAAAAACCCTTTCTTCTCTAGGTCGATTGGCCGGTCATTTTCTCTTAATTAAATGATATTTAAATTTGAGGGTTATTTAGCCTACATACAACCAAGGTTAGCCAGAACTCTCTACAGCTTGTAAATCCCAGGATGAAACAGAAGGTCATATTCTATCGTTTTGCAAACCATCTAGTAGAGCAAGATCTAAATGGGTAAAGCTGCTTTGTAAATTATACACGATAAGGCAGGATCTTGCTGGATTAAGAATTTGTAAAACCAATACGAACCCTACAGTTGTCTTTATAGTAGCTACATTTTTATATTCTGCTTGGATCATTCGAAGTAATAATTTGAAAGTGGTCCCTTGATAATTATCTTTTCATTAATTGTTTACAGATTTTTGTACCTTGCACAATTTCTCTTTATTGTTGTAGGGGAAGTGGTTCTCTTACTTGTGATATGCCATTGGATTCAATTACGATAAACTGGTGTCTGGCTGAGCAAGATGGATTGGGCAGGAGTAATAATTTATTTTAATTACTTTTAATGAACTTCAACATTTGTTTTGCTTGTTTTATACTTGTTTTTATGTACTTGTCAATGGATGTTGTGTCCGAACTGACAATAAATTTGAATTTGATTTGATCCCTTCGGGTTAGAAGTCACCCCCCGTTGGCCCACTGTAGTGAATTTGCTTATCTTCCCTTTGGAAAAGACCATCACTGGACTGCCCTTCACCATAGCAACAACCAGTATTCTCCCAAGAGGGCGTCCACCATCCGGGGCACTCCCTGCACACAAGGTAGATCAACGAAGCAAGAACCTGGCAGGGAGAGGAGTAGGTATTTACAGGGTGTTTTTGTGATAGCGGTCCTCCTACTCCTAGGGTTCAGCACCTCCTTGTGAGAAACAAATGCTGACACGGAGTGAAATGTATTGTAACTATGGAGTGAGCAATGGTGGCCCAACACCCTTGGTAGTGCACCCAGCCCTAAGGCAGTGGTAAAAAACCTAGGGGTATGGATGGACTCTACACTCCGCTTCCTGGAGCACACCAAGAAAGTGGCCGGCACTTGTTTCGGCCTCCTCCGGGGACTTAGGCCCCTGCTGGGGTTTTTTGATCCACCCACCCGTCAGTTGATCGTCCAAGCGGCTATCTTATCTAGACTGGACTATGCCAGCTCGCTCCTCTTAGGGGCTAATCAGGCAGAGGTGGTGCACCTGCAGCGAGTTCAAAATGCAGCAGCCAGAGCCCTGCTGGGGCTCCCGCGAAGCTGCTCAAAAGCCGGTGCCATTCGGCGGTTACACTGGTTGCCTATGGACAAGCAGATCGAATTCAAGGCTCTCTGCTTGACCTTTAAAATTTTGAAGCTTGCGTCTCCTGGGATTTTGGCCAACCTGCTGGTACCTTATGTTCCTATGCGCCAGCTGCGCTCCTCGGGGCAATACTTGGTTGCTGTCCCTCGAGTGAACCGTCTCCGTGCCGGGGGACGGTCCTTCCGCTGTTTGGCAGCCAAATTGTGGAACTCCCTGCCATTTCAGATTTGCAGTCTGGATAACCTGCTGGCCTTCCGAAAAGCCATTAAGACATACCTTTTCCCCGTGGCCTAGTTCTTACCCTCTATGTTACTGCTTTCAGCGCCGGGACGCCTAGTTCTTAGCCTCTATGTTACACTGCTTTCAGCGCCGGGACGCCTCTTCGCTGAGACAGCTGTGCGCTATATAAGTCTAGTTAACATTAACTCCCCCTTCGCCAAACGGCCTCCTCTTCAACAGTTCGGGGAGGGGGTTGTGCTCCAGCCAGTCCAAAAAACAAGGTTCTCCCGGGGACCGCAACTGCACTCCCAGGCTGCCCCATCAATGCTGCCTCCTGTTCTCCAGCCTGGTGCGCATCGCGACAAACTCTGCCTAATAATAGACTGCCTCGAATGACCACCTGGCCCCTTCTCCTCTGGCATCCTCAGGCAAGCAGGCTGGTCATTTCCCTTCACCTAGTCAACCCCTGCAGTGGCGCACACCACAGGGGCCTCCCGACACCGTCAGCAGTGCCATCTGCCACACATCCCCAATACGAGGAGGGTACGTGCAGCCGCATGCTAGGGCGAAGCACCCTTTGGCCTCTCTCTCTCTCTCTGGTCGGGTGCAGTCTCCAGCTCATCCCTTTCTGCGGCCCCAGGTCTTCTATGTTACACCCAGTCCTTGGCTGTATGGCACCCGACTCCGCTGGCCACACCTCCCTTGGAGCTCTTTGGTCAAGAAGCCCATCTGGCTACTGCTACTGAGTGGAGCAGCAATACATACTGCAGGTGCGACCACCACCGCACCAGCCCTTGCGGTGCTGTCAGCGGTGTGGCCCACCGCACCCCCCAGCACAGGGAGTGGCACGTGCAGCCACCTGCAAGGGAAGAACACCCTCTCTCCTCTGTCCCTTCCGTGCAGGGCTCCAAGCTCCCTTTGTGGCTCCAGGACCGATTGGCTCGACCAATGGCCATGGGCACTGTAGTGACCAGCTGGTCACGTTCTAGTGTTTCCAAATAATGTGTTCCCACCAGCCACTCCTCGAGGGTTGGCTTCAACTCTCAACCCACACCCATCCATCACAGGTGTCACCGGCCAGGTGACCATAGTAATAAAAGGGGCCGGGCGCACATGCCCTGGGCCAGTTCCAGATACTCCAACTATGTGTCTGTGTTATTAATGCCACTGCATGAGAGCCTAGGACCCTGACCCTTACAATGGTGACGAGTGGGTCTGAACCCACGTGTGTGCCGGACACTGTGTGTGGTGTCTTGTGGGGGAGATATATCCTTTGTAGCCCCTACCAGCAGTAAGCCAGCACGACGACCTGCCCGGAGAAGAGCAGGCCGAAAAAGAATAAGGTGACGATGCCTAGGGAAAGGTGAAGGCAGCACAAGAAGGAACAGAGCCAAGAGGGACACCGCCGATATGAACACGCACCCCAGGACCCTTAAAATAAGGAAGGGCAGGTGTATGTCCAGGCTGTGACTTGCTCAAGTGCCCGCAAGCTGCCCCACCTGCCGCAGTCGGGGCCAGTGAGAGGGGAAGGAGGAAAGCCTTCCCGCCATGGTGCGATACACCTGAGCCCTGCACCAGCAGCACTGCACGTCGTATCACCCAGGGTAGAAGGCAGAGAAAGGTGCAGGAGCCGCAGCGGGAGATGAGCGCACTCCCTGCTGCCACAGCTGACCGGGCACGGAGGCTGGGATCGCCCCACCCCCACTCTATCACTGTTGCCCTGGGGAGTGATGCGCGATGCTAGAAGGACGAGCGCAGTTAAGGGGAGGTAAGGGCTGTCTAAGCTGCCACACCCTATCTCCGAGGTGCCCCATGCCGGCTGGAATGCCTGTCAGCAGCATCGCCTGCTGTCCCGTGCCTGTGAGGTACTGAGGCCTGGCTTTGGAGGATCCCCCGTGTGCAGCTCTGGCCCCCACGCAGCATGGAGGGTGAGAGAGGCTGCCGTGGAGGGGAAGGAACAGTTGTGATGCAACAGAGCGGCTGGTTGCTGTGGTGCAAGAACATGCGATTAAAGAAGCAATTCCGCCTCAGGAAAGTTGCTGCCTCTGCCCCTTCCTTTGAAGTAGCGAGCGCAGTGCAACCAGGGCGGCCATCTGCTTACCACAGCGGGGACGTGCAGAAGCCAATGTTGGCAGCCGGGAGGGCCTAATGGCATGAAAAAGGAGGCCCCGCCTGCCGAGCATTTGCCTACCCTGCTTCGGCTCCTGTGAGGCCCGTGTGGGAGAGAAGACTCGCATGAGGGCAGCCGCTGGGACTTGGAGTGAGAGTGCTCAGTATCCTCAGTGCTTACAGCGCAAGACCTGCAGTGTCAGGAAAGCTGCCGGGGCCCGTGCTGGGAATAGCGCTGCACCACCACCTAACAACCGTATGGTGACACCGCACTTGGCAGTTACAAGGCCGCCGCGCAGTGGCGGTGCGTCCATTAGGGCGCTGGGGCGTTGACCCACAAGTAATTTCTGGCCCCTAAAGAAGGTAATAATAGACTATTATTACCTCCCGGGCCGCGTCCGACTCCCGAGGCACTGGAGGCAGTCATTTAGCAGACAGGCAGGGGGTGGGGCGGGGCAGCCAGCAGGTTGACTCCGGCGTCATGCTGACTGACATGTCATTGTCAGATTCAGCACTGCAGGAGGCCAGGGGGTGGTCGAGCGGAGCACACAACTCACAAATGCGCATGTTGGGTTTGGGTCGGAGAATTTTTCCGAACAGCCCAGTCATGCGCACTAGTGTTTGCTCTGGCTGGCGGCTGCGCATTAGGAGAGTGAGGGTTGATCAACACCGCAGCCCTCGGTCTCCTAATGGGCGGCGAGTATCCCTGCTAAGCCAATCCTGGCGCTGCTGGAGCAGCGTCTGTATTGGCTGAGAGGGGTTGCCACACTGCGCCAGTGGCCTCTCGCAGTCCAGAGGCACATGAGGTGGGGGGGGCGTAAGAGGCTCTAACGGAGTATGGCCAATCACTGTCATGACTTATTGCGAATGCATGCAGTGATTGGCCATTTCTACCGTTGCTGCCTGTGTTCAGCCAGCCCTGCTCTCTGTCCCTCCCCTCAGGGCCTCGTGCACGTGCAGCAGTACAGTAGTCGACTCGTCGTCAGGAAGAACAGAACTCGTCGTCACCACCGTGTTGTTTTTTGTACTGTACTGGCTCGGGTCACATTTGTCTGACTTGACCGCCCGAGCCCACAGCCAGTTTCTCTTGTGTCTGACTGCCTGGGAGAGTTGCTGTCTGCAGTCAGTGTCGAGTGACTAGAGTCAATCCAGACAGTCCTGTGTAAAAAAAAAAAACCTAGTAGGTAGGTGTGAATGATCACTTCACTCGGTCACACGACGTTATTGTTCCGTGCTCCTGGGTTTGGAATCGGAATCTGTCCCTCTCACCCTTTGTTTCGGCGGCCCGTTTAGTGAATGATCATCGCTGAAACAGCCGCTCCTGCTGGTGATAGCTTGAGAGGTGTTCGATGAAAAGATAGTACAGTATTTCAATGTCTCTGCTACGCTTGATGAATGCAAAAGTGAAGCCTCAAACGTTTTTATTCTTAAAGACACATTTATAAAATAAGTTCACAGGAAATAATTTAGAACCGGAAGAAATGCCAATGTAAAACACTAAGCTGCTTGCGAGTCAAACTAGCAATTTCTCTGACTCCACCATTACCATTTCCTGACCCAGGCCAGGTCTGCGTGACTTTCTAAGTGCGCAGTCTTACTACATAAAACAAATGACAGTGTCAAAAAACGAGTACATTAAAATATCTTAGATGATTAATGTATGTAGGCCGACTTTGGCTACATGAGATAGATGTTCGCATTGCAAAGCAAACGAAAGCACCAGAAATTAGAAATACAACTAAATTGTTTGAAAGCAATAGTATGCAGATTAATATCAGGAGCATGCATAGTTATAACAACCCCTAATTAAAAATTACTGTTTATGCAGGATGGTAATTGTGAGTTATGGTGAAAGCTAACGAGAAAAAAAACATGTGCTCCCAAAATGGCAGCCCTTCCATAAAAATTAAGATTTATATTTTTGGGGAAAATAACGTGATTTATTTGTTCATGCCTGGATTGATCAGCATTGGCCACATACTATTTTTAAGCTATTGTCAATTATTGAATTATTTATTTATTGAAGAAACTGCATTGTAGTATACTATAAATATTTAAATACAATCGAGACACCTACGAGTTTTTCACTTTTTTGTTAATATATTTCAAGCACTTTATCGTTTGTCTTTAAAACCTAGACTAGGATGTAAAGTATATAGGCTACAAATAATGTAAACGCCATTTACAGGACACAAAGAACATAAACTTCAGTTTTTTTTTATAAGAGGAGAGGGGGTGTGAATGTGTGAGAAGAGAGTGGGTGTTCAATTCTCGTGTTGCCTGCAGTTGTTGTGCACACTGGGATGTCAAGTGACATTATGGACAACTCGCAATTTACTTTTTCTGGCTCTTGAAACCCCTCTGGGGAAAAACGGCATATTTAACTTCTTTAATTTGCAATGCCATTGTGGGATGCTTTTAAGATTGCTTTAAAACGTTTCCCCACAATGATTACAATGGTAGCCCCAGGGCCTGGAAATGTTTCCGTTAAAAACACTGGTTCTTCAAGGCATTCAGCAGTTTATTGCATGGAGAAAATCCGGCATTTTGTTAAAGCAGAAGAAATGGCTGAGGCCTTATCTGTTTATGGAACGTCAATATGGTTGTGACTTCCTTTTTGTCTAATTTTTTTTTTAAGTCGATGGATGGATTTATGGATTGATTGATGGATTTATTTATCTTGGTCAGCCCAATTCGGCCACAGCCTTGCCTGCGTTTTTCATGCATTGCCATTGTTTGGATGGACTGTCTCTCAAGGCTATGGCACTTTGAAGATGGTGACAATGACCTACTTCTGTTTCCATTGGGTTTGAGTGATGTGGGGACAACCTAGTCCTGGTTCTCATTTATCTCTTGTGCTCATTGATTTGTTTTACTTTGCTATCACAATAACGCCTTAAGCACACTAGAATGTCAAAACTTGATGGGGTAAACAGAATTTTTTCAACTAAAGCATTTTTTGGGCATAATTCTAATATAAAGTATTTTTTAAAGCAAGTTGTGTTGCATATAGTTTTCTGAAAAATACCCTAGAAACGGGTATTTTGTCTAAGTTTCACTCCTATTGCCACCTTGTGATTTTGCTTCTTCTGTCATTGCCTCCAGATATATAATACGAGTGACATTAAACCTACAACTAGCCCGGACTATAGGCTTTGTCAATGGTTGTAAGTTGCATAAGGTAAATAAGAACAAACTGCAGCATTTTCATTATTATATACAATGAAAACATAGGTGGTTCAGACATGTGTTACAGGTGGGAAACACTTAGAGGGCCTGTTTCCGTTGGTTGTATGTGCTTGGCTTGGAGGTCATTTTGCAAGCAGACCAGTTTGAGGATTGGGCACATTTTTGATTTGATTCTAATGTTTTCTTCACACTTGTGCTTCAAAATGCTATATTTGGATCCCCCTTTTTTCAACAATTTGCAGTAAATATGTGGTGTAAAACCCACCATTTGAATCCATTTTTTTCAAAATTTTCTTGCGGGGGGAGAAACCCCCCGCACCCTCCTTTTGCAGTTCGGGCTCGCTTATTACATTAGGGTACAACATTTTTCGCCTCACCACTTTCAAAATCCACCAGCCGCCACTGCAAGGCGGCAAGTCCGGCATGGAGGTGAATGGCAAAGCTGCTTAGAGTAAGGGACAGGCAAAGTCCTTCTCATCTCGCTCTGTTGGACAGGAGGACTGCATCCCCCTTTCAGCGACTGGGTGTTGAATGAACTGTCAGGAGAAAAGTTGCTGGGGCCTCTAAATAGTGTTGCAGTGCCACCTAACGGCCATAGTTGGTCACTGCACCTGATCCAAGAGAACACTTTATTGAGGATCGCCCGCAGCGCTGAGAGGGTGTCTGTGACCCAGTGTTGAAGAGATGGCAGCACCCAGGAGCATGAACTGTGAAGGAGTGAGAGACTACGAATCCCAACGCAGAGAACACCAAGAAGCTCTAAGCTGCCAGCCTAGGAAGCTACGAATATCCACTGATGCCAAGAACGGCAAAACAGCAAAGCTCCAGGCAGCAACTCCATGAAGGACAGAAGAATGCATGCGGCAAGTGCACCCCCAGTGGTTGTCGGAGGCCATTGAAAGAGAGGAGATAGTGCTGCGTGCCCCAAGTGAAGACTGGGCATGCAGGGCACCATCAGAGGGTGCTCCTGAAGAAGGCTGCGAACATGAAGTATCAGACGTGCGTAGAGGGCCACGTCTGGAGATCGGACAGTATGGGCAGGAGCCCGGGAGTGAGAGTGCCCTACAAGGGTAAGAAGCAATGTCGTCACATGGAGTGACAGACCCTGTGAAGCATGCCTCAGTGGAGGCAGGAGAGATTACCGCGATGGCACAGTTGTGAGCAGGAAGCAGTGCGTCCTCATGTGAAGTTAAGGCGAAGGAGAAAAGGTGACCCACCAGCCAGGGAGTGGTGCACCAAGAAGAACCCGTAGAGAAGGGACAGAAGACATGTGAGAGATCCACGAAGAGAAGACATGTGAGAGGTCCTCTACGAGAAGACCTGTGTGGGATCCATGAAGAGAAGACGTGATAGGTCCAAGACAAGAAGACCTGTGAGAGGGCCACCACGAGAAGAAGAGTCATGTCCGACAGAGAGGACAGGACACTACCAGGGAAGTCCCTATGAAAGGAAGATCACAGAGAGAGGCCTGGTCAGGAGAGACAGAGGTGAAGAGAGTCAGTCCTAGGGTATAGGACGTGACCATGAAGGTCTAAGTGAAGTGCACGTTACATGGAGAGGCCTGAGCAAAAGGAAGAAGTTAAGATGGAAAAGGAGAAGGAGAGTGGCACGAGGCCACAGCACTAGAGTGCAAAGAAGATAAAAGAAGAAGGGAAAGGTGTGTAGTAGACACCGGTCACACCGCAAATCAGACTGTTAACTGTGAGTGTCATCATTGTCAAGTGCATCAGTAAGACCATCCAAGGACCATCGGACATCTAGAGTGGAGCCCTGTGCCTATGAAACAACCAGAGGTCAACAAGGCATCTTTGGCACCGTGGGAGGTTGGCCACCCAGAAACCAGCTGTGTGCCTCGGTGAAACTGATGCCTGCTGGTGAGAGCACTCTCAGCCGTTGGACCATCCACCCTTGGGATGCATGTGACGTTTAGACTTGGCCCTGTTGGAAGTTCGTCAGGGACCCCTTGGCATGGCCTATGAGAGGACTGCACAGCCCAAGCAGTCCCGTGGCAATACAGGGGCAAGGGCCTCAAGGGATTCCCGTGAGAAGGGAGTCCCATCAAGAGAGATGTGTCTGCGTCTGCTCCACAACAGGTATCAGGAAGCACGGAAAACATGTATGGAGACTGGGTCACCCTAAGACTATCCTGTAGATGCCTGTACACCAGAGTCCGGATGGTAACAGTACACCGACCCTGAAACAACCACCCTTGAGGCGGAGCGAGTGACTTTGAGGGGGTGCTTTTGGCGATTCCTCCATTGCCCTATGGTGTGGCATGGGAGGGATACTGCAAAGTCCACACAGTCCCGTGGAAGCCCGGTGAAATGGGCCTCAGGGGATTCCCATGAGAGGGGAATACTGGTAAGAGAGGGAAGCATGAAGTGGCTCCACCATCGGGCAGCCGGAAGCACTGCAGCATCTGAGGAAGACTCTTCATCAGTCGCATTTATGTCATCTGTCTTTGGAGGCTTGCTATCCATGGAGTCAGGGCACCTTTGAAGATATATCAGCAGCAGACTCCATTACTGCTCCAGATGCACCATCACAGTGAACTTTGTATATAGACTTCCACACAGTGAGACCAGGTGGGACCGGCCCACAGTGCCCTGGTGGACTGTGACAACTTGGACTGGCGAGTGAAAAATCCGGACTTCATCCACACTGCCTTTCATGCCCAGAGTAGTCTGATTAAAGTACGGAGAAGTGCCGTGATGCCTGGTGCTCCCAGATGCACCTGTCCACTCATCCTGTCCTGCAAGCAACCTGAATAGACTCAGTGGAGTGTTGTTTTGTCGTTTTGTTCTCTCCCACAGGTTGGACCCATTGTCCCATTTTTAATAAAGTTTGAGAGGCATGTAGTGACTGGCTGGTCACGTTCTAGTGTTTCCAAATAATGTGTTTCAACCAGCCACTCCTCGAAGGCTGGTTTCAACACTCGGCACTCTCTGGTCAGGTGACCCTGCTAATAAAAGGGGCCGGGTGCAGGTGCCCCCGGGCCAGTTACAGATACTCTGTGTGTCCGTGTCATTAATGCCACTGCATGAGGGCCTAGGGCCCCGACTCTCACAGGTGTCACTGTTCTCCCTCGGAGCCTCCATTATAGGAGACCTCTCCCTCCGCCAGGGGTAACAGTATGCGCAGTCCTCCAAATAGCACCAGGATCATCAATGCCAGTGGATTGTATTGGATTAAAGGGGCTTTGAACGGAGCTTCACTGAAGTGCAGCTACCATCTTCAGCGGTCCGGCCTCGCCCCTCGAAGTTTGCTTTCTTGAGAACAATTTGTTCCGCCTTACAACTAGATTGGAAGGTTTGCAGAAATGCTTTTCCAATCTTTTAATTGCTGCCTCGTACTCATCTATTTCCTCCTCTGGTATAAATGCAGGTGTGCAAATATTTCCTGACCTTCAAGGACCAGTGAATATCCTAGAAGCCATTTATTTTCTCCCTCTTTTAAATTCTAGACCATCAATAAATGCAATGAGGGCTCTGAACCATTCCTTCCAGGGTGTGGGTGGCTCCCCTGCTGACTGTAGAAACGGTGGAGGAGGATTGATAGTGTGCATAGTAAAAATACAAATAAAAGGAGGAGTGAATTAGTGCAATTGGTAATGAAAAGTGCGCCAAAAATGCAACATTTGTAAAATAATACTTTGCATTGCACAAAGAATCAAACAGAGTAGTAGAATATATTGACAGTTAGACTGTTACCTGTTGAACCTTCACAGCAATAGCTGTGAAAGGGGGCTGAAGTTAGCCCCTGTTCTCCCTGGGCTCTGCAAACTCCTTTTTCTCGTCAGCCGAGCCAGGGAGACCCAGAAGCTGGGCAGCATTCCCCCTGCCAAGCCAGGGACACCCAGGAGCTGGGCAGCATTCCCCCCCTGCCGAGCCAGGGAGACCCAGGAGTTGAGCAGCATTCCCCCCCTGCTGAGCCAGGGAGACCAAGGAGCTGGGCAGCATTCCCCCTGCCGAGCCAGGGAGAACCAGGAGCTGGGCAGCATTCCCCCCTGCTGAGCCAGGGACACCCAGGAGCTGGGCAGCATTCCCCCCTGCCGAGCCAGGGAGACCCAGGAGTTGAGCAGCATTCCCCCCCTGCTGAGCCAGGGAGACCAAGGAGCTGGGCAGCATTCCCCCCTGCCGAGCCAGGGAGACCCAGGAGCTGGGCAGCATTCCCCCCTGCTGAGCCAGGGACACCCAGGAGCTAGGCAGCATTCCCCCTGCCGAGCCAGGGAGATCCAGGAGTTGAGCAGCATTCCCCCCCTGCTGAGCCAGGGAGACCAAGGAGCTGGGCAGCATTCCCCCTGCCGAGCCAGGGAGATCCAGGAGCTGGGCAGCATTCCCCCCTGCTGAGCCAGGGAGACCAAGGAGCTGGGCAGCATTCCCTCCTGCCTAGCCAGGAAGACCCAGCAGCTGGGCAGCATTCCCCCCTGCCGAGCCAGGGAGTCCCAGGAGCTGGGCAGCATTCCCCCCTGCTGAGCCAGGGAGACCAAGGAGCTGGGCAGCATTCCCTCCTGCCTAGCCAGGAAGACCCAGCAGCTGGGCAGCATTCCCCCCTGCCGAGCCAGGGAGTCCCAGGAGCTGGGCAGCATTCACTCCTGTCGAGCCAGGGAGATCCAGGAGCTGGGCAGCATTCTCCCCTGCTGAGCCAGGGAGACCAAGGAGCTGGGCAGCATTCCCTCCTGCCTAGCCAGGAAGATCCAGCAGCTGGGCAGCATTCCCCCCTGCCGAGCCAGGGAGTCCCAGGAGCTGGGCAGCATTCCCCTCTGCTGAGCCAGGGAGACCAAGGAGCTGGGCAGCATTCCCTCCTGCCTAGCCAGGAAGACCCAGCAGCTGGGCATCATTCCCCCCTGCCGAGCCAGGGAGTCCCAGGAGCTGGGCAGCATTCTCCCCTGCTGAGCCAGGGAGACCAAGGAGCTGGGCAGCATTCCCTCCTGCCTAGCCAGGAAGACCCAGCAGCTGGGCAGCATTCCCCCCTGCCGAGCCAGGGAGTCCCAGGAGCTGGGCAGCATTCACTCCTGTCGAGCCAGGGAGATCCACGAGCTGGGCAGCATTCCCCCCTGCTGAGCCAGGGAGACCAAGGAGCTGGGCAGCATTCCCTCCTGCCTAACCAGGAAGATCCTGCAGCTGGGCAGCATTCCCCCCTGCCGAGCCAGGGAGACCCAGGAGCTGGGCAGCATTCCCCCCTACCGAGCCAGGGAGACCCAGGAGCTGGGCAGCATTCCCCCTGCCGAGCCAGGGAGACCCAGGAGCTGGGCAGCATTCCCCCTGCCGAGCCAGGGAGACCCAGGAGCTGGGCAGCATTCCCCCCTGCCGAGCCAGGGAGACCCAGGAGCTGGGCAGCATTCACTCCTGTCGAGCCAGGGAGATCCAACAGCTGGGCAGCATTCCCCCCTGCTGAGCCAGGGAGACCCAGGAGCTGGGCAGCATTCACTCCTGTCGAGCCAGGGAGATCCAGGAGCTGGGCAGCATTCCCCCCTGCCGAGCCAGGGAGTCCCAGGAGCTGGGCAGCATTCCCCCTGCCGAGCCAGGGAGACCCAGGAGCTGGGCAGCATTCCCCCCTGCCGAGCCAGGGAGTCCCAGGAGCTGGGCAGCATTCCCCCTGCCGAGCCAGGGAGACCCAAGAGCTGGGCAGCATTCCCCCCGCGTCCTTTCGACCCTCCGTGAATCTGTGAGCTAAGGCAGGAGGGAGGGCAAAGGATCCAGTGTGTTCTGTAGCACAGCCTCTGCCTTTTGTTTTCCTCTACCCACAATTCATATATTTTGAAGAGGCGATGGAAAGAGAAAGGCAGATGCTGTTTATTAGAATATTGAAATGTTGAGAGCAGGGGGCCTATGCCAGCTTAAATAGGCCGCTGCCGCTCCATTGTTTTCAATGGAGCGCTCAACGTTGCAGTGCTCTGTTTGTTACTTAACAGCAATGAGTAATTTGAAAACACTTTCCTGTCCGTTTTTGCTGCTTTATTTGTAATAATAAACACTTTCCCTTGATTTGTTCTTTTGTTCACACGAATTGTTTGGCTGTGTTTTTGTTTCTGGATGGCTGGGTCTGCAAAACATTCTTTTGTTATGATTTGGGTTCAGGTGGTTGTGCAGTCTGTGTGGGAGTGTGCTATGTGCGATATTTTTTCTTTGCTCGATTGCATTGTTCCCTGTATGAATGGGCATGTTCAAGCAAATGTGATGGCCGATGCAACATTTAGCCCCTTGTTTTGTCACGACGAATCTTTCGTTGTGACCATTAGCGATTTAAAATATATTTCCTATTTTACACAGCAAGTAATTATTGAACCATATTTTGCTGTGATTATGGCTCGGACCCTAACTGTGGAGCAGAAAAGGAAATTCTTCCCACTTAAAGATTCAACTCCGCTCACTTGAAATGGTCCCCAAAGCGTTTCAGTACATGAAAATCTGCATTAACCTTGTCTGTGCAAAAATGGTTCTGCTTTGCATGTTTCCTACAGAAACCACAAGGATTTTGTGCATTATTTTATGTTACTGCTGGACTCTGCAACTTTCTGCACATTATAGTCACTCTCCACATGGGGTTACCAGATGGTACCATTACCGTAGTGGGATTTCCTTAGCAACCTGGTACATTCTAGGAGTTGCTAGTTTTGATTTCTTTGAATTGGACTAACACTCATGAAAGCAAATATTTGTAAGAGGAAAGCCAAAGACTGGAACATGGTGTGCCTGATGACATGAAGTGTCTGATAGTCTTATCTGCACATGTACTTGTATTGTACTGTACTGCAGTATTTATATAGCGCTTATTACCCCAACATGGGGGCACTGAAGCACTTGCCTACATGGTTAGCACACTACACCATGTATGGTGTGGGCTTGAACGCAGCGGCGTCACTAGGGTTGGTGTCACCCAGTGCGGACACCTTTCCCAAATGAGACTATTTAGTAAATAGTCTCATTTGGGAAAGGTGTCACCCCATGTGATGGTGTCACCCGGTGCGGTCCGCACTCCCCGCACCCCCCTAGTGACGCCACTGCTTGAACGTGTGCTGTCTTTGTTTTGATCCTCTGTGGGAAGTGTTTCTATGACATGCATGATGACCACCTAGGTGTGGTTATCGTGTTATGGGTCACAGCGCTTAACAGTGTTACGGAGGAAGAAATGTGAAAGAATGGTTTGATGTAAGCTGGCAGCTTTGCGGGTCCCTTATGGTATTTTTATGATCATATTCCACTTAGCTGGTTACTGCACTGGGTTGTCCATTCTGAGATATTCTATTTACAGTTATGGTCCTGAACACGCATAAGTTAAAGGGAGAAGCGATGGAGAGATCTGCTGGATGGACTTTGTTAACATCCCATATCTGATTGTCATTGTGAGATGTCAAGAAGCAACCGTAGTATGTAGCTTGTTGGTACCTGCAGGGGCGGACTAAATAAAGTCCTCCATTGACCAGCAGTAAGTAAATTAAAAACAGTGTTTCCTTCGGAGTAAATACTTTGCTTAAGCATATAAGTAAAGAGGAAACAAATGTATGGGATAGGCAGTTATGTAATTACTGTAATGACTGTTAGCCAAGAAGCTGAATGGAGCACCTACTTGTTTGATTGCTTAAAGAAGTAGGTGCTCCATAGAAAGGCACAGTGAATGTGGTTAGTAACAAAAAGTGCGTGATGATTGTAATAAGACAAAAAGTTCACTGCAGAGCAGTTATAATTCGCAACACACAGACTCTGATTTGAGTTCAGCATTGAAGCTGTACATTTTGATGATACAGCCTATATATATATATATATGTATATGTATATATATATATATATATATGTATATATATATATATATGTATATATATTTATATATATATATGTATATATATTTATATATATATATGTATATATATTTATATATATATTTATATCCAAAACAGAACCAGCGCGTCACCTCCTCGCACCAGAGCACGACACAGCAATCCAAGATTGGTTTCTCCAAATATGTTTATTGCAGATTAAGGGCTAATATATATTATATATATATATATATATATATATATATATATATATATATATATATATATATACATTTTTGTCCCAACGCCTGCTCGCACAATTTGAAGCAGACTCCAATACGCTCGGGGTCGCTTGTTTGAAGTGTTTATTATTTCAGCCACATACTTTCAGGTAACGAGTTTCGACAGCACCAGCCGTCTTTCTTAAACCTGAGGTCGCCGCCATTTGTTTCTCTTTTTATCTCAGTGCAAATCTTAAAGTGACAGTGCATCATTTCAATAAAGTTTTAAATACAATATTAAAGTGACAATGCAACAATATATCAACTAAAGCGACATTTGCATACTATCTTTACAAACAAATTATCATTACAATGTGCAAATGAGCAAACCAATTTTCTCACTGCATTGTAAAAGTTACAAAACTCAGCGGCAATATCGCAAGTTTATACAATTTTTAAAAAACCATTGTAAAACCATTTAAGAAACTCATTTAAGAAATTCATTCATTTGAATACTGGGCGAGTGCCCTATTGGTCTCTCATTCCTAATAACCCATTTTATCGGGTTAGCTTGATACTTCTAGTAAACCAGTGTGCAATGTCGCTCAATTAATAAAGTGAAATGTGCCTTGTGCAAATGACGCATATTTGTTAAAATTCAGGTTCTTGAAAACCAATTTGTTCCATTGGACTGTTTCTGCTAATGCATCTGAAAAATGACCAATACTTCACTCTTCCTCTATTCCATAGGCTAGTGCCTTCGCTCTCTCAACAAATATCAAGGCTGTTCACATCCTAATCAAACTAAAGTGCTGGTGCAAAAAAAACCCTGTGCGACCAATTCAATAAAATCTCTAATGGAGTAGCTAAAAAATTAACAGTTTATAACTCCAATTAATTGGTTATTTAAGGGAAACGTTATATATATGAATTTACATTCTCTGAGCCTCAAATAGTTATTGTTAAAACACCTCTTATTGAAGGGTCCCTCTTTCTATTTACATCCTCAACATTTTTTGAGACAGTTTTTTGATTGATTCTATAATGCATCCTCAACACTTATTCAAAACAATCCCTACAAGCTCTTCTATTTACAAATGTACATGCAAATCTTCCTCAGTGTTGTGCCCATAAGGAATCTTGCTGTTGAACCTGAGAATGTACCTTGATTCTAGCTGTCTCAGACATTTCTCTCTGTTTGCCCCTCTCAATCTTTGTGGAACTTGATCTATCACAAAGTATTTCAGACCTTCTAACTTGTTGTCATGAAACTCGTTGAAGTGCCTGGCCATGGGGTATGTCTGATCACTGTTATTGATTGCTCTGTGCTGTAAGATACGTTGATGTACCGGTAAAATCGTACTGCCTATGTACAATTTACAGCAACTACACTTTAAAACATATACTAAATACTGGCTCTTACATGTCAGCAGCTTCATGATTTGCCACTTCTTATTTGTAATAGTTAGGGGTATCTCAGTTGTATTTTCCCCATACCTACATGCCTTACATTTGGGGCATTTCCTGAATCCCCTGCTTTTGCCGAGCCAAGTTGTTTGTTGAGGGATGCCAGGACTGTTGGTGACCAAAGCCTGCCGCAACGATCTTGCTTTGCAAAACGTAATAAGAGGCCCACTTCCTAACTTCTGTTGTAAGAATGCATCCCCTCGCAATATGTGCCAGTGATTCTTCATAATACATCTTATATCCTTATGTTGTTTACTGTACCCCGTAATAAAACGGAGTTGTGGCTCTGCTATTTCAGTCTTCCACTCCTCACCAGTTTTACCAAAGATCAGCCGATCCCTTGGCCTTGCATTGGCCTTCACTCTGGCTGCTTTTAAGACTGATTTACTGTATCCTCTTTGTTCGAACCTCAAGTCTAGCTATTCTTGGGCTTGATGCAGTTGCTTGGGGCAGCTACAATTCCTTTTCATTCTTGGATTGTCAGCATAAGTTATGCTGTTCACCAGTTGGGGAGGGTGGAAACTCTGGGCGTGAAGGATAGTGTTGCCCGCTGTGCTCTTACGGAATGTTTTTGTATTGATCTTGCCATCCGATATATACACAGTCAGGTCCACAAATTCGACCTCCTCTCTACTGATGTTGGATGTGAACTTCAAATTTAGGTCATTGATATTAATACGATCAATAAACGAATCTGCAGATCTTGTGTCCCCTCACCAAATGATAAACAAATCGCCAATATAACGGGTCCATAGGACCACATTATCTGACATCTCTACAGCGTATTCAACAGCAAGCACCTGCTCCTCCCACCAGCCCATATGCAAATTAGCATAGCTGGGAGCGAAGCAGGTGCCCATTGCCGACCCTTGTAGCTGGCGATAAAGGTCTTTACCGAATAGGAAGACGTTGTTTTTCAGACAACGTTGAAGCATCTCTACCAGCATTTCAGTGTGCCTATATAACGTGAGTGGGCGTGCCTTCAAATAATATTGCACCGCCCTAACTCCGTCATCATGACCAATGCTAGTATATAAGGAGGAGACATCTAATGTTATCGTCGCATAGTTCTCCTCCCAAATGATGTCATAGACTTTCTTTAAAAAGTCTCCCGTGTCCATTATATGCGATGACAAATTCCTCACATACTCCTGCATAAAAAAGTCTAAAAACCTGGAAGTATTTTCAAGTAAACTTCCAATTGCCGAGATTATAGGTTGTCCTGGTGGTTTGTTCACATTTTTGTGTATCTTCGGTATAAGATACAAAACTGGTGTTGGTGAATCTTTTTAAGGAACTCGTACTCTGCCTGTGATAAGAGATCGACTGATCTCCATTGATCTAACTGCTGATGGAATTTCATTGTGATAGTCAATAGTGTGCCCTCACCAACCCTCTGGTAACAATGTTTATCTTTTAATTGCGACCTGACTTCCTCTTGGTACATGGCAAGCGGCCAAAGGACGATGTTACCACCTTTGTCCGCTTGTCTGACCACTATATCTGGCCTGGCTTGCAATTTTTTTTACCAGTTTGCTGAAGCCAATGTCCCTCGCGAGTGTGATACTCTTACCCTGTTGATCTATTTGTAACTGTTTCAGATCACGTATAACTAGCTCATGAAAAACATCTATTGAGTCTTTGGGGACAAAGGGTAAAAATACTGAGTGTGGTTTGAATGGTGTGATTGGTTTGTTATACACACTCAAACCTTGTTCTCTCAACAAGGCATCCTCTGTACCATCAAACTCACCACCCCTCTCCAGGCTGTCCATATCCCTCAAAGTTCCCAAATCAGAGATTTGCAATGTAGTGGTGGCAACCATGTCACTTGCATCACGTCTTTCAGCCACCCTTCCTACTGAATAGTATTTGGCTAATCTTAGTTTTCGTGTAAATTTAATATATATATATATATATATATACCTTGATGTTTAGACTCCCTACAATATGATTCTTAGCGGAGTCTTCATCAGGACAAAGCAACTTAGTAACCTCTCTAACAGTCTTTTTACAATCTACAGATGAACTCCATCTGACTTGATTTAATAACTTGATTATTGTAGCGCTGGTGTTCCATCCTAGACTCCATCAGTCAACAATCTGATTAGTCTCTTGACCAGCATTATGTGGAAGATCTCTTAAGTTCTCTAACAATGGATCTTTCATATATTCACATGTTTCAATCATTTCCTGCCATCAGACTGGGAATCCCGGTACATTTAAATAGCAGTAAACAGTGTTAAAATGGCCATAGGCCCGAACAACAGTGTTTGTATAATAGCACATTCACCTCATTTGAAGCAACCAGAATGAGCTTTTTTCTGGCCCAAGGTGACTCTTTACCTCTCAGTCGACTTTCACCTTGGCTGACAGAGAAAATAAATCTCTCTTCAAATCCTGTTCTTTCTGTCGGCAGAAGAGGGTTTAAACTGATGACCCTCATTCCAAATGTGTTCATAAGTCTTAACTCTGTGACATTTGTATGATCTTTTCTTCTAAGACTCTAAAGGTACAGAGGGAAGGTAGCCATTATATCTGTTGGATAATGAGAATTTACCACCTCCTGAGGAGGATGCCTCCTCTTCAGGGGAAGAGTCCATGAAATGTGTCCCACCAAGCACTTCCCCAAAGGCAGCGCAAAAAATGAAACTTATACAGTTCCCTGAATTGGATATATTTGGCACAACGCCTACAGCTTCCTCTCCACATTCTAAACCTGGAGAGGGAAAACTTTCCAGAGGAGAAGATTTTCTGTCTGCGCAAAAATGTCTTACCAGTGATAACCATCCATCTTCCAGGAAGATAAAATCCTCAGAAAACATTCTGTCTACAACAGTTTGAAAAAAATACCTCATCGACAGCAAGACCGTCGACGACACCATCACCACAACACCCTCAACGACAGCACCATGTATGTCTCCGCTACCACTGTCATCAACACTAGTGGCTTCAACGTTGAAGTCAGCAGAGAGGCACTTGATGAACACATTGAGGACGACATCAACAGCAACACAGTCGATGACGGCAACAACACAACAGTCAATGATGATACTGTCAACGATACCATCAACAGCAGTACTGGCTGCACCTGCTTTTTCACTATTAAGAGTCTACATACCCCAACCATCCTAGAGTCAGAACAGGAAGAGGATGCCAGTTACTTGGCATCACAGACCATACGTCCCAGATTTTGAAGATGGAGTGGATGAGGATGAACCCTTCTATGAATATGGTTACCATCAAGATTACGTTCCTGATAATTCACACATCTATGTATATTTGCGATACATTAGCAAGCCAGAAGTAGTGCAGGTATCCATGTCTTTTTTGTCCTCAGTACAACAAATTATGGACACTTTTTAAAGACTACTAACATAGCACCCTGACGGCCAGCCTCCTCAACCTGCAATGCCTCAGGTACCCGTATTACCATCACCACTGCCGATCACCTTACCACCTCAGAGCAGTTTTAAGGCATGGGCAAAGTGGGCTCTGGCCCAGGGCCCCAGCCTTTCAGGGGGCCCCCCTGAGAGAGTCTTGCCCTGATGGCCTAAAATAATTCTTAAACAGATTGTTGTAAATAGCATTTTCCTTTAATTTATTTTTAATGTGGGGAATGTGTGAGAGTCTATTGCTGAAATGTTTCAGAGAAATGTTGTGTTTAAGCTTAATGCAACATCCATAAAAAAGGTTTCTTATAGATCAAAACAGGACCTCACATATGAGAAATGGGAGGGGGGGTCACAGAGATTATTTGCAGAAATATTAGTGAGCTGCTGCTGTATTACAATATTGAAATCACATGTCACTATCCCTGAATATTTCATGTAAACACATTCAGACCAGTGTGCCTGTGCACTGTCAGTGACCTGGCCAAAGAGGGCATGAAAGAGCTGTAACTGGATCATACATCAAAGCTGTTCCATACAGGGGCCCCCAAAATATGTTTGGCCCAGGGCCCCCAAAATCCTTAAGATGTCCCTGTACCACCTACATCTCCTCTGCCACCTTCACCTCTACCACCTCCCCAAACTTCAAGAGAACCATCTCCCAGACCAGTGTGTAAGCCTCTTGTCCCACCAACTCCTGAGGACATGGATGATGAAGAAGATATAGTGAATTCTCTATATTCCAATATAGAACGGGAGGATGGGAAAATTCCCCAAGGAGATGACTTTGCCACTCTGAAAAAAGATAATCTGCCCAATCTACCGGATTCATTGGATGATGTTATCCTGGTTTCATTCCTTAATGGAAAGGACTGTGAAGAAATTCAATCTTCCGATGTCATCAGTGGAGCATCAGTGTTTCCATTTTGCTTGTAAGGGACAGCTACAAAAGTCTTTAAAATTCATCCAAATCCGGATTTTGTATGGCTGGAAGAGCTAAAATAAATTAAACACACTGACTACTGTTCAGGCGTTGATTCCACGTCTGTAGAAAAAATACAGGGCCCTAGATTCAGCCCCCGCTTGTCTCACTAGCCATCTGAAGCTGGACTTAGTACTATCTTTGGCTGCTCAGAGAAGATCTAAAAACCCAATTACAACATCCTCTTGCTCCTCAGATCGAGGTAGTAGACTTATAGACAAATGGGCCAAAAAGTTTGTTCAATGGCAACAACTTCTTTTAAAGCATTCAATGCACTGGCTATTTTAGGTCGCTGTCATTAACAGATGTGGTATGATATTGCACCATTGCTAGACATCATACCGGGATATAAAAAGGAAACTTCTGAAGCTATACTTAAGGAAGGATAAATTACTTCAGCAGCCATAATTGATGCAGCCATGGACGCCTCAAACGCAAGTTTTTGACAACTTTCTAAAGGAGCTGTTTTAAGAAGTCAAGGCTGGTTCACTTCTACAGCATTCTGTCCTGAGGTTCGATCAACAATCTTGGACATGCCTTTAGATGGCCCTACCTTGTTTGAGGAACACATGGATGAGGCCCTTTAGGGTCTCAAGACTGACACGGACACAGCAAAGGTTTTAGGTTTCTACAGTATCGTAGCTCTGGTATGTCCAACTTTCATGGCTCGCAAAGATCCTAAAAATACACAGGAGGATTCAACCAGTATGGGGTTCAAACTAAATACAGATTATCCGGATATGTCCAGGAATACGCTTCCAACTGCAGTCAGAGGCAAGGATATGGAAGGTCATCAGGACGAAAGAGGAGTGCTTCTCAATCACGTTCCAATGGACACTAAAAGAGGACTTGACTTACTGCCTTTGCCTCCCTTCCATCTTGAATTCAGAAGGTAGGGGAGAGGATTTTTCTTTTTTGCCCCCAATTGGGAGTCTGTAACATTGGATAAATGGCTAAGCAAACTGTTTACACAGCTCGCACGTTGGAATTCATTTAAAAGCTACCTCTCTGTCCACCCAAGGAGGAACATCGTCTCTATTTGATTGAGCTAAAACAGGGAGGCTCAAGGGAGTGATAGAGATGGCTCCAAATTCCAGGGCAACCTCTAGGATCTTTTTGATAAAGTACAGATGGGACAGTGGAGACCAATACTGGACCTCAGACAACTGAACAAGTTTCTGAAGAAACAGTCTTTTCGCATGATCACACTTCAAGAGGTCCTCCTGATTGTCTAGGAAGGGGATTTCCTAATTTCCCAGAATATTCATGATGCATACTTCCACATACCTATCCACCAGAAGCACAGAAAATCGATCTGTTTTTCAGTGGCAGAACAGTATCAGTTCAATGCATTCTCCTTCGGGCTTAAGTCAGCGCCTCAGATTTTTGCCAAGTGCCTCTCGCCAGTCGCAGCCTTCCTCAGGCGACAGGGTCATCAGGTACACTCATACTTAAACGACTGGCTCATCAAAGCTCTATCAAATAAAATGGCAAAGGCTTCTACAAATGCCTGATAAATCTCTTTCAGAACTTGGGACTCACCCTGAATAGGGAAAAATCATTGTTGGTGCGGCACAAGAAGATGCAGTTTCTGGGTACAGTAGCCAGGAAAGACTTTTTCATTTGCGGAAAGAGAAATCAAACTCTAAAATATGTCAAAGAGTTTGTCTGCAAAACATTCAGTCATGGTCAGACAGTGCAAGTCCCTAATATGCCTAAATTATGTTAAAGCCTAGTTCCCTTTTGCAGACTCCGGATGAGACATGCAATGGAAGCAAATAAAAGTGTCATGGGATGGCACAGTCTAAGTCATGAGGCAACAACAAACCAAACAAGCACTTTGTTGGTGGAGAATATCAACGAATCTTACGACAGGTCTTTCTCTCCAACCTGTTACAAACAGAATTGTAGTGGCAATGGATGCGCCCACGGATGACTGGGGAGCTCACCTCCAAAAATTGTCAACCAAAGGTCTCAGGTCAGATGCAGAAAAAATGCTGCACATCAATGTGCTAGAAATCCGAGTCATTCATCTGGGCCTACAAGCATTCCTCCGTAGACTGGCATACCAAGCAGTTTTCATCAGAACAGGCAATACAACTTCAATGTTCTATATAGCCAAATAAAGAAGTACATGATCCCACCCTCTCTCAGAAGAAGCTCAATTGCTATGGGACTGGGACATTACTGTGAAACATCTACCAAGTCATCAAAACGATCAGTCTGATGCATTCAATTAACAACTATCAGACTGCCACAAGTGGGAACTGCAACAGGATCAAATTGATTATATATTCTGACAACGTGGTAATGGCAATGCCCTTGAGATCAGTTGGTCCAAAATTTTTGCTTGCTCCTTTTCTCCATTTCTCCTGATTCCCACTGTGTTCAAGAAGGCAAAGATGGATCATTGCATTCTTATCCTCATTGCTCTGGCGTGGCCACACCAATATCGTACAGCAAACTCATGTGGTGTCAGCACGTCCAGCCATCTCTGAAACTGCACTCCAGACTTCTCTCCAACCACCATGGAGAGATACCACGCCAAGACCCCAAGTTGCTGAACCAGACAGCATGGTTCCTGACCACTTAGAGTTCGGACACTTGAATGTACCACAAGACTGCAGAAACCTTCTAGCATAGGTATGTGAACTTGCAGCTACAAAAACCTACAACGCTAAGGGAATGCGTTTCTGTTTCTGATGTAAAGACAAAGGCTTTCAGGTACTTCAAATACAGCCTCAACAAATACTGCCATATTTGTTGGGTCTGGCCTAGAGTAAACTCAAATATTCTTCTTTTAGAGTCCATCTGGCTGCAATATCAAGCTATAGAAGAACAAATGTATTCTCATCTACTTTGGTCTCCCAGCGAATCATAAAGGAATTTATGAAAAGACTTTTCGGGGCACTTCCACCTGTATGACTCCCTCCAGTTCTTTGGGAGCTCAATACGATCCTCAGCCAGTTAATACAACCTTTCGTTGAACCAATACAGAAGGCACGATTAATATTTGTTTCACAGAAGACAAAGCTTTTCCCAGCACTAATTTCAGCCAGGAGAGTAGGGTAAATGCAAGCTTTCACCATCAAGGAACATTTCCTCTGGTTCACAAAGGACTAGGTCATTTTGCATACCAATCTCAAATTCATTCCCAAAGTTCTTACTGACTTTTACTTGAATGAACCAGTCATTCTTTGTTCTTTCTACACAAAACCGCTCTATATCAGCAGAAATTTCGGTCATTACATTCACTGGACTTATGTAGATGCCTCAGGTTCTCTACTGACAGAACAAAAGACAACACTCATCAGATGTGCTGTTCGTCTCATTTGGACAGTCAGGAAGAGGTTGCCCCCTCTCCAAGGAGGGGATAGCACGCTAGCTCTCAGCTTGCATTGCCTTCTGTCACATCAAGGCCAAGCATCTGCTCAAGGGGAGAGTGAGGGTGCATTTCACCAGGAGTATGGTGTTAACCAAAGCACTCTGTGTGGGTGTACCGTTGCGAGATATCTGCTGTGCAGCCACCTGGAATGGGAGGCACACATTCATGAAGCACTACTGCCTTGATGTGAACGCAGAAGCTGATGCAGCAGTGGGACAGGCAGTCCTCAGCAACCTGTTTTCACTAAGGTGAGCCTGCTTCCCACTTTTGATATAATTTAAAATGTACACTGTTTACTATTCTGAGTTTACTATTCTGATTCAAGCATGTGAACATATGAAAGATTCAATGTTGGAGAAGAAATTAGTTACTTGCCTGTAACTCTTGTTCTCCAACATGGAAATCTTTGATATGTTCACATGCGACCTGCCCTCCTCCCTGGTCAGAAGCTCATTCATTATATTGTCTTCGCACACGTTGATTTATGAGATCTGAGCTATGATGGCCTCTGAGGGAGCAGGAGAGCTGGCACTTCCACCACATTGGCTGAAGTTCAGGTTGCTTCAAATGAGGGGGCTGTGCTACTAAACAAACACTGTTGTTTAAGCATGTGGCTATTATAACACTTTTATTGCTGTGGACTGTGAGTGACAGAGATGACCCACAGCAGTTTTGTCTTATATGAGTGTAAGAGTGTCAAGCAGTTTAAGGGAATTATTATGCAGCCTCTATGAACTACAATCAATTACCTGGCTGCTGCATGTCATGGTATTAATGTGGGTAAGAAGGGTTATATATGGTATTGTATTGTAATTGCATCTATATAGCACTTAGTACCCCCTGACGAGGCTTTGTAGGGCTTATATGCTGGGCAGCACCCTACTCTGTAAACCAGGGTGAGTATTTTATTTTGTAGTTATTGTTGGTTATTGTTATTAGTCTTATGCTCTTAGGGAAACTATTCTTTGCACTTCCTTCCGTTTCTATGTGGTATATCAAATTAAAAGGACGGAGATGTTATCTTTAGTTGGAGTATGTCAATTCATGTTATGGTTGGCTGTATTTATAGATGAGTTATAGGAGATAAGATACTGTTAGCCTGCAGGGGTATGACTTGTAACCCTTTCAATGCAGCCGTTGGACCCCGGCCAGTGCCTGCACAACCTCTCCAGTACGGCAGAAGCTGAGGATGGTTTAAATGGAACCTCCAGTGCTTGCACCAAAGTTTTCTTTTATAAATCCCCAGGGTGGGAGCAAAGTGGAATCCTTCTCCCATCCCTATCCGTGACATTGGCACGCTGACATCACAAATCCCCACCAAACGTGGAGAGGACGAACAGGTGAGTGCTCTCCCCTGCGTCTGGTGGGATTTTAGTTCCAGATGGTCTCCCAAGTTTTGAGGGGGCATCACTAGAAAGAAGAGAGTTTCCCCTTTCCAGCAATGCCTTTCTCAAATATTTTCCTGCTCGTGGGTCACAAATGTGCTGCGATCAATGGGAAGGAACCCCTAGACCTCAAGTAAAAATTTGTTTTGATGGGTGGTCTGTCCTCATGGAGCATGGGCAGACTCCCAAGGGCCATACACTTTTTTGAAAAATGTGATTTCCCTAGGAGGTGCAATCACGCCCCCCCAGGGGAAAAAAATGGCAGACACGTTGGAGCGGCCCTCCTTTAAGACACCAGCCAACCCTCTGGGGAATGTATGTTTACCTTGGAGGTGCAATCGTGCAGACACACATTTCTTTTTATATTAATGTATATTTTCCCCAGGGGGGCGCAGTGAGGACCCCCAAGGAGAGCTCGATCCTGCCCCTTGGGGGGGGAAAAATGGAGCTGACATGTTCTGGGGGGTTGGCAAACCTAACATATGATCCGAACCCCATGGGGTTAATCATTTTTTTGAAAACTGTTTTCCCCTTGAGGACAGGACTGTGCCCCTTGCTCCCCACTGAGGAAAACAAAATGTCACAAATCCACTGGACCAGCAGGAGGTTTGTGGTTCCACATATTGGATTTGTTAGTGTTTATTTCCCTGATATTTTACCACAAATATTGCCTGCAGCAAGCACAAACGCATGCAGTTTTATATACCATGCCAAGCACCTATACTGCTTGTCTTTTCAAAATCAAAACTGTCCCAACATTAAAATGTGAGCCACTTTTTAGGTGTGGCCTTTGATTTTAGTAAAATAAATAAGGGCAAGATTCACAATGATTTTGTGTTATATTTGCATTACTTTTTTTACGCAGACCCAACCCATAATGCATGACACCCTTGCATTATGGGACAATGGTGTCTGCATTGGTGCAAGGCAGTACGCAGTGCACCAGTGCATGGACGGAGCACAACCGCACCAGTTCTTGTAAGATAAGGTGCAGTCCTGCTCTCCCCAGCAACTTTGCTTGTTGTGTTGCGCCACTTGCCCAATGAAGTTTATAGTGCTTTTGTGTATGTAGCAAGTTAAAGTAATACTTTAGGTTTTTTTGTCTTTTTTTTTAGTGTCTTTGGAGAAGTTTTTGGGAGGATTTAATAGAATTGTAGCATCGATAAGCTAAGTGTTTTTTTTTAACATAATACTTCTGCCTTCTATGTAGTACAAAGTGTTTCTGAAAGATGTTTTTAGGCAGGTTTTAGACAGCCAACAGATATGGTGTCTCATTGGATGACTTTTGCTAATGTGACTAATGGAGGAGAGCTCTGAGGCAAGATCAGATACTGACACAGGATCCAAGGGAGAGGAAAATGTAGCCACATCTAGAAGCGATTTTTCTTTCGACTGAGTTCCTTCTATCCCCAGACTCGTTTTCCAGTGATTCATAGGAACATGATCATAGGAGTCGTGATGTCCCTTCACAAGCACAATCTGTACAACAGAGAGACAGTTGCAGGGTAGACCAGCCCAGAGAACAGGCACATGTGACGGCAAGTATAGAGCTAGTGCTCTTTGGGCAGCCTCCCAATTTACTGCAGCCCCAAATTCCGCCATTTGCTGCAGACATTTAATGTAAAGTCAATACAGCAAATCTTTTGCCTATTAACTATGTCCTTCTCTTTCTGGATGTCGGCTTCCTTGAGGAAATTGTGTGCCAAACAGCTTCTGAGGACATAAAGAGGCACTCTTTTGACTCATTCTAGGGCACAGCGGTGGACTCCCATTTCACTTGGGGAGTTAAAGAAATTTCTGGGCCTTGCGCTCAAAATGTGGATAGTGCACAAACCAAGCATACAGTACTACTGGTCTACTTGCATGGCTTGGTTAACACCCAGCTTCGCACTCATCATGAGCAGAGATCGGTTTTTGCTATTGGAGCGTATGCTGCACTTCAATGATAATCCTGCTGCATTGCTTCGGGATCATCAATACCACAAGTAGAGGTTCAAAATTCGGCCTGTTGTGGAAATTTTGACTGCCAGACTTCCAAAGATACTACTGTAAAGAACATAGACAATGATGAGTCCTTGATCTTGTACAAAAGATGACTGCTGTTCAGGCAGTACATAGTCACTCAGCTAGAGGAATCAGGCCAGAGGCATCCTCAGACACCCCCCAACTTGCATCTACAAAGTGGAAGGAGTTGGATTTAGCATGGTGAATGCACTAGAGGTTCATGAAAAAGACACGTCATCCTGAGCCTCATGTGGCTCTCTTAGGATCAGTAGAGGATCACTTGGCATGTGTTCGGTACATCTCAGGTGGCTCCCACGGAAGGCGTTAGTAAAGGTTCATTGGAAAGTATACAGGATCCGTCAAGACTTTAAAGGAGACCGAGACTGGTAGGAAAAGATTAGGCTAGGTATGCTTTCATATGGATATCGCACAGGTAGGTAGTAGATAGTCAAGGTATGAGAGATGCACATGCCATCACCTCATCTTCATCAAAGGACTCGACCCAGTGTGCGCCACACTCACCTCTATACTCAGTGACTCCCTCACTCATCTAACCAGATGACTCCAAACCATATAGAATGCAGCAGCCAAGCTCACCCTCAAACTCCCATCACACACACACATCACCCTGAACCTCAAAGAACTTCACTGGCTCCTTATCCACAAGTGAGCTCTCTTCAAACTCCTCACGCACACATTCAAAGCCTTACACAACACTGGCCCAACATACCTTCAAAAACAACATCAGATTTCAGAAACTTTCCAGATGCCTGCACTGAGCCGGACTCCTACTTGCACACATCTGATGCAAATGCAGCATCAGACCTAGTAGTCGTACCTTCTCTTATCTTGCCTCTACACTTCAGAGCCACCACTTAAATTCTTGAACATCCTTACTAATTTTCGACGTGTTCTTTAGGGAACATAGGACTTTTTTCCCCTGCATGTTTACCTTTGTTTCAAAGGTGGAAATGTAACTCAGTTCGAGTAATCTAGGCCTTGAGGCATCTTTGGACACCCCGAACTCACATCCACGAAGTGGAAAGGAGTTGGATTTAGCACAGTGAGTGCGCTAAAAGCCAATGAAAGGCAAGTCTTCCTGAGCCTCATGTGGCTCTCATGGGAGGCATTAGTAAATGTTCACTTGGCACACATTCGGTATATCTCAGAATGTCGGAGGAGGATGATGCTTGGCAGGTAGTAAAAGCTTAGTTTATGTTTCTTTCCATTTTTGATGTTGTGAAGCTTGTTGAGGCACCAACCGACAACATGTTCGGTGATGTGTTTAAAGGTTTGCTTGTGGTGTGCTTGTATGCAAGTTGGTTGATGACTGGGTGAGAAGTGGTTTCATTTTGTCCTGTGACATATGAATGTGATGGGTCCTTGAATGGCAGCGGTATGTTGATGTGAATGTACTGCTGTGTTTGATTGGGCCCAATGCTGGCGGTATGAAATCTTGGTGTGTGGTTCTTGAAAGACGTGAATGGATTGTAAAGTGGTTGGTGCTTAGATGTGGCTCACCTTCAGTAGTCTTGGGTTCAATATTCTAATACAGTTATTAGTATTTGCTCCTTGAAGCTAGCACTTCTGGAGGTGTCAAAACCAATCTGTGTAAGTGGTGGTTACACTTCCAAAGAACAGTAACAACATCTCACATTTTGGAGAACTGAACAACCAGACAGGTGCACAGTGTTGAAGCTTGCATTTATCCCACTCTCTTTCCCACAATGCCCTGCAAACTTCAAACTTTGCATGAATTTATTTATTTACTGTTTGTGATGGAAATTTCTGGAATCTTTGGCAATCCACAAATTTCCTACCAACTAGCATTCTCTCATGTTTGCCGATAAAAAATTGTACCTCTATTGTGTGGGTGAGCCAAGCACCCACGACAGTAGAGGGCAAGAAACGCTACTTGGACAGATCAGTGATAGGGGTAGCTCTGATCTTTAGGGCTGCGCTCCGCCACCACCCATGGAAATCTAACAGTCACAGGCATTTTTGGAAGTAGACACCCAGGGGATTCCAGGGTGGTGTTACCTGCATGGATCCTACTTTTTATCTTACCCACAATACCGTGCAAACCTCAAACAGTGTCTAAAATCACACATTTTACTTACATTTCTGTGATGAAACTTCGGAATCCACAAGATTTCTTTTACCCTGTTTTAACCCACTTGTCCCAATAAAAACACTACCTAACGTGTGTAATTTTCCTTCTTGTCTGTTTTTGAGAATTTGCAGGAACTATACCAAAAGAGCAGATTACTTTGGAGAATCTTTAATACTCATAACTAGGCTGCAGGAAAGGGGATCCTAAGCGACTGGTTAAGCAAATGATGGAGCAGGGTAAATATAAAAATTTTAACCTCCTAATATTTTCGTACAATATTAATAAACATGTTTGTTCAAGTAAATAACCAACAATGTATGTAAAGGGTTAATGGTAACACGCAATTCAGTGTGCAAAGTAATGGACTAATAATTGTTTACGTTTCTAACATAACATAATATTTTGCGTACTAAAATAATAATAAAATGCATGATTTGTGCTTTAAAATAAAACGTGTGGTTGCAAAATAAAGTGATGGTAAGTAAGGGACAGCTTTATATGTTGCTTCTGCTAGGTAATACCTAATTGGGGTACGTAGAAAGACGGGAGGGAAACGAAAGGGTTTATATTTCTTTGTTTTAATAACATTTTGTTTATCTTTGAAAATAGTGCGCTTAGGCCTGCCGAGCAGCAATACAAAATGGCCGCGAGTTACTAGAGTGCGCATGAATGGATGAGACCATGTGATAGAGGAGAGAGGCTGTAGAAAAAGGATGATCACGTGCTGATGCCGAGAGGCTAAGATGAAAGTATGGTCAAGGCTGCTGTGACCCTTCTGAGCAGATGTGTGCCAAGATGATCAGCAAGAAGCGTGAGAAGCCTGGTTGAATCAATAGAAGGAACTGTGTTATACAAAATGTAGCAGAAAAAGATACAATTTGGACTGATCGAAACGGATGAGCAAGTGCATGAACTGTGGGAAACGATGCTTGCATGGACATTCCACACGGAACTGGTTAAGACCAGGAAGTTTGATTAAAATGTATAGGGACCTGAGTTTTTGACCAATGAGAATGAATCGCGCCATGTAAGAAGAAACATTTTATGCTGTAAGCTAGAATTAGGGTATAAGAAGACCTACTCGTGGTGGGAGGGGTTAGAATGCTGGAGTAGATGCTGCGGGAGATGCTGAAGAAGTTAGATGCTGTAGATGGGAGAGTTTGCGGTTGCTGATGCTGACGAGCTGATGCTGCTGCTATTTTCCTTTTCCAGTTGAGTATAAGATGCTGTTTTAGGAGAACTTTTATTTGATAGATTTTTATTAGAATAATTAGGATTTCCCAGAGAGATAGATAGTTTGATCTATAGAGTTCTTAGTATGATAACCTCAATTTTCCGTCTAATAAAAGTGCCATGCAATTTCAAACTATTCTTATATTGATGATAAATGCAATGATCTGAATAATAAGATTAATCTCAAATTTCCTGCATTCAAAACTTTATATAAACTATATTATTCTTTAAACAAATGACTCAGTGATTTTCTTTAGTATAATGACTAATAATGAAATGGTAAAGAGTTCATTGTGATTGAGCTGGTCTTAATCACCATCAACTGATTCCTACTAGTTGGTCCATCGACCAATGAGCGGAATACCTTAAAAGCAAATGAGAATTATTGTGTCATTATAAAAGAGGTATCCCGTCTCCTACCAGCGAATCGTTTTTCTCCTAGGTTTCATGACGGAGGAAATCCAGGGAACAAATGAGTAAGTGAATGTATATGCGGTGTTATGGGCCCCACCGTCATATGGATATAGCGTGTGTGTGTTAGAGAAATAATTCCACCTGGATGACCAAAAGCATAATAGGAGAAATTATTTTTATTAGAAGCGCTGGATCAGATTTCTTGGTAGCAGAGTTATGGTTACTATAGATTAGTTTGGTGATTATTGATTTATGAATATAGATTATTGATAAGTTTATGTCTAACACTTTTTGTTGAGTCGCGTTATGTTATATGTAAGTTTTCACGCTTCCGGGAAGTAGGAAGTGGAACACGTGTGGCAAGAGAAGTCGCATGGAATTTTACACTGTCTGAGTTCATTTTTTGGTAATAACACAGGTTGTGTTATATTAGGGACATTTTGCGTATAAAAGGTGTGTAAGTGAAATAGTGATCGGTTTTCTTGTGAAACTCTGGCCTTAATTCTCAGGAGCAGTATGTCTCCACATGTATTTTATCCCCAGAGAAACGGGTTTACCGCTTGCTTGAAAGAAGGGTAAGGTAGAGGGAAGTGCTACTTTATCGACGAAACTGAAAGTTCTGTGGTAGGGTAGAGGTAAGCGCTGCCTACTGGAAAATACAGAATTCTTGTGTGAATGGTCAAAGCTATCTTTTCGGTTTAGCGAATCAGACAATGGAAATGTGGATAAAATGTTGTAACTAACAAGAATTGTTGAAAAAGAAATTGCCGATAAATTTTGTAAAGGAGGGGTCAAGAGTAAAAATGACGTAGACAAAAGCCGCGCTGGGATTGGACAGTGCGCCAGTCACATGAGAACAGGAGCAAAGTGACGTAGACAAAAGCCGCGCTGGGATTGGACAGTGCGCCATAGACAGAAATCGCTGTGATTGGAGTGTTGGTGTGAGTCGCGCTAGTATTGGTTGAAATAACGCATAGGGAACAGTGTTGAATTGCAGATTGTTGAAGGAGAAAAAGGTTGTGAATCATGTCGTACTACGAGTATGGAAAAGAGAAAACGTCTTGGATGTCGAAAGTTAAGAACTTCTTTAAGAAGGACAAAAAGGTAGTGACTAGAGAGGGACAAATAATTCCTCCGCCGAAATCACCAGCTTCACATATGATGCTGAAATATGGATATCATACATGCATATGGTTAGAAAATTGGACAAAATACACAAAGAACTATGGAGCATTGGCTTTTCCTGAGAATGGTTCATTTAATGTAGCTGTATTACGGAACTTGAGAGAAAAGATGGTAATGTTAGAACCTAGACCTAGACCGACACAGTTTGAAGCTTTAGCGGAACGGGAAGATGAGATGTATGAGAGAGAGAGATCCAGAGGATTGAAGAATCATGAGTTTATACCCGGAAGGTTGTGGGGAATAAATCATGAGGACAGAGTAAAGCGTTGGAGATACGCTAACATGGCAGGAGGTTTGTTTCCAGCTTTTGCGGTTGAGGAAGAAGCAAAGAGAAAGTGTACCGAGAAAAAGAAGCATGAAGTGGTAGAAAAGTATGTGTATGGTGGTAGTGAAACAGATGACGAATTGCTGGAAGATATTTTAAACAGAAACCCACCTCCATACCAACAGACTTCTGTGGTGGTGACACCTAATGCACCGCAAATGGAAACTGGGAGGAATAAAAACCCGAACGAAGAAATGAAATAAATAGGTCACAAGAAACATTTAAAATTTCACAAAATGAAGAGACAGAAAGTGACAATGCAACTGAACTAGCAAAAACGACAAAAGAATTGACTGAGAAAATAAGAGTATTGACAAAGAATATGGAAGCTGTAACTGTACCAGTAACGATAGGTCCAGTAATGCCAATTTTTGAGAATCAGAAAATAAATGAACATTCTTTGGTGATTCCCATGAATTCACATTTGCAAAGAAAAAGAGAAGGGATGGAACTGAATAATGAAGGTGCACACAATTCGGCTAGTACGTGTAGACCAAGTCCACCTACAAATTTGACGATAAATGAGAGTGAGATTAGGAGAATGCCTATGGTGACAGAGTCCGCATCAGGAACACCAGAAAGAAGCAATGATTGGATAGAATTAAATAGTACGCCTGTAGGTCCGACTCCAGAAGAGTTAAATGAATGGATGAAAGCGCTAAAAGCAAAAGAACCAGAAGAAAAACCATTAGATGTAATAAGGTTGAAAATAGACATGGAAGAGTTGATTTTAGGAACAATTGGAACGGAAAAACTAAAAAATTATCAGGATGACGAGATTATGTTTTTGTGCAAGAGTCTTACTTGGAGAGCTAGAGATTTACATGACAAATTGGAAGAGATTGCAGGTGAACTAGGAGTGGAATTCGTGAAAGTGAGGACGTTGCAGAAACCGTACAGAGTAGATTTTTGTGAGAAAGACATAGAAAATTTGAACACATCAGGAAGACTGACCCAGATAAAAGAGCTGATTGTTTTATTGAGAAAATGGGGTGATGTGGATAGATGGAGAAATAGATGGACAAAGAGGAATGAGAAAACAACAGATAAAGCATCTTTGGCTTTTGCAGTGACAGATAGGGAACCAGTTGCTAGGGAATACCCGATGAGAGAAACACCAGGTGGTAGTTATGTGCATGTTCCGTGGACCAGACAGGATATACTGTCATTTACAAATGACTTCCCAAAATTGAGAGAGAAACCAGTAGAATGGTACAGACAAGTGGAGAGATTTGTTAAGGTGTCAAAAGTGCTGTGGATAAATCTAGATGGATTGTTTGACATAGTAGTGCCTGCTGATTTATGGACAGAATGTAAGATTACAATTGATTGGCCAACTGTAGAATATCCAAGGGATGCCAAAACAGGAGCGCCAGGTCCAGAAGTGATGAGGAAGTATGATCAAGTAGTTACCTTTTTGAAGAATAAAATTCCACCAAAAGAAACAGATTGGGTGAAAATAGACAGAACAACACAGGAAAGCAAAGAATCAGTGCACGCGTACTATGAGAGATTGTTGTTGGTTTTCAAACAGTATAGTGGTTATGAGACACTAAGTGAGAAGGACATGAGTCACTTTGTATATAGGTTTGTGTATGGATTAACACCAGAGATAAGTGAAAGGATTAATCAGCACTTGATAGGATGGCAGAATATCACAGTAGATGAAGTTTTGAGATATGCTAAGTATTGCAGTGATGAAATTGAGAGTAAACAGCGTAAATTGAAAGAGAAAGCCATGTGGGCACAGGTGAAAGTTGCAGAGAAACAAAAAGCTCAATTGAATAATACTTGCAGTGAAACAGGACAGTTTAAATCCCGACCTAATATAGGTAAAGGAAAAGGACAAATGAGCATAGATGAGGCAAAGAAAAAGTGGCCATGCCATAACTGCGGAAAGCTAGGACATTGGAGAAACGAGTGTAAATTTCCTCCAAAACCTAATGTGGAAAATCAATCATTAAATTCACAGGTGCAGAGTGAGGTAGTTACTCAACAAGGTCAGGTGCCACAACCACCACTTCCCAAGAGTGCTAACCAACAGAAATACAATGCAGAAACAGGATTCTACGGAGGAGAACAGGTAAAACAGTTGTCACGTGCAGCTGAAATGTCACAATATTGGTTACGACAGAATGAAGATGAGTCGTATGAAAGTTCATGACGGTGTCTAAAAGAGAGGGAAGAGTGCGTGCTTGGCGCAACTCTAGAGGTAGATCAGTCAGGTCCATTTGTGGATGGAGAAGTGAATGGTGCAAATGTAACATTCCTTGTTGACACTGGAGCTACCCGTTCTACTGTTAGGTCAGTGGAAATTCCAAATCTTCCTCTCTCAGGTGAACATATACAAGTGGTTGGAGTTTCCAATCAGCAAATTGAAACGCCCCTTACTAGATTAGTAAAGGTAAGAATTGGTCCATTTAGTGAAATGCACCGATTTGTGGTGTGTGATTGTAGTCCTGTGAACCTTTTAGGACGCGATTTATTGTGCAAAATGAACTGCACAATTTATTGTACTCCAGACGGAATTGCATTTCAGACTCCGGATGAGGATGTGCTGTATAAAATGACAATGGTAAATTTAGAACCAGAAGTAAATGGTTTGTTTCCTGTATTTGATGCAGAGAAAATCCCAAATGAGTTGAAAAGGACAGTGAAAGAAGAAGTGTGGGACTTGACAGGAGAAGATGTAGGATTAATGAAAGGAGTAGATTCCGTTAAAATAACGGTAAAAGAAGGAACGAGTTACCCAAATACGCCCCAGTATAAATTGACTCCAGAAATAATTGAAGGAATAACGCCAGTAATAAATAAAATGATTGAACAAGGGATTCTAAAAGAAATCATGAGCAGTCCATGTAATTCGCCAATAATGGGACTGAAAAAGCCAAATGGAACATATAGAATCGTACAGGATTTAAGAAAGGTAAACAAAATTGTTGTGCCTTGTTGCCCAATAGTACCGAACCCTGCTGTGATTCTATACCAGATTCCACGCGAAGCAGAATGGTACACTGTAATTGATTTATGTCATGCATTTTTCTCTATTCCATTGCATCCAGATAGCCAGCCAATTTTTGCGTTTAGATTTGCAGAGCGTATTTTGGCATGGTGCCGAATTCCTCAAGGGTACACAGAAAGTCCCTCAATCTTTAATCAGATCCTAAAGAAATCATTGGAAGATTTAAGAATGCCAGAAAAGACAGTAATGGTTCAGTATATTGATGACCTACTGGTGGCATCAAAAACGAAAGAAGTATGTGTCAATGATACAATTGCTTTGTGAATCATTTAGCAAAAAGAGGACATAAAGTGTCCCCTTCAAAATTGCAGTTTTGTCAAAAAGAAGTCCAGTATTTAGGGCATAAAATTGAGAAAGGAGTACGAAAGGTAACGACAGAGAGAATAAAAATGATTCAAGGAATGAGAGCTCCAATGACACAAAGAGAGGTAAGAATGTTTTTGGGAATGGTTGGATATTGTCGACAATGGATAAGCGGTTTTTTACTAATTGCTAAACCATTGCAGAAACTGACAAAGAAGGATGTTAAAGATCCTTTTGAAATGAATGATGAAGAAATGAAAGCATTCAGAGAGCTGAAAAAGAAATTGTGTGAGGCTCCAGCATTGGGAATGCCTGACTATGAGAAAGATTTTGAGCTGTATTGCAGTGAAAGAGATGGATGTGCATTTTCAGTTTTGGTGCAGAGACATGGAACTATGAAAAGACCAATTGCATATTTTTCAGCTGTTTTAGACCCCGTAGCGAAAGCATTGCCTGGATGTTTGAAAGCAGTTGCTGCTACTTGTGTAAGTCTGGAACAGAGTGAAGGCATAGTGATGGGGTATCCATTGAGAGTGTATGTTCCCCATTCTGTGGAAATTCTTTTGACAAGAACGAAAACCCAATACATGACACCTAGTCGGCTGACTAGGTATGAAAAGGTAATTTTGAGTGCAGATAATGTGACCATTGACAGATGTATGAATGTGAATCCTTCAACATCATTGCCAGATGAAGAGAATGTGATTGAAATGGATGAAGTAGATCACGATTGTCTGAATGTGCTCGAATACTGTACAAAACCAAGAGCTGATATACGAGATGAGCCTTTGAAAGAATCAGATTATATTCTGTTTGTGGATGGCTCATGTTTGAGAACGAGTGATGGAGTTCTAAGTACAGCATATGCAGTTTGCACAGTAGCAACTGTATTGGAAGCATCTTGTCTGAAAGGTGTACGGTCTCCCCAAGTTGCAGAATTAGTAGCTCTGATTCAAGCATGTAAGTTGGGAAGAAATGTACGAGTTACGATTATGACTGACAGCCAGTACGGCTTTGGGGTCGTGCATGATTTTGGTCAGATTTGGTCACAAAGGGGTTTCTTGACGTCTGCAGGGACGCCCATCAAAAATGGAGATTTTGTGAAAAAGTTGCTTGAGGCGATACAGCTGCCCAAACAGATCGCTGTCCTGAAGTGCAATGCACATAAAAATGGGGAAGACTACATTACTGTTGGCAACAAATATGCTGACGAAAGGGCACAGTACTGTGCAAAGAATGTGGTTTCTTTGAATAAATGTCGCGAAAGAGAGCATATTTCTTATCCTTTGCTTTTTACTAACTCTATTGAAACATGGGATAAGGTGAGACAGTTACAAGAAGCTGCAGAAGACGAAGAGAAAGATACTTGGCTAAAAGCAGGATGTAGAAAACATGAAGAAACTGATGTATGGGTTTACAGGGATGAGAGACCAGTTATGCCTGATAGCATGATTTCTGACATGGCACGGATGTACCATGAACAAGCCCATATTGGGAGAGATTCAATGATCAGACTTTTTAGACAAACATGGTACAATCCAAAATTCAGAGCCATAGCTGAGAGTCTTTGTCAGAGATGTCTTATCTGTCAACAGTTAAATCCAGGAAGGAAGACAGTAGTGAGTCTAGGAAGAATAGGACGAGAAGGGGGTCCTTTCACCAGAATGCAGATGGATTTCATTGAAATGCCACCTTGCAGCAGATTGAGGTATGTTCTAGTGGTCGTCTGTTTGTTTTCCCGTTGGGTGGAGGCATATCCAACAAGAAGGAATGACAGTATAACAGTAGCAAAACTGTTGCTGCGAGAATTCATTCCAAGGTATGGTTTTCCAGTCACGATTGAAACAGATAGAGGAACACATTTCCAGAACGAATTAGTTAAACTGATTTGCGAAGCACTTAGTATTAAACAGAAACTGCATTGTGCATACAGACCAGAGGCTTCTGGAATAGTAGAGCAAGTAAATGGAACGATCAAGAACAGGTTAGGAAAAATGTGTCAAGCTACAGGACTCAAATGGCCAGATGCTCTGCCATTAGTTCTGATGACAATCAGAAGTATTCCAGAAAGGTAGACTGGACTCAGTCCACATGAGATAATCATGGGACGAGCAATGAGACAAGCACAAGTACCTGTCAACAAGCTACTGACTATAACTGATGATCTAGTACTGGATTATTGCAAAGGATTGGCTGATGTGGTGCGTTCTGTGTTTCATCAGGTTGGACCGGATGCGACCACTCTTGAAAGAAAACCATCTCACGACTTGAATCCAGGAGATTGGGTTCGAATAAAAGTCCACCGGAGAAGAAACTGTTTGGTTCCTCGCTGGGACGAACCACGACAAGTGATCCTAGTGACGACCACCGCAGTCAAGTGTGCAGGAGTGAAACACTGGGTACATGCCAGCCACACCATCAGAGTTCCAGAACCTAAAGATCGACCTGTAAGTCGGCATCTGGAAATATCAGATAACAGTTCAGCATCAGAAAGAGAAGAGGAGACAGACAGGGTGCCAGAATTTGAAGATCGACCTGTAAGTCGATATCTGGAAATATCTGATACCAGTTCAGAATCTGATACAGAACATTCAGAAGGAGAAGAAATTACAAAAAGAAAGTGGAATTTTGAAAGCATAAGAGAAGAAACTGAGCCAGAAGATAATGACAGTGAACAACCAAGTACAAGTTGTGGTAAAATTCCTTCGAAGATAATATTAATAGATGAAGAAGGGAAAGTTTCAAACCAAAAGTTAGAAAAATCGGAAAAACCCAGAGGAGCAGTCGGGACAGATAGTCAAACACAAGAACAGGGAAATTTAGAAGCAGATAGAGAAACTGACACAAAATCGGAAGAACCTCGAGGAGGGACAGGAATAGGTGAACGAAGGAAAATAAGAAAAGGACCACAAGTAGATGAAAGTGAAATCATAAGCTTCAAAATAAGAGGAAATAACGAAAAGATTGAAACAGAATCAGAAGAAAGTGGAGAAGAAAGAAATGAAAAACTAGAGACAAGAAAAAGAAATTGGAAAACAGAAAGAGAGGAAAAAGGAAGTGAAGCAAAAAGGCCAAGAAAAGGAGACAATTGGCCCAACCAAGTAAGAAAATTAAGATACAGAATAATAAAATTGGATGGGAAAAGTGCTGAACAAGTGAATGAAATAACAAGTCAAAAGAGCAAGGAAAACAAGGTGGAAAACACTTGCAGAAAACGAAAAGAATAAAGAAAGTAAATCAAAAGTACAGATCGCCTGAATGGTTGTATCGTGCTCTGACTAGTCACAAAGAAGAATTGAACACTCACGAAAACCCAGAACAAAGAAACTTGATGGGAGAAAGTGAAGTGCAACAAACCTGAAGCAACAAACCTGAAGAAGTTTAGATAGTTTACCGGATTTGACAAAACACTGAACTGACAAATTTACCGGATGTGACAGAGAAAGAATTCTGAAAAAGAATTAAAAGAAAGTACCAAGCAAAGACAAAATATTGAAAGTACAGAGTGGCAAGCAAGTCATTTCTGAGGTGTAGTGACACAATTTTCTAGAAGACAAGTAAATAAGGTTAGAAGACAAAATGGAGAATACTAGAGATAGAAAGTGTAGATGTGAGTTTTTAAGTAGATGGTGCAAGATGTGCTGTTTTTGTACAGGTTTATTAATAACAGTATGGGTGGTTTTAGCAATAACTATTCCAATTAGTTTAGCTGTAGTGGAAAAGACAAATAACACTGAGAAAGAAAAAGGAGCTAACACTAAAGAGCCAGTTATTTTAAAAAGTAGTGCAGAATTACATAAGAATAAATCAATAACAGATTTTTCAAAAAATGTTTTTACTAAATTACTGTATGAGTACGTAGAAACAATGGATGTAAGAGATTGCTATGTTTGTATGCAGTTGCCTGCATCTGTAGCAGAGGGTGTGACTTATCATCACCTCCCTTTGACATATGGAATAACATGTAGTGTTTTAGCAAGCTTATTTTATAAAACAGGTAGGTTAGAATATTATTACACTGATATAGATAAGATTTTTGCAAAGGTTTCTGTAGTTCCCGAGCTTAACAAAATAAAAGAGGGAAAGACGTTTGGTGAATATTTTTTAGAAGATAAGATTTTAACATCAGATAATATAGTTAGGTACAACCTTACCTGTGAGTTAAAGAAGGAAGAAAAGGTTTTTCTAGAAATGGTTGAAGAGAGAAGAGTGAAATTTGAAAGAAAAGTGATAGAAGAGACAAAAACACCTCTTTGGGCGTTTGAGGAAGACCATCATGACAAGAAAAAGACAAATGCAGCTATGACTCTGGATTGGCCCCAACAGGGAAGGTTGTGCATTAGAAGAAATAAGACAAGATATGACAATTATTTTGTGGGTTCCAGCAATTGCCATGACAATTACCAAATTTTAGGTGGATGGGGATTCAAAGGGGGAAAAGATCCAATATTTCCAGGGATTTATTACGTTTGTGGGAATAGGGCTTATTATAGGTTGCCGGACCATTGGTATGGGTCATGTTACTTAGGCCTGGTCTTTCCAAAGATTTTTCATGTAGATAGAAAAGAAAAAGGAACACACAAAATGATAAATACCTTTACACGTAGAAAAAGGGAAAGTTTTTCAGAAATAGTAGGTGATATTTTTGGTGCATTGATACCAGCAGTGGGAATATCTTTGAATGCATTTAGAATTCGGAAATTATCCACAGTGGTAGATCGTTTATCTACAGATACTGCTGGAGGGTTCTTAATGGTAAATACCGAGATGGTTGCCATGAGAGCTATGGTGATGCAAAATCGTCTTGCCCTTGACATTCTTTTGGCAAAAGAGGGCGGAGTCTGTGGAATGCTGAAAGTCCAACATTGTTGCACTTACATTCCAGATAAAAGCGAAAATATACAGAAGTATATAACAAATATTACAAATTTGCACAAAGAACTTGTTCCACTGGAGGTTGAAAGTGTGTGGGGAAAACTTGGTAAAGGTTTTTCTTCTGTAACAAATTGGTTAACAAGAATGAGTGGATTAATAATAGGGAAAGTTATAATAATAGCAACCATGATAATAATAATAATATTAATACTGAAGCTTGCAGTAACATGTATAAAGAGAAGAAGAAAGCAGAATAAGATAGAAAAAGAAAACATGATAAACAAGGAAAGAGAGAGAGAAATAGGTGAAATAGAGTTAGAAGAAATAAAAGAGAACATGTATAAGAAAACGAAGAAACAAGTTGAAAGGGATACAGAAGTATAAACTAACAAAAGCAAATGGATAAAAGATATATGCTGTCTGAGAAAATTGTATAACTTGGTTTTTGTGGTGATATTAAAAATCACCAAAGGGGGAGTTGATGGAGCAGGGTAAATATAAAAATGTTAACCTCCTAATATTTTTGTACAATATTAATAAACATGTTTGTTCAAGTAAATAACCAACAATGTATGTAAAGGGTTAATGGTAACACGCAATTCAGTGTGCAAAGTAATGGACTAATAATTGTTTACGTTTCTAACATAACATAATATTTTGCGTACTAAAATAATAATAAAATGCATGATTTGTGCTTTAAAATAAAACGTGTGGTTGCAAAATAAAGTGATGGTAAGTAAGGGACAGCTTTATATGTTGCTTCTGCTAGGTAATACCTAATTGGGGTACGTAGAAAGACGGGAGGGAAACGAAAGGGTTTATATTTCTTTGTTTTAATAACATTTTGTTTATCTTTGAAAATAGTGCGCTTAGGCCTGCCGAGCAGCAATACAAAATGGCCGCGAGTTACTAGAGTGCGCATGAATGGATGAGACCATGTGATAGAGGAGAGAGGCTGTAGAAAAAGGATGATCACGTGCTGATGCCGAGAGGCTAAGATGAAAGTATGGTCAAGGCTGCTGTGACCCTTCTGAGCAGATGTGTGCCAAGATGATCAGCAAGAAGCGTGAGAAGCCTGGTTGAATCAATGGAAGGAACTGTGTTATACAAAATGTAGCAGAAAAAGATACAATTTGGACTGATCGAAACGGATGAGCAAGTGCATGAACTGTGGGAAACGATGCTTGCATGGACATTCCACTTGGAACTGGTTAAGACCAGGAAGTTTGATTAAAATGTATAGGGACCTGAGTTTTTGACCAATGAGAATGAATCGCGCCATGTAAGAAGAAACATTTTATGCTGTAAGCTAGAATTAGGGTATAAGAAGACCTACTCGTGGTGGGAGGGGTTAGAATGCTGGAGTAGATGCTGCGGGATGCTGCGGGAGATGCTGAAGAAGTTAGATGCTGTAGATGGGAGAGTTTGCGGTTGCTGATGCTGACGAGCTGATGCTGCTGCTGTTATTTTCCTTTTCCAGTTGAGTATAAGATGCTGTTTTAGGAGAACTTTTATTTGATAGATTTTTATTAGAATAATTAGGATTTCCCAGAGAGATAGATAGTTTGATCTATAGAGTTCTTAGTATGATAACCTCAATTTTCCGTCTAATAAAAGTGCCATGCAATTTCAAACTATTCTTATATTGATGATAAATGCAATGATCTGAATAATAAGATTAATCTCAAATTTCCTGCATTCAAAACTTTATATAAACTATATTATTCTTTAAACAAATGACTCAGTGATTTTCTTTAGTATAATGACTAATAATGAAATGGTAAAGAGTTCATTGTGATTGAGCTGGTCTTAATCACCATCAACTGATTCCTACTAGTTGGTCCATCGACCAATGAGCGGAATACCTTAAAAGCAAATGAGAATTATTGTGTCATTATAAAAGAGGTATCCCGTCTCCTTCCAGCGAATCGTTTTTCTCCTAGGTTTCATGACGGAGGAAATCCAGGGAACAAATGAGTAAGTGAATGTATATGCGGTGTTATGGGCCCCACCGTCATATGGATATAGTGTGTGTGTGTTAGAGAAATAATTCCACCTGGATGACCAAAAGCATAATAGGAGAAATTATTTTTATTATAAGCGCTGGATCACAAACAAGCAAAAGGGCCTGATACAATCCCGGGAAGAGTTACTTGAACCCACGAAATGAAAAAAAAGACAGATCGTATTGTTTGTGTCAGTACCTTTAACACCACCAGCAATGAGATACCAAAGATCATTCTAAAACATTGGGGCTTGATCAAAGATTAGATATCCACAAAAGAAATACACTTATTACCTTTTAAAAGGTGGGATAACCTCAGGGTTTACTCAGTATGGGCTGTCTTTCTTAATCTAAAGAAAGTGACCTCTACATCAGAATGGGAGTTACCACCAGTCACTGGCCACTTCAAGTGTGGACAATGTTTGGCCTGCAAATTCTGTGTCAATACTAAGATATTTACTTATCAGAAGGTTACATTTGATTTGAAGACCTTTACCAATTGTAATTCACTTTATTCGGACAAAATATAGAAAAAAAATATTGAGATGCCCAAATATCGAGTTGGAAATATCGTGATGCACAAATATCGTGTGTAAAAATATCGTTGACAAGAATATCGATTTTAAGGTAATATCGATGTCAAAAATATCTATGTTGTTAATATTGATGTCAAAAATATCTGTTGTTAATATTGTTTACAAAAATATTGTTGTTAATAATATTGTTTTTTAATTATTTTTATGTATTTTAGTATATATTTTAATTGGATATGTTATAAATTGTTTGTATATTTTTGTTAGTTTTTAATATATTACATTTTTTGTTGTTTTTAAATTTAATTTAATAGTTTGTCATTTTTAGTGCTGTAGCAGGTTGTGAGGTTTATAGGGGTACATGGTGGGAAGTAAATGAATTATAATTAATTAGTCATTAATTTGTAATTAACATTAATTATTTAATTGATAATGAATAATGTTAATTGTGTAATTCTTTTGTGTATTAAGTTAAATTTTAGCTGCGGGTTGTGGGGTTTGTAGGGGTATAGGGTGGAAAGTAATTTAATTATAAATAAATAATTAAATAATATAATTTTTTAATTGATAATTATGTAAATTGTGTAATTAATTACATTTTTTATTTATTTTTTTGGTGTTGATTGTGGGTTTTGCAGGGGTAAAGGAAATGCATTATAATAATTAATGTTAATTATTAATTATTTAATTCAGAATAATGTAAATTGTGTAATTAAGATATTTTTAAAGTTATATATCAGGTGCATGTTGTTGTGCTTGTAGGGGTAAAGGGAGGGAAGTTAATTAAAATTATTAGTTTATTATTAAGGGCCTGATTACGAGTTTGGCGGTCCTCCAGCCAGGCGGCCCGGGGACCATCACCACGAGTCCGGTGGTCTGATGGACAGTCGAACTCGTAATCAGGCCCAAATTGTTCAATTGATCATTAATTATGTTAATTGTGTAATTAAGATATTTTTTGATTTATATACGGGTCGTTGGGTTTGTAGGGATAAAGGGTGGGAAGTTAATTAAATATAAGTATTTTATTATTAGTTAATTACTATTAATTGTTTAATTGCTAATTATGTAAAATGTGTAATTGTAATTTCTAAGATATATTTTAGGTGTGTGTTTAGTTTGTAGAAGTATAGGGTAGGAAGTTATTAAGTAATAAATGTAAAAATAGTTATTAATTCATTAAAAATTGTTATTTATTATGTTATGTGTTAATTGTGTTATACTTTTTAATGGTAAAGAACATGACATTTGGTTATGATTGTGAGAATATAGTGTGGAATTTTAGTTATATTAATAGTATTTGTTTTAATTTAAACATTGTAATATATTTATTTCAATATTTATATTTCTTGTTATTTAATATAGTTGTTAAAATATTTTATTTGTTTGAAGTGAACTACACTCTCTCTACTGTTGCACAGACTGGAGTGGGAGTAGTAAATTGTTCCCCTCTGCAATCCAATGCTTTCCCTACTGTTGTACGACTGGAGTGGGAATACTAATTTGTACCCCTCCTGAGTTCAACGCTTTCTCTACTGTTGCACTGACCGGAGTGGGAATAGAAAATTTTACCCTTCCTGAGTCCAATGCTTTCTCTACTGTTGCAAAGACTGGCGTGGGAATAGTAAATTGTACCCCTCCACAATCCAACACTTTTCATACTGTTGCAGTGACTGGAGTGGGAATAGTAATTTGTACCGCTCCTGAGTTCAACGCTTCCTCTACTGTTGCACTGACCGGAGTGGGAATAGAAAATTTTACCCTTCCTGAGTCCAATGCTTTCTCTACTGTTGCAAAGACTGGCGTGGGAATAGTAAATTGTACCCCTCCACAATCCAACACTTTTCATACTGTTGCAGTGACTGGAGTGGGAATAGTAATTTGTACCGCTCCTGAGTTCAACGCTTCCTCTACTGTTGCACTGACTGGAGTGGAAATAGTAATTTGTACTTCCGCTGGGTCCAACGCTTTCCCTACTGTTGCAACGGCGAGAGTGGGACTAGTGAATTCTACCCTCCTGATTATAATGCTTTCCCTACTGTTGCACAGACTGGAGTGGGAATAGTAAAATTGACCCTTCGTGAGCCCAACACTTTCCCTACTGTTGCACTGCTCCAATCAATCCATCAGGTTTTTTGTAAAGCGCGACTACTCACCCGTAAAGCTCTCAAGGCGCAGTAACTCACAGATTGGAGTGGGAATAGTATATGTATTATTCCTACAATTTTATAGTTTTGTTTATATTGTTTTAAGTTATATTATTATGATGTTTCTGTGTATTTAACATTATATTATTTTTATTAAGTAATGTTTCTAATATGTAATATATTTTTAGTAAAATGTAATTTTTTATATTGTTTACTTTTTAATGTGCCATTTAAGTGGTATGTTTTAAAAAGAATTCCAGTTCACTTGTTACAGGTTTTATTTTATTGTGTGTATGTATACATACATATATATGTAATTGCTATATTATTAAATTTACAAAAAATCTGTAAATTATATTAAAAAGTTAAAAACATTTCAATAATAGTTTCTAATTATATATGTTTAAATGAACATACACACATTCATATGTTTTTAAAATAAGTATAACATTTATTTATATTTGTAATTTTTTTAATATATTTGATGTAAATTATATTACTGTTAAATATTAATATATTAACGTTTGCTATTTTTTTTTTTTATATATATATATATATATATATATATATATCGCCAAAACACTTTCTCTTGTTATAGAAAAAGAAGCCACGGACACCCAAGAATGCTTGTATCTGTTTATTCCATAACAGATGGTCTCCTACCGACGCGTCGGTAGGAGACCATCTGTTATGGAATAAACAGATACAAGCATTCTTGGGTGTCCGTGGCTTCTTTTTCTATAACAAGAGAAAGTGTTTTGGCGTTATTAAGGGATTCCGGATCCCGCGACGGACCGCCGCGCAGCTAAGCTCCATACTACCGGAGGTTCGTGCTAATATATATATATATATATATATATATATATATATATATATATATAAAAACTATAGTTTTGTCTTCAATATTAGTGTACACGATATTTTTTCGATATTTTGGTCATTTACATTTTAAGTATAGGAAAACGATATTTTCGTGCTCGATATTTTTGACACAATATTTATACACCACGATATTTATGGTTTCGATATTTTTTCAGTAAACCGTAACTCACAAGATATCATTTATGCAAATGGTGTCCTTGTGACTTAGTATGCATTGGACAGACGACACAGAATATCAAAAACCGAATTTTACAGCACAGGAGCCGAATCAACTACTCAATCACTGGAGCACGACTAGTTGAGCATTTTCGCCTGCTTTAACATACTTTGGGGGAACTTAGGGGCCCATTACGATACCCGGCGTAAAAAAATCCGCCAGGCATGGAAGCGGCAAAAATCCGCCCGCACACACCGCCTGAACACCGACCACGCCATTACGATTACACAAACCGAAAACCGCCATCGGCGGAAAAATCACACAAAATACCGCCCGCCAACGTCCGAGTCGGAGTCAAACCGCCCGCCACGGACGGAAACACGCACGACAACACAAAACCGCCCGCCCTCACGGCCGACACACCGCACGTGAAATTACGATCCCACCGCCATGAGCGCGGAAAAACAACAAAAATACCGCCCGCCAGCGCAAACAACGCCGATGAGAATCGACACGGCAGAAGCCATGGCGCCCACGTACCTGCACAGAAACCATCCGCACACAAAACCAATAGCACACAACATGGCCAACAAGTCCACACAGCAAGGCACGCACAAATACACAAGCACAGTACACATCCCGAAAACACCCCCGGACAAACAAAAAATACAAAGGCCAGAACCCCAGACACAACACACCTGAAAACAACAGACCATGAGGACACACCCACATAGGTGAGTACAAAAGCAGCACTCCCACAGACCACAACCCCTTGCTACATTGCAAACCAGAGAGGAGAGGAGAGGACACAGTGACACAGCAAGGACAGCAGCACACCATTGAAACGCACACATCACAACCACCACCACCACCACCACCACCAAACACCGGCACCACAAACCCCCTGCACATTACACAACACACACCGCACCACCACCACAAACACCATGGCACCACAAAGGATGCCCAAGTTCACGCCCATGGAGCTGACGGTCATGGTCGACGAGATCATCAAGGTGTACCCACAAATCTATGGGAACATGGTCCAGCACACACCACTAGCCACCAGAAACAGAATGTGGACCCGGATCGTAGACCAGGTCAATGCAGTCGGGACCCTGCCCAGGAACAGAACCGAGATAAACAAACGTTGGAATGACGTAAAGAGCCTGGTCAAGAAGAAGGAGGGCAAAAACAGAGAGCTGGCTGCCGTCACTGGCGGAGGGAATCCCGCGCTCTTTAAGACCTTCAAAGCGTGGGAGGAGAAGGTGCGAGTCGTAATCCATCCGGAGATCCTCGCCGGATTAGCAGGGGGAGTGGAGGCTGGTAAGTACAAACTAATGTATACCAGCACACCGCTATGTACTCACATGCGCAACTACCATGCCACAGCTCCCAGGGACAAACACCCCCATGTCCAGCACACAATACACAACACATCACACACACATGCAACAGACACTACCACACACAGCCCAAACCGAACAACTGTAAGATGCGTGGGGACATGTGTACACTAAGCCAGCCACGTAACCACCAACAGGTCCCCAAATATGCCAGAAGCGCCACAACGAGCACCCACCACACCCATGTGTCCGCCACAGCTGCACTAACCGACAAGAAACAGGTAAGTGGCAGGAACACAAAGTGCAGTGGGTGGGACGGTGGACAGCCCAAGTACAACACACACCAGGCCCCAGTCCCACAGCACAGCAAGGAGGAGCACTCCCCACACCCATGTGTCAGGCACAGCTGCACCAACCGACAAGTAACAGGTAAGTGGCAGGAACACAAAGTGCAGTGGGTCGGAGGGGGACAGCTGAAGTACAACACCCACCAGGCCCCCACTCCCACAGACCAGCAAGGTGGAGCACTCCCCACACCCATGTGTCAGGCACAGCTGCACCAACCGACAAGTAACAGGTAAGTGGCAGGAACACAAAGTGCAGTGGGTCGGAGGGGGACAGCCCAAGTACAACACACACCAGGCCCCAGTCCCACAGCACAGCAAGGAGGAGCATCCCCCACACCCCACACCCACGTGTGAGCCACCGCAGTGCACAACGACAGCCGAAAGGCAGACATCACGGTCCACAGCAATCGGTGTCAGTGGGTGTACAGCCACCCCCACGACCCACTACACCCCCCACCCCCACAGACCTGCAACATGGAGCACCCCCGCTAAGAGCCATGTGGCATCCAGTACAGTGCACGCACGAACAACTTGCAGGTGGGAAACTGGACAGGGCTGGATTACTGGAGGCATGAGGACCATAACACCACCAACACATGGGACATGTCACGTAGCACACGAACACGCAGCACCGCCCACCGTCACGAACAAGTGAACAATGTGCACACGGACATGAACAGCAGACTCACACCCCACATGACCCATCACAGACATAGCAACACCCAAGGAGCCACGTCTGCATGCACAAGCCACACTGAATATAGTCCCACACGGCAGCCACTGTGCAACTCATCACACACAACCGAAACACCATTGAAGTCCTGTCCATGTAGCCCCTACTGCCTGTCAACCACACACCCCACAACTACGCCTATGTAAGACAAACAACACTAGACGCAACAGAGCGGAACAACAGAAATGCACACGAACACCACTGAACCCATCAAACACACAGACACACCATGCACATACAACATACCATCCATCCCAACCGTCAGCCCCAGTCTCATGAAAGGCATGTCATCCGCACAGCTGCCACACATACAGCAGTCACGCTAAGACACATGCCCATGACCAACCATGTGCCAGAAGTCAATTAAGCGCACGACACACTGTGAGCAACAACACACAACATGGGCCACACCCCCCGAGCACTGCAGTGATGCACATGGCACAGGGCAGCACGCACACCAAGGAGATGGGACAACTGCAATACGTTGGCTGGCACACAACTATCACTCACTCATGACGATGCGTCCAATGCCATGTCCAGTAACCACAACAGACAGCAAATATGCAGGGCATGTCAGGCATGCACACACCTCAGACCATGCACTGTCATGCTGCCACAACACATGTCACGTTCGGCACCCATGGCTCACAGCATGTACCCCAAAAGCATATACCCTCCCAAATGCGAATCTGGGGCATGGCCCCCATGTTGCCATATGCGTTCCTAAGCGTTCCATTTGAACCCCAAAAGCATATTCCCTCCCAAATGCGAATCTGGGGCATGGCCCCCATGTTGCCATATGCGTTCCTAAGCGTTCCATTTGAACCCCAAAAGCATATTCCATCCCAAATGCGAATCTGGGGCATGGCCCCCATGTTGCCATATGCGTTCCTAAGCGTTCCATTTGAACCCCAAAAGCATATTCCATCCCAAATGCGAATCTGGGGCATGGCCCCCATGTTGCCATATGCGTTCCTAAGCGTTCCATTTGAACCCCAAAAGCATATTCCATCCCAAATGCGAATCTGGGGCATGGCCCCCATGTTGCCATATGCGTTCCTAAGCGTTCCATTTGAACTCCAAAAGCAAAGTACAAACCAGACTCAGGATGGGCCAGGAGCCCGCATACACCAGAGTCACAATGAGTAGGGGCAAAGCAACACACCCATCGGCATGGCCAATCCGTCCCATGCCACATGTGCACAGCACACAGTCCCATTGCCTAGCACACACAACTACAGATGCCACAGCCACACACTCGCCTCCGGGAAACCCATGTACGAGATTGCACGAACTGCCAATGTCAGACGACTAATACATACTTCGCCAGGTGCAACACAATAACAAATCTCATTCTCTCCACAGGTGACGAACTGCTGGACGCTGGGGATGGAGACAGCAGCCAGCACAGCCAGCCTACAAGCCCCCAACGAGGACACACGGATCTGGAGGATCTGTCCACCTCTTCGGACACGGACCACCAAGCTGGCCCATCTGGCGTGGCAGGGCCCAGCCGCTCCCCAGGACCCCTCCTACCCACCAACCCATCATCCAGGGATGCTGAACAGTCCCAGTCCCCTGCTGCCACTGTCGTTGCGGCCACACCCACGGTCATTGCGGCCACTACCACTGCCGCAACCGCCACCATTGCCGCACCGACCACCACCGCCTCCACCACCACCACGTCTTCGCTGGCACCAGCCCCAGCGCAGGTGGTGGCCCGGCCGACTGGATCCACCCTGGGAGCCACAGCGAGGACCGTGGTGAGCAATGTGGCTAGTGGGCAGGCCGGTGGCAGCAGGACTGGTAGGAGGAGCAGGGTCAGGAAACGCCAGCCTCCCTGGGAGCCATGCCCTGCCTCAAATGGCCAGAGTCCTTGGGGCCTATGAAGAGGCCCAAGGACAATGGGCCAGGTCTGCTACTGACACGCGGGAGGTGCTGGGGGTGCTGAGGTCCATGGACGCCCATATGGGCCAATTCGTGTCCCGTATGGACCAACTCGTGGACCTCATGGGCCAGCTGGTGGTGGCGGTGGGGTCACAGGCAAGGCCAGCAACACCACCTCCGCCACCACCTGCTAGGGCGCAGGCTCGGGCAGCAGTGTCCACTTCCCCTGCGTCCACAGCCAGTGAGCACACCTCACCCACCACCAGCAGGTCGCCACCACACACCCCCCCTCCCAAACGTGGAAGGGGCCGTCCGAAGAGGAAACAGATCTCCCGGGAGGACTTCGCACGCTCCAGTCGCAAGTGAGGCAGCCAGCCAGCCTTCCGCCAGCCTTCCTTGACCAGCCACTGCATTGACTTGCTCTACGATCCCACTCCACACAGCCATCTGGATGGCATGTGTGTGTTGGACTATGGACATAGAACCAGTGGGTACACCCTGATCATCACGCAGCCATGACCGACAGCTCATTGTCACTGCACGCACCACTTTTGTCATCACCTTACACACAATCACGTCACAGTTTGTAATAAATGCACCTTTTCACTAACTGCTGTTTGTGCCCTGTGTCTTTATTGTACGGAATACAACGGCCACCTTGGGCGGAAAGGCACCTGATGCGTGGCATGGCAATGGAATCCGGAGGGCCTGTAGGGACCTAGGGGTGGGAGACAGAACAGGAGCACATTCAATGAGTGTGTCACACACCCATCACACAGTACATGTCAACAACTACAAGCAATGTACACACATCGCACAGAGCAATAGGGCACAATGCCACAGTCACCAACAGTGGCATACTACCCTGGCCATGGAGCGTTGACACACTGCACGCAGTGAACATACGGCCACCCTGACACAGCACACACACACCTGCATAGATACAGACACATCATCCGTCGTACATGGACACTCACCGTCAAGTGAAGTAGCGGGCGATGAGCTGCTGGCGCACATTCCCAGCTTCCTCCTCTCCGCTGTCCACCTCACTCGAGCTGTCCTGGTCTGCGGGCTGGGGCCCTGGTTGATCTCCGTCATCCACAATGAGGGGGATCTGCTTCCGAATGGCCAGATTGTGCAGCATGCAGCACGCCACCACTATCTGGCACACCTTCTGTGGGGAGTACGCCAGTGCACCCCCGGTGCGGTCCAGGCACCTGAACCTGGACTTGAGGAGGCCAAAGGTACGCTCGACCACACGTCTGGTCCTCCCATGTGCCTCATTGTATCGATCGTCTGCTGGGGTGCGAGGATTCCTCAATGGACTGAGCAGCCATGCCCCATTCGGATACGCAGAGTCACCTGGGTGTGAGGGACACAGAGAACCGTTGCTATTCCAACTGGACAGGGGACAGCATCGCACAACCAGCACGCTACACCACTCCACATACTCACCGACAATACAGCCACGATCCTGTTGCAGATTGGCCATCAGTCGTGGCAAGATGCTGTTGCGCATTATGTGTGCGTCATGGGCCGAGCCTGGAAACTTTGCACACACGTGGGTGATCACCATGTCCGCAAGGCACACCACTTGCACATTCAGGGAGTGCGTGTGCTTCCTGTTGCGGTACAGGTGCTCAGTGGCCTGTGGTGGAACAAGGCCAACATGAGTGCAGTCAATGGCTCCCACGACGTGTGGGATTCTGCCAAGGGCATAGAATGCACCCTTCACTGCCGCCAATTCACGAGCCCTGGGGAATCTGATGTACCTGTTCCGGTACAGCATCATGGCTGCCAGTACATCCCTCAGCACCTTGCTGAACATGGGCTGGGACATCCCTCCTCCACTGCCCACTGTGTGCTGGAATGACCCAGTGGCGAAGAAATGCATGGCGGCCATCACCTTAGCCGTGGGGGTGACAGCAGTCGGATACACCCTGCGGGGACGGAGATGGGGCTCTAACATGGCACACAGTCGATGCAGAGTTGGCCTGTCCAGCCGAAACTTCCTGATTACCTCTGTATCGTCCATGTCCGCCAGCAATTGGTATGGGCGGTCAATGTTCGGTCTCCGCCTGGGTTAAATGGCAGAGGACACATGTCAAAGCAACACGGCACATAGCAATTTCGCATACACATCACTGACATGACTGAGCAAGCACATGAGCCACAGCCCAGCTGTCAAGCTGGGACGGCACGGCCACAATACACTTACACAGGTCTCCCAACAATGGCAATGGCAAGTGAGACATACCACTGCCATGTGCATGCACATGGGGATCTAGGCCCCAATGACTTGCGGGGCGTGCTGATGGGGACTGACTGCATATTCGTCAAGCGGCAACGCCACGGCAACATGAGTGTCTGCTGAGCATGGAACTGCTTCCGAGGCTGGATGAGTATGGCACACGACGACGACGATGTGGGCACGGGCTGAGCGGCCAATACAAGTGGGACCTGTGGCACGAGGGGATATGAGACAGTTGTAGGTGTCAGCACTGCACCCTATGTACAGCACTGTACGGATCACAGCTCCCGAAACATTGACTGGTGTCCACATTGACAGCCCCATGCCAAGATGGCTGTGTGCTTGCAGTCACACGTCACAGGTGAGAGGTTACATTGCACGTGCCAGGTGGCAGACGTACATAGTGGGAGCTGGCATGTGTGTGCATGTGTCTCCTGTTCAGGATCCACCAGATGGGCGCTGACTCTGTACTGACCATTGGACACAGCATGTTCCGTGGAAGGCTTGTGTGTGTGGGATGGTGGCACTGGATGTGCCTCCGTTGGGTGGGGGCCATGCACAGGGCGGGTACGTCGATGATTGCGCATTGTTGGTCACGGTGGGTGCACCAACTAAGATGTGTTGCCCTGTGTTCAATTCCTATGTCCGCATGATGATGGACTGTGGATGTGAGCAGACTACACATTGGTCGATGTGCTGTCTATATGCATGTGCCTTCACATCAGGCACAGCTGCCCCTGCACATGTGACCCCTGCTGGACTCGCTGCTGGGTCTGTGGAGCTGATGCACCTTCTGCGCGTGGGCCGGACAGCTCTCCTCACTTCCCTCATTGCGCATGTCATGTCTTTGCCGCAGGTGACATGGATCATGGAGGGCCCACATGTACGCGTGGGTAGGCTACACATGATTGTTCACTGGTCGCCACCCCCAGTCAGTGTTTCGAATGGGAAGGTTGTCGTGCTGGTGGTATGTTCGATGTGGCGGATGGGCGGGCCTAGGTGCGGGCTTACATTCCGGACATGGGGGGTAGTTGGATTGGCGACTAGTTGCAGTACACACGGGACACGTCTCTTCCTTTCCACATCTGGGTCATCCCTTGTACTAACTGACAGTGATACAGTCATCTTCACCCCAGCCCTCATGTCCTCCCCTCGCCCCCCAATATGCATGCTCACCTGCGAGGCTAGCGCTTGCACAGGCAGCCCCAAGCTCGCACCAGAGAGGGCAAGGAGTGTATGTGTGGGTCCAGTTGCACGAGTGGGCTGTCTCAGGGTATGATGTGTGGCGGGACGCCGTCCACCTGCGTGGTGCCCCAAATGGAGACCCGGCCTGCATGGACTATGCATCACAGTCTTCGCCTTCCGGATCCGCCACCTGCGACACCCAGTGGCTGTGGCTGCCCTTGCGGCCAGGCCGCGTCCGTCTGTGGCTGATGGCCCACACATTCACTCTTTGGCCTCTCTGGGGAGGGCTCAGGGGTGGTGGCGCACGCGCTTGCACTTAGTCGCAATGGCATGTGGCGTGGTTGGTATGATGGGCAATGGATGGGATGGTGCGAGCCACCTCCCGTGACGTCAGTGCTGCTCGTGCTGTGGTGCGTCCCCTACACTTCCATTTGACTTTTTGCCATGCTGGACGTTGAGGTTCTATTGCCTGCGTGATATGACCAGGAGGAGCGCGAGGAGACCTCTCACACACCATGCTCCACTGCCATCCCGTGCCCTGTATCGCCTGTGCGGATTGACTATGTTGGGGTTACACCTAGTCGACTGGGGCTGTGTGTGCCTTGTCAAGGGGCATGGCGGGCGCACAACAGGATCCAGCTTGTCCACAGAGGGTGGGCTGAGGTGCGCCTGGTACCGCTTGTACGTGTGCCCGGCTGCTGTGCACACACGTGTTCACTCCCCCCGACAGGTGTCCTCTCACAATGCCCAGGGAAGCGGTGGTGTACTGTTCATGACCCCTCCCAACACGGCGTGCTCCAACTTGGCATGTGCGCATCTACCCGTCGCACCCACCCACCTGAGCACTGCGTCCATACGACTTCACACGACACATGTGTGTCTTCCACAGTAGTGCTACTCATTTGCGTTGACATCCAATACCAGTGGACTACATGGTCATGTCACGACTGCCGTGTACTTCACATACTCTCATCCTCTCTCATTCGTACTTGTGAAATGAGTCAGCGGAGACAGTTTTGGTTTCAAACATTATATTGAGTCTTCTGTCCTCTGTGATGCAGTATAGTGGACACTACTGGCAGCGGAATACATGTTGAGGATATACTGAGCATGATTACAAATGGGATAGGGTGTGGGGTTACATCTGCTTGGCCAAGGCTGTGCTAATGTACATTTACGTATAGCTGCGGAGCTGCGGACTTTGACACAGACGGTATACATGTAGCCTACCAGACCGCTTGGCATCATGGGCACAGTCCATCTCAGTTCCATGTGACAGGTTTGCTGCGGTTGTTCCTCATGCACGCGTGCATGTGAGATGACATCAGGGCATGTGCTTGCGTGCATGCAGCGGCGTGCCACTTGTTGTTGCACTGTGGTGGTTACTGGACATGTCACAGTCACTGGGGTCGTGTTGTTGTTGTATGCACTTGTCGTCCATGCAAAGGTCCTGGTATGGGATTCCCGGGGCGGGGGTGGGAGGGGTGCAGCACCCACAGACTCCAGGCGACCTATTCATGTCCACTGAGCGGTGTGTGTGTCCATGGGCGCTGGATCCATGTCGTGTCCTGGTTGTTCGTGCAGTTCCGTCCATGTGGGTGCGATACACAGAGCCCATGCCACTGCCTCCCACGATGCATGCGGTGTTCCTGGATGTGATGGGGAACAGTGTGCATGTCCCGGTCATATCCGATGTCATGGCGATGTCGTTGATGGTGTGGTTACAGTTGCCGGTCGTTTGGTATGGCTGTTGTGGTGGTGACTGGCCAGTCCGTGCGGAAGCTAAGCATGGGTGCGGGGTTGGACATCATAGGTCACTCGGGGAACCTGCGTTGTGGTCCGACGTATTTACAGGTTGTCAGGTATGCGATGCCGTCCAGCAGGGCTTCCATGTCATTGGTGGTGTACATGTTTGCCAGCCAATGAAGCGGATGGTGGCTGTCAAGGTGTTGTTCGTAGGTTGTCCCTTGGAGGACCATGATGGGGCATGCTGGGTGACATTCGATGTAGCTGTTCTCGATGATCCGTCGTGTGGAGGCACAGTGGTTCCATTTCAGTGCGCGTGCGATGTTGGCCACATACGCCATGCCCCCATAGGCAGAGCAGGCCCTGTCGTGTGCGTCCAGAGGGAGGAGTAGTGGTAGCAGGTCCGCCTTCAGACATGCCGGGTTGGAGAGGCATATCTCGACGGGATGCTGGTAGGGACACCTCCGACAGTAGAAGACGGGCATGACGCAGCTGAACAATGTGATGCGGTAAGTCAGTCGGTAACTTACGTTCAGCAGGGACAGGAGATCGCATCCCAATGTATGTATCGTGCTGGTTTGGTACAGCTTGAGCTCTTCGGCGTAGTTGGGTAGGTGTGTTGCGGTTGCCATTTCGCAGCGGTTCGTAGAGGTGGCGTGCTCCGGCTGTGTGTGCAGTCTGCAATGTGCACGCTCCGGGGTTGCTGTGAGCTCTGTGTAGTCGTGGGGAGACAGGACTTGTGTTCTGTTGGCTTGTTTGGAGGACACGGGCCCTCTTCCCACATGCTTCTCAGACAGTTCAAGGTCGGTGCTGTGTGACTCCTTCCAATTAACTTGCATGTGGCCGACATGGGGGAGTGTTTTCTTCTTTCCTCCCCGTCCGTTGTGTGCTTCTGTGATATGCGCTATCTGCCGTGTGGTCGGTCTCCTCGGCATGCCTGTGTTGGTCTATTCTTGGACAATGGCTGTATTCACCGGCTTCTGTCGTAGGGCTGTGGTTTCGGTGTTGGAATGGAAGGTCATTCAGTGCTGTCTGCTCTCCCTTGTGTGGGCGGCAGGCTGCCTTTCCGCTCTGCGTTGGGCCTTGTGTGTGGATGTAATTCTTGGGCCACCTGTTGTCGGTCACCGGGCTCTTTGGTGTTCCGTTTCATGTGTCTTGTTCATATGTGCAGGGTGGTATGGGTTTTTCAGTGTGGTACTGGCGTTCCTCTTCCCGTAGGGGCCCTGCTTCTCCTAGTTGGTGTTGCCGCCGCTGTGTGCTTCGCCATGTTTGTTACACTGGGGTGTGTCCTGCTGTTGCGTGACTTCACTGACATGTGTGCGTCGGTTGTGTGGCGTTGGGTGTTGTCCGTGAATTGGGCGTTGGGGACATGTATGTGGCAGGCCTGTCACGTGTCATGTGCGTTCGGGGTGGGGCTGATGTGTGTGCTGCTTGGTTGTGTCCCTGTGTCTGTGTGCGACGCATGCATGGCGCTGCGGTTGGCCTCTGCGTTGTGCGCATGTGTGGCGGCGTCATCGGCGCTTTGGGGCCGTGACGGGGTGGTTGGTTCCTAGTCCCAGGTGGTGTGTACACATGTGTTCCGCGATGTTAGGATTTGGCCTGTGTGTCATATGTGGATGCAATGGTGGATGTGTAGTGTGCACGCGCTGGTGGGGGGTTGTCCGCTTTTTCCGCCCTTGCACTGTGTGCGCTGTTTGCGTGCACTTGTTGTGTGTGTGCCTACCTGCGTCTCCGCGGTACGTTGCGTCCTTGGTGGTGCATCAGCAGAAGCATGGGAAGGGCCTGCAGTGCTGGATTCATGCCCGGGGTGCCGCTTCTTCGTTGTCCGTGCTCTGCGTCCGTGTTTCCGCCTCTCTTTCACGTGCGGTGTCTCTTTGCCGTGGGAGCCGTTTGTTTGCGGCATCGTAATTTATGCGCCGGGCGGGACGTGTTTGGTCGGACGGTGTGTGTCAGTTGTGCTGCGCCGCTACGTGTGCGGGCGCACTTTGATGGCGGACGGTGTTGCTGGCTTGCCGGCGGTGTTTGGCCTGCTTTTCGCATCGTAATTGGGCGGGCGTGTGGACTGCTGCGTGCCGGCGGTAACTGGTGGTTTTTGCATCCGCCAGCACGGCGGTAGTGCTTCCGCCCGCCATCGTAATGGGCCCCTTAGATGGCAAGTCATCGAAGAAACAAAACTCTGCCCTAGAGGTGGGGACCAACAAAACTTGCTGCCACTCAAAGAACTTCAGTGGATAAAGTGGACTCCATCACTAAAGACCTGCATAATGTGGAAGACTGGAAACCATATGCTTGTTTTTCTGAATGATAGGTTATGACTGTTCTGAATTATTTTCCAGACCTATTGCATGTCATTTCATGTTGAACATTATGAGTCCTCCTACCCGGAGTGTACCTATGCAAATATTCTAACATTGAATATTAATGTGGGTTGATGCAATAAGCTGAACAAAGTCTTTCTTTGGACAGATAAGTTAGCTCTCATGCAAGGTCTGGTTTATGTGGAAGACTGTAATTTCTATATGATAGGTATCTCTCAGACCTCTTGCACTCCATTCAATGTGCACATAACGATGCTCTTTATTTAGATTGTAAATATGTGAACATATTGGCATTGAATTCACAATAAGTGTTATGTAAACCTCTTTAGGCTTTTTTCTATCCTTCACGTACTTATCTTTCCCATTAAATATTTTTTTCTCTGGTTACAGTAGTTTTCTTTGAACTACTGCTTTTTTCAGGGTCGCATTTGAATTCCCCTTTTTTGCTTCATTTGTAAAAGCCTTTATTTACTGAAACAAATGTCCAGTTTTTGATATGTTAGATGCGCATCTCTGTTTGCATGCTTGAACAGTGGCGCACACTGTCTCGGCTGGCAGTAAATATTTTTAGATGCCCAGCTGATGCGCGGCCTGACCTGTTCCTCTTTGACTGCGTTCTGCCACTGATACCGGTAAGTACCGTTCTTAAGCCACTGGATGGCAGAACGCGCCATATCTTGCTAAAATTATTATTTTTGGATTATTTTCCACTCTTAAAGATACCCATGGGCCTTTGTCACCGATCTTTTGACGGTGGTTGTAACTCTGACGGTTGGGTGAGTTTTTCCCCCTCTTGCACTCTTCATGTATACTGTGCTTACAGCAACAGAGGTTACATTGCATTGTAGGTATTAAGATTTATCCGGGTGGACTGTCTATCTTACACATTTTCCTGTTTTTTCCTGCAAACATTCCTGAGACCCATCATCTCAAATCAACATAAATACAGCCACTGCGCTGTTTTTGGTATGTTTTTCATTATTCATTTTGTGTGTGACATACATACTCCATTCACTGGATAGTATGCTTATATATTTTGGCTCACTTGTATTCATTTGTTGTAGATGGCTACCACGCTGGTCCTGATGACGACCCCTTAAAAATAATCTTGGGGTTGAAACGTCCACTTATCACTAGTGGACTGATATTGATGGAAATGATTCGCACGTTGTACTTTGATGCTGAGTCTTGTTGTTGAAGCTGTATCAAATAACAGCCCCTGGATTGCATATATTCTAAAAAGCACTTGCGCACTTTATTCACGCGGGCCACTTACTTTTCACTGCGCAGTTTCTTGTTGAAGCACCTAGAATATGAATTATTAATCATGCTACGTTGAGATAATGAATAGATAATAAATTGTGTCTACATACTGTATTAAACATTTGTTTACACTGTTTTCACTGGCCAAGGGAGGTTAGGCCTATTCCTTTCTCAAAGGGGCTCATTGTTTTAAACTTCTATTTCACTTGTGTGGCCCGGCATAGTGCCCGCTACAGGAGTGGGCCCGTTAAGGTGTCCACGCAAGCAACATCACCCTGGAATCCCCTGGATGTCTACATTTCGAAATGCCTGTGGTTGGTAGATTGCCATGGGCGGTGGCAGAGCACGTTATGTTATTTTACACACATTTATAAAGCGCACTATCACCCCACGGGTATCCTGGCGCTGAATTACGTTAGTTCTGCTATTAGTACATATTTCTGTAAAGATGTCGATTGCTGGATGTTATCAGATGATCTGAGTTACTCCTTTGGAAAAAGCCATGTTTTAAGCCTCTTCCTAAACTGCAATAGATCTTCTATCTGTCTTACATTAGACGGGAGCTCATTCCAAAGTCGTGCTGCTTCAGTGCTAAATGCTCTTCCTCCAAATCTTGTTGTTCTAAACCTGGGCTTGCTTACCAAGTTAGCTGATGACAAGCGAAGGCTTCTGGTCGGGACATACCATTTGAATTTGCTCTGCAACGGTATGGGCCCGAGTTCATGCAGTGCCTTAAACACAATACAGAGCGATTTAAACTGTATCCTCTGTGTCATTGGGAGCCAGTGAAGCTCTTTTAAAGACAAGGAAGCCGATGATCTACGTGATCTCTTTAAGGCTAGTTTTGCGGCTATTGTCTGGACTCTCTAAGTCTCTTAATCAAAAAATTTGGGGCACCCAGTAGCAGAGCATTACTGTAATCCAATCGACTCAGGATGACACTTCTCACTATTAGTGCTCTGGCTGAGACAGGTAGCATTGGAAGTATTTTTCGTAGCGCTCTGATTAGGGGGAAAACAAATGCCGACCGTTTTATTCACCTGGGTTTCTAGACTCAGTTTATTATCAAAGACTATCCCCAGATTGCGCACTGTCTTTGACGGAAGCAATGGCTTATCTGTATGGGTAGGCCAGAAATTGGTCGGGAGAGAGAGAGGAACTTTCTTCGCCAAACAGAACAGGATCTCTGTTTTATCGCCGTTAAACTGCAGGGAGTTGTCTTTAAGCCATCCTGCAGTCTTTTGCATGCACTCGTGGAAACTGTCGAGTGATATCGATTGATTCCCTTCCAGTGACAGGATAAGTTGTGTGTCGTCCGCATAGTTCACCAAGTTGACTTTGTATGATTTAATGATTGCAATCAATGGGCTCATATAGATGTTGAACAATATAGGACTGATTGCCGATCCTTCAGGGACACCATGCTTAATGTTTCTAAATTTAGATTGGAAGGGGGGTACGGCCACTGCCTATTGTCTATCCGACAGGTATGACTGAAGCCACTTCATTGCCATGCCACCTACCCCAATTTCCGTAAGCCTTTTCAAGAGGGTTCTGTGGTTAACCGTATCGAATGCGGCAGACATATCCAATAGGATCAGTATGACTGAATGTCCTCTGTCTGCTCGCATTCTGAGTTCATCCATGACTGTTAATAGAGTGGTTTCTGTTCCATGACCCTGTCGGAAACCAAATTGCGCATCTTCCAGCCTATGATTTGTTTCTAGAAATTGTGAGAGTGTTTTACTAACCAGTCGTTCTATAATTTTCACAGGATAAGGTAAGAGGGAGATAGGTCTGTAGTTATTAGTGCACACGGGATCTAACGTAGCTTTCTTCAAAAGTGGTGTCACTATAGCCTGTTTCCAGCATGCTGGTACCGCTGCTCAAAGATTGCCAGCAGATCTTTCGGAGTTGCGGAAAGAGTTCCTCCTTTAATTCTTCCCATTCCCGGTGCAGTAAAGGATCCAGCGGGGATCCTGAGGAGACACTTAGGGCTAGTGTACAAAAGTCCTCCTCTGTTAGAGTCTCAAAATGTTCCAGAGTATCTAACTTATCCTTACCCACCCTTCCTCTTTCTGAGCCAGAGTTGGGCTTTCGGCCAATCTTACCTGATCATGTCCTTCTGATGGGTCTGCGTTGCCCGTTTCCAGACCATCAATGATTTTATTAATTTTCTCCTCAAAGAACATAGCCAAACTATCACATAGGTCCTGTGTAGCGGTGATCTTGTTTTTTAGGCATTCGGGTTTAGAAAGGTCAGTCTTTATTTTAAATATACTTCTAGCACTATTCGGCGCCTTTAAAATAATGTTGGCATAGTGCTCTGCTTTTGCTTTGGAGATCTCAATTTTATAATTGTTCAATGCTGCTTTCAGAGCTATTTTATCCTCATCTGCGTAGAGCTTTCTGTTTTTAGAATTTTTAACTCCGAATTATACCACAGGTTTTCCATAGTGGCACTAAATTTGGTCGCTCTGGGGTTTGAAACAAAAAACTTAATGAGATAGTGATCAGTCCAGCATAGGGGTAGAATGCTTTCCATTGCTGTGACATTTTTTGCTGAGAATATTAAGTCTAGTATGTGTCCTCCCTGATGCGTTGGTTCCGTCAACATTTGTTGCAGACCTATATTCTCACATGATTGAAGTTGGTCCTTGAGAGCTGGACCCGGATCCCCATTTGACCATAAGTTAAAATCTTCAAGAATGATCAAACTGGCATGAGTGAGCGACATGTATTTGTATTTGTATTTGTAAAGCGCGTCATTCATCCAGAGGATATCACGGCGCTGTCTCTGGCTTCTGGTGTGAGACCGGGTGGTTCATGAGTTTGGCCAGTTATTTTCCAGAGAACAAGTGAGTCTTGAGTTTTTTCCTGAAGACTAGATAGTCCTCTGTGAGGCGGAGTTCTTGTGGTAGGTCATTCCAGTGTTTTGCTGCCAAGTATGAGAAGCTACGTCCCCCTGTTCTCGATTTCTTAATGCGTTTTGTTCTGGCTAGAGCTAGGGACCGTGATCTTAAGCACCTAGTGGGTACATAAAATTCAACTTTCCTCTGTAGGATAAAAGGCCCCCGTTGGTACAGGGCCTTGTGTGTGTAGCTGAGCAGCTTGAATTTCGCTCTTTGGCGCATTGGCAGCCAATGAAGTAATTTCAGACACTTGGACGATGAGCTGAATCTGTCTTTGTTACATACCAGTTTGGCGGCGGCATTTTGCACCACCTGTAATCGTGTAAAAAGGTAGTCAGCCATGCCAACAAATAGCGCATTACCATAATCCAGTCTGCTGGTAAGTAATGCCTGCGTGACAGTTCTCCTACAATCTTGCGGGATCCAAGGAAATAGCCTTCTTAGAAGCTTCAACATCGCGAAGCTTCTTCCACACAGAACCCGCACATGGTCCTGCATGGACAGGGTATTATCTATAAGGACCCCCAGATTTTTACGCATTGCTTTGGAACTGGGGCATCCCCCAGTGTCTGGGGCCACCAAGTGGTATTCCAGACAAGTTTGGCTCCTTATGTTGCTAAAGATGTCGATCAATGCCTGTTGTTGGGGACTAACTGGGCCAGGGGGGGGGCCTATAACACACCAAACCAGTAAGCAGGTGCCCTTTAGGATCCTTTAATGAAAACCCCAGAAGTTCTATATCCACAGCTTTGTCGATATCAAACGGGGTAAAATTCTATGTCCCCAAAGTACACAGCTACCTCTATCGCTGATCTCTCCATGTAGCGTTTTTGGGCCTTTTGTGTCTCTGTTTCTTAGCCCACCCACACAAGTGGGGCACCGTTGTCATAGGAAGACATGTGGGAACGATGGGGGTAGAAAATTTGTCTCCCCACCAAGATTCCAGAACTTTCTGTCACAGAAATGTGAGGAAAATGTGTGTTTTTAGACAGAGGTTTGCAAGGACTTCTGGGTAAAAAAAAACAACATGTGAGAGCCATGGGCTCCCCTGGGTGTCTAGTTTTCAGATATGTGCAGGTTTAGTAGGTTTGCCTAGGTGTAGGCTAAGCTAGGGTCCAAAATCCACAGCTACCCAAATAGCAAAAAAGGGTCCGTTTTCAGTGGAAAAAACGGATGTGTCCATGTTGTGTTTTGGACCCTTTCCTGTCACGGGCAGTAGGCTCACTTACACAAGTGAGGTGCCATTTTTATCGATAGACCTGGGGGAACGCTGGCTGCTAAGACATTTGTGGCTCCCCACAGTCTCCAATACTTTCTGTCACAGAAATTTGAGGAGAATGTTTTTTTGAGACACAGTTTGCAATGGCTTCTGGATAAAAAAATAAAAAAACTCCTGGCGAGAGCCATGCAAGTCACGCCACCCTCAACTGCCCCGCCTGCCTAGTTTTCAGAAATGTGCAAGTTTGAAAAGTTTCCATGGATGCCGGCTGAGCAAAGGTCCAAAATCCGCAGCTACCCAAATTCCTCAAAAAGGGTTTGCTTGCAGTAGAAAAATATGATATGTCCATGCTGTATTTTCTGCCCTTTCCTGTCACAGGCCCTAAGCTTCCCCATATAAGTGAGGAAGTATTTTCATCAGAAGACTTGTGGGAACACTGGTTGGTTGAGATTTGTGGCTCCCCACAGATTCATTCGACCCTGGACTCCCCTGGATGTCTAGTTTTCAGAAATGTGTAGGTTGGGTAGGTTTGCCAAAGAGCCGGCTGAGCTAGGGCCCAAAATCCACAGCTACCCAAATTGTAAACAAGCATTGGCATAGCCAATAGGTCTCGCCTTTGGGACCGCATAAGTGTTTAGCCGTGCAGCACATTATAGAGACAATAAACCTTAATTCATAAAGTATGGCAAGAAAGAAGGCCTGCAGTAGCGGGATACGAGAGCTGCGATGGTACACGTGGGAATGCCTGATGGAGGGCACTGCTGATATATACATAATAATAAAACACCACACACCTTTGTCATTCTTACACCTCTTCCCCGTTCTATCTGAACTACGCTGCCCCTTCCCCCCAGCAGGCAGGTAGTGAAGTATAAAAACCAGGGGCCCCATTTGCTCTATATAATAAAACAGAGGCGTGCTAGACAATAAATAGTTTTTAAAAAACACAGAGCTTAACTCTGAAAAGTCTGAGCAATCAAAACTATCTCCCACGTGGATGGCAGTGGCGGTGCGTCCATTGGGGGCGTTGGGGTGTTGCCCCACTAATGCCACGGAAATCGTTCTACTTCTGACGCTAATTGCAGCAATCGGGACTCCTGATTGGAATTAGCGTCAGAAGTAGAACAGGGACGCTGAAGGGGGTGGGGCTGCGGCAGCACTCTCAGGGTTGAGTGACAGCGCGCTAGTGCGCATGTTCGTTTTTGGGCTGATCATTTTTACGATCAGCCCGAACATGTGCACTAGCCTTCCCCTTAGGAGAGCGAGGGTTGCTTCATGCGCAGCCCCCGGTCTCCTAATGGGCAGGAAGTATCCCTGCCCTCAACCAATCCTGGCGCTGCTGCTGCTGGAGCAGCGTCTGGATTGGCTGAGAGGCAGAAGACGTTGAAGGCGCCAACGCACCGGACCCCGGCCCAGGAGCAGACAGCAGAGGCAGCGTGAACCCGCCCGGTCAGGTAAGTTTAAGTTTTTAAAAACTTTATTTAAACCCCGCCCCCACCCCGCGCGTATTCCGAGCGCGAGCCGCGACTGATTATCCAGCTCCCATTGAGAGGCCCTTTCAGTGGCAGCCAGGCTGGCTGGCAGGGTCGTTTGTCTCCTCATTGTACTGAGCTGCAGAATGCAACACCTGTCAGGGCCCCCCATTCACCCCCAGGATACTTTATTGATGAGCTCTGACTTTTAGCACTTTTCACATGTCACGAGAAGTCAAGTGTATCGTCCAACGGCTTCATTTTACCTTCTTCACCTTCAAAGTCCGCTTTCTCCCGGCCCGCTTCTGGCTGTCTGTCTGCACACTTGTTCGGGTTCGCCTCTGAGCGCCCCACCGAGCAGCCCTTGGGAAGCGGCGAATGGGACACCCTCAGCTCGGACTGGTGCTCCCTGAGTGCATGCGCCGGGGGGAGGCTTTGGGGTGCACTGAGGTGTGCCCTAATAGTCGGACATTCAACAAATGTCGCTGTGGTGTGTGGTCAACACAAGAGCGTCATTGACTAACTTTCCACGGGTCCTCGGCAGCCCTGGCGCTGGAGACCAGCAACTAACAGGGAACAAAGCCGGCAGGCCAGGCGCCTACTTCAAAAAATAAAACTCGGACACCCCTGGACGGCCGAGGGCTCCCAGTTATCCCTGGTGGTAAAATGTGTGGGGCTAGCAGAGCAGTGTGTGCCCGCCTACTGGAGTCGGGGGCAGGCTCCGTTTATAACAAAAAACGAGATTCCTCGCGTCTGAAAAGGGAAAGTCGTCGTTTCTGGATCAGGAAAGCTGTGAAGAGGTAACGCAAGCTCAGCTCTTGGTCAACAAACGGCACGTGGGGAAAGTTTGTGAGAGAGTTTTCAAGGACACTGCAGGGCCTCGGCAGGAGCACTCAATACACAGAGTGGAGTGTGTGAAGGAGCGCTCCTTCGAGCCACAGGAGACGGGTTTCTGTTAGAATCGGTATAAACAAAACAGCAACACAGTGCCTGCATCACACTTGTTCAAACGCTGCTTATGCCATTTTAAAACACAGATCTTGAGAACCTCTTTGTGAATTGCACAGATATCTACAGATAAGTGAAATGAGCGCCGTGTCAATATCTGTTATTGATCTAACTATTATCATGCTGTAGGGGGCGTGGCCAACTGCCGGGCATGAAGGACGTGAGCTGAAAGAGCTCCGTCTCCTACCCTGACACATAGCCGAATATCCTGCTACTTACTGGACCTGCAGAGCTAGGTCGACTACCCTGGCAATACTGAACCCCTCGGGATCCTGAGGCCGTAATTCCTATCCTGTATGCTTGCTGGGATCTGCCGGATTCGGGGCTGATCCTGAGAGACCTGCGATGAGACAGGGAAGAGGGCGGAGTCACGCATGTTCTATGGCTGTCTCGACGGCTTTCACAGCCTGAATGGTGCTTCCGAAGCTGCGGAGCTAAGGCCGACGGGAGGATAAAGCGGCGACGCTTGTTCTGAGGTGGCGGCGGCGGGGGGGGCAGACAGGCGCTGGACTTTCTACTTTGCTGCGCCACTGCCACAGACACCGGGAGCAAAATGGCGGCGGCGGCCGGCCGAGCCCGGACTGGACGCGAAGAGAGCTGGTGACAAGTGACGCTCTGGTGAGGAATAAGCGCAGACACATCCTACTGGCGTGGCGGGGTGTGGGGGTCCACAGACACATCCCCCCCGCCCTTTTGAGAAGTGGTTCTGCGGGGGAGTAACTGCGTGCTGTGCGATACTGAGATTGAAGGAGGAATGCCCTTCGCACGATAATACATATCGTTGCTCCCCGCCGTATGCGGAAACGGACCCCCTGCACAGTATTGGGAGGTGGAGGCTTCCTTGCGCTGGCTCGCGCCGGAGGGACATGCTCCATTGTCGGTGCACTGGAAGTGAAGCTGCTGCCTGTTGGGTCTGCGGGAGCCTGTGTCCCTGCCCGCCCTGCTGAGTGCCTGCGCGGATTGCATACACTGGCGCTTTCCGCCTGAACTTGGCTCTGGCTACGGAGTGGGACACACACTGGGGTGGTGAGCGCGATATGGCCTAGCAGCTGGGGCTGCCCTGATGATTGCAGAGTTGCAGTGGCTGACGTCCCTGTTGGTGGCCACCGAGAGTGTGCGGCCCGGGCCGGGTGAGGCTGGATACTTACGCCCTACGGAGCCTGTAACTCTGTAAGTAAGCTGGGCGCGCCAATGATCTGTACTTCTCTGGCTGAGTAAGTGATGTGGGATAACGACCCCGAGTCCCCCCAAGAGACCATCCTGGGCCAGAGGCGGATAGGGGGGCGAAGAGGCACGATGGGCCGCACCCGAAACAAGCAGGTGGACGCCACTGCAGATGTCACAACACAATCCACGCTGGGCGGTGATCCCTCTGGCGCTTCAGACGGTGACGTGATACCCCCTACGGGTGTGGACCCCCACGAGGCTAAGCTGGACTTAATATTGAAGGAAATCCGAGACTCCCGAATAGCGCTGGAATCACGCATGGGCACGATGTCCACTAATCTCAACTTATTACAAGCGGATCACAAAAAGCTGGCCGATAAGGTCAAATCGAATAAAATGGCGCTGGACGATCTTATACCCCAGCAGTCCATGCATTCCACCCAACTTGAACAGTTCCAGCACCAATTGAAGGGCCTACAGGACAGGGTGGACGATGCGGAAGGACGGTCCCGCCGCAACAACGTTCGCATACTTGGCATACCGGAACGCAGCGAGGGATCCAACCCTACACAGTTTGTGGAGGACTGGCTGAGAGACCATGTAGTAAAGGAAGGCCTAACACCCCTGTATAGCGTGGAAAGAGCGCACCGAGTGCCTCCTAGACCTCCTCGACCGGGCGCGCCGCCTCGCCCGTTGATAGCGCGCATTTTGCACTACAAGGATCGCGACACTATCCTGCGGGCTGCCAGAGAGAACGCTCCGGTGCGTTTTGAGAACCGGACAATCTCGCTTTACCCGGATTTTACGCCAGCAGTCCAGAAAGCCAGAGCAACGTTTTTAGGAGTAAAGAAAAGCTTGCGCGACCGCAATTTGAAATACGCACTGCTCTTTCCAGCTCGACTGAAGGTTGTCTCTGGTCAGAAATCGTTTTTTTTTTTGAGAGCCCTGAGGAGGTGGCGGACTGGCTTGAAATTACTTTTACACCAGCGATGTCTCAGTCCTCGCTGCCATCGGGACAGCTGCGGAGAGCCTCCCCGATAGGACCAACTGGACTTCCCCGATCGGATCATGACAATCCCACGATTACTGTGAACTCTGGCCCAACCTCGGAACAGATTACGACCAGCCAGAAGGATGCACTTCTCACAGCGGCGGCTTTGGCGGCTTTGGCGGCTCATGATGCTCGGACTGCGGCGCCGTCGGAACACTCATCGGATGCTAACACGGTGCACTCTGAATCTGACACTAGCATAACACTGTTTCCGTCAATTACGGCCCAGGTGGCTAATGACTTCTAATACTGTGATCCGGAATGCCCGGGAGTGGTAATGTATATAAGTGATCTGCACTGTATGTATTGATATTGATGACTGCTTTGTGGTTCCAGGGTACATGTGCCTTATAGGGAAGAGAGTTAATGTAACAAAGACATACTCGAGTGTATATAATGCTGATCCCACGAACTGACGCAGACTGGCCTACGCCCCCCCAGGCAACTGCGTTGACGCATTTTTTATTTGAAGTCCATGTTGGGCTATTGTTTTATGTTTGGTCCCCTGCTGTTCTATGGGGGACCTAGTATTGGGGAGTTATCATATGACGACATGCTCGGCCTTTTACAGCTTCTATCTATAGAGTTTCGGTCTCCACAGGTAGTACTGCAACTACGCTTCATACTCCGCGATGGCATTACATAATACATACACCTACTGCACTTGGAATGTGAGGGGATTAGGCTCAATACATAAAAGACACCGGGTTCTGACACAACTTACTAGAAGGAAGGTAGCTATAGCCTATTTACAAGAAACTCATCTCAATGCTGGTGAGGCAGCTAAATTGCAAAGAAAATGGAAGGGACAACTATTCGCTATAACCTACTCCGCTTTTTCCAGGGGGACGGCGGTGTGGATGCGGAACTCTGTCCCTTTTAAGCTCTTAGAACAGAAGATAGATATTAACGGTAGATATGTACTGCTTCATGGCCTACTGGACGGGACACATGTGGTTTTGGGCTGCATATATGCACCGAACACTGACCAGGATAAATACCTATCTACACTGGGTGCAGCCTTGACGGAATGGGATGCATACCCCTGGGTGCTGGGAGGTGACTTCAACGCTGTGCTAGACGTTGACTTAGACAGGTCTCATCCCCCGTTGCACGTTGCTGCAAGCAAAAAGCAAGCAGAGACACTTAGGGGCTGGGCAGAGGTATGGGAACTACACGACGCATGGCGGGCGAAACATAATGGGCATAGAGAATACTCCTTTTATTCGCCTCCACCCAGATTACACACCCGAATTGATCGGTTCCTGTGCTCCGGCGCCCTGTTAGGGTCCATTACTTCAGTGCTTCATATGGGGAAAACCCTGTCAGATCATAACCCAGTGGAATTGACGATACAATGGGGCAGGGTTCCAGCTCCGATACCGACTTGGAGACTGCAACCTGAGATGTTGGAGGATTCAGTCTTTCGCAATGCCCTCTCAGAGGCGATTGCCCATTATTTTTCAGAGAATGCGGGATCTGCTAGCTCCCGTCAGATAGAGTGGGATGCCTTTGAGACGGTTATCAGGGGTGCGGCTATCAGCGCTAAGACAGGAGTGCGACTTGACCTTACTAAGCGACTTACGGAGGTGGAAGGTAGACTGGCCGCGCTGGAAGGGGAGGCTGCAGGGACGAATGAACAATTGACACAACTGCGAGAGGCTAACATTCAGTACGCGGAGCTCCTTGAAGAGCTGCGTGTCGTGGACTACCGGTTATATACGCAAAGACAACACACACAAGCTGACAGGTCGGGACCGTTACTGGCACGGTTGGTCCGAGACGCGCCCCTACCTACACCCATATTAGAAATCCGGAACGATGCAGGAATAGTGGTCAATACGCAATTAGACATTAATACCGCATTTCGGGACTACTATGAACATCTTTATGGTCCACTGCCCATTCCTATGGACACTGACTTTGATTCATTCTTTGATGGCCTATGTATACCCCGACTTACACAATACCAACATGACGATCTACTACGACCAATCACAGGGGCGGAAATTCGAGAGGCGATTAAGGCGTTACCACGTAATAAAACACCAGGGAACGAGGCCTACCGGCAGAATTTTATGCAATGTATGCTGACCTGCTGGCCCCTCATTTGCAGTGTCTTTATCACGAATCATTGCAAGGCGGCGGGCTCCCTGCTACTACATTGCAAGCGTTGGTGGTTTCACTATTAAAACCCGGGAGAGATGCTTTGCTTATATCGAGCTATCGACCCTTATCACTCCTTAACACGGATTATAAAATCCTGAGTAAATTGCTGGCCACTGGCCTTAACCAGTTTATCCCCGCACTAATACATTCAGATCAGTGTGGATTTGTACCTGGTCGGAGCACAGCACTTAACATCCGGCGCCTGCACCAGGTAATGTTAGGCACACACAACACGAGACGTATGGAAGGCTGCATATCCCTTGACCTACGGCAGGCGTTTGACTCCTTACGCTGGGATTATATGTTTTATGCTCTCGCACACTTTGGCATACCTGAAGAATACATAGCATGGGTGCGCTTATTATACACGAACCCCACGGCGCGAGCACGCACTGGTCGGCACATCTCGGGACAATACGCCGTAGCCCGGGGAACAAGGCAGGGCTGCCCCTTGTCACCGTTGTTGTTCGTCTTGGCGATGGAACCACTTCTACACAGACTCCGTGTTTTCGCAGTCTGTAAGGGTATAACACGAGGTCATACGTCCCACATTGTCTCGGCATATGCGGATGATCTTATATTATACATTAAAGACATGAGCGCTGACCCACACCCAATGCCCGCCATTTTTGAGTCATTCCAAGGTCTCTCTGGCCTGGCCATCAATGCTGCCAAGTCGTACGCGTATTTCTTTGACAGCGCGGGGAGAAGAGGGCACTTTCGGTTTGGTTCCTGGTCCTTCCAAATAGCGCCTGATACCTTTAAATACCTCGGTATACAAATTTACCGCAATTCACCGGACCTACTGGATGGCAATCTGGGGCGGGCGATAGCGGCTCTCAGATCCCAAATTCAGTTCTGGGTCTCATTGCCCCTGTCGGTGGCGGGCAGAGTGGCTATCACAAAGATGGTGCTATTGCCAAGGCTCCTTTACTTCTTCACCAACCTACCATTGCTTGTCCCCCTGAGCACCTTTGGAGTGTTGAACTCTCTAATGACGGACCTAATATGGGGTGCGGGGCGTAGACGTATTAGTCTGGCGAAAATGCAACTTCCCGCGAAACAAGGAGGGATGGGGGTGGCGGATCTACGTGCGTATTGCTATGCGGGCCAGCTGCAGTGGTTGGCGTACTGGCTTGCAGGACGCAATTTGCATGAGATCGATATGACATCAAGAGATAGGGACAAGGGGACCGTCCACAGACTCTTATTATCACAAGCCCCCCTGCTGAAGTCGACGCCCCACTTGCTGAAATTGGCTATTGCTTACTGGCGGAGTGCAACGCGGTACACTGGCCAGAGGACACCATATGCTCCCACCGTTCCCTTGCTGGGTATCCCCACACGATCAGGGCTAACTTCTAGCCGTACCCTGCAGGCGTGGTCGGAGGCGGGCATTGCTACAGTAGGAGACTTTTTTACAGAGGGAGTACTAATGTCACACATGACATTTGTACGCGTACACAGGGCCCCCGAGGCGTTGTTCTTATTACATGCACATATTTCCAGATATATCCGCACCACATGGTCTCCCGATGGTATAGAACCACCCACGAATGCACTACTCACCATGCAATACCTAATGGGGAACGGAGCCCGTCTGACAAAATGGCTTACTACTGGAATCCGAACGGAGAAGGCGATCTCCTTACAGCCGCTACGCGACAAATGGGAGGGAGACATGGGTCGTGCACTTACGGAGAAGGAGTGGGACACTATGTTGGGGTTCCCCAAAAAAGTCTCTCGTAACCCCAAATTCAAATTTATCCAATTGATGTTGCTACATAGAGCGTACTTAACTCCGCACAGGCTCAGCTTCATGTTCCCGGGGACAACTGATGAATGTCCACGATGCCACGCTCCTGACGCGGGGTTGGTACACATGGAATTGGCGTGCCCTAGACTGGGACATTACTGGGCGACGATATGCAAAATACTGACGGTGGTGGCCCCGGTACGCCAGAATGACACACTGGAATACTGCATACTAGGTCTGGGGCCCCGTGAAAAGAAACGCAGCTCTACCTCTCGATTCGCTAACCTTGCGCTTCTCCTAGCCAAAAGAGCCATAACCACACGATGGAAGGCCATCAGAGCCCCGTCCTTACAGGAATGGCACGCAGAAATGTTAAAATGGGGTAAAGCGGAAGGTACGGAACTACAGAGGGAGGAATACAGAGGTCTGCGAAAAACACCGATATCGTTGAGCTGGTATGCAATGCTGGAGGAATACGCTACAATAGATATTTTGTCCTACTAGAATACACTGGGTTGCCATGTAGGGGTCTGACCTGAGGATACGAGACACCTGATCGCCTCACATTGATTGCGTGCTATGCTAGATAGACTGGCAGTACTGTGTAGTTCACTTATGACAGACTTCGGAACTGTGACACACACACACCTACCAATGTGGTTGACACATACAAGCGACTGATAGATATTGAGGGCTGGGCATGCGGGAAGGGGAGGGGGATTGGGTTATTGGTTAGTTAAATTGTTTTAATTGCATTGAATATTGATAGTGTTAACAAATCGTTTGTCGTCTTGTTAAAGATATATGAGGACTGAGAATGCTAAGAATGCACCGTATTAATATATCACTGGAAACTTTGTTAAGATACCGGGCTGGCAGGTACCACTGGCCGTAGACACTTCAGGATATCCGATATTATTGATATATACTAGCCTGCAACAAGGGTAACATGTACTGTTATACTATGAGATTATATGACCTCTGATTGTCTGAAGAAGATTGGCCTATTATATAAAATCAATAAAAACAAATAAAAAAATAAAAAAAACTATTATCATGCTGTCAACGTGTGCGTACAGCCCCCCTGCTGGCTTTCCAGCAACAGGTAGTTGCGTTTTATAGATCGGCTGAGGGCACGGTGCATAGCTTTTTGTATTAGCTGCCCTGCTCTCTTTTCTACATCGGTAAACTCTGATCCAGAGACAACACAGACACGCAGTTCTCAATCTTAGCGCCTAAAGTTCCGGAGCGGGATTTGGGAGCTAGAAAAACATGTGCCTGTGCTTAATGATGCCACCATGGGAGCCTGCCGGCAATCATCAGAGGGCAGGGAAACATGCTCACAGCCTTTTTCTGCTCTGGAAAGTTTCCAATTTTCCAGCGTGTTCTGAATGCTAAAAATGAAGAAATATTATCCTCGCTGGAGCGCTTTCTGTCCCACAAACAGAGCATTAGAGAGAAGGCTTGTCGACTCCCCCCTCTACTGCAAGCCAGCAAAAAGCTTTGATTTTTATTTCCAATCTGATTGGAGGGCGTCACACGATTTTACGCCAGCAGTGATGAATGGATTCTCAACGTGGGGCAGCGGGCGAGGGGGAGGCAATAACATCATTTTGAAATGCATAAAAATTAGGGGCTCTTTCACTGGCGCTTCTAGGCAGTAGGTTTATCTTGGCGCGTTCTGGAGATGGCGCGCGCGCATGGGACAGGTTGCGATTCAGGCTGACGTGTTTTATTCCTTGCACTGTCATTCCACTGTTTATAGCAAGCTGCATTGATGTAATTTAATGATCGTTCATTTTAACCGAGATCTATCTGCATGTCTGTCATCACCACATAATGCATTTTGTTGTTACGCAGATGGATCTGCTGATTATAATCACCTTATTGTTTGATCATTTTATAATTGAAGTGATGGTCTCATAGAAATGAAATCGTACCTTTCAGTTGCAGCAACACATATCACAGGCCGATAGTTTCGTTCGCATTTCCCTGTGTGTCCTACTCTTTATATTGAGCATGGGAGTGAATTTGTAAACTAGCCGAGTACCGCAGGTTCCAGCTGCTAGACTGTTGTTTAAGTGTTTCGGTAATGCTGTGGTGACAATCGCACGTTTCTGGTGCGCCTTGAATATTTACATTGTCACTCTGTCGATTGTATGGTACTCTGGGTGTACGTTTTATCATCTTTATGTTTCGGAATGTATATGTCAGTACCTGATTTAATTTGAATTGTAAATGTCTGTGCATTAAGAACTATCGCTGTATCTTTATTTTCTTAACACGCGCCTGTTTATTAATGCTATCTTTGGAAGTGTATTTGATGCTGGGGAAAATCTTTGCCCCTGGGGTCAAGAGAAATGCAATTTCACTAACGTAACGTGCTTTGACTGACAGGTTGCAAATATGTAGTATATTTGTTTATTTTTTCTTGTTACTGTACATGGCCTGGCACCGCTGTTTGTAAATCATTCTTCATTTGTGCCTCACTACAGCACACGTGAAATTGTAGCCCACCTGCATTAATGTGATAAATATTTCTAGACACATCGATCTGGGAGCTAACATTAACACCCCTTTTTTCTGTGAGCGTGTCCGGCATTCCTTACATTTCAAGAAAAGTTATACGTTGGGTAGTTTTTAGACTACTGCAACGCATTAGTACATGTGAGAGGGACGGGCGGAAGAAGAAGCGAGGAGGCCGGATTACGGGCTCAATGGTGTTCTTTATTGGAGGTTACAACACCAACAGAAACAGCTAACAGTCAATATGGAAGGGATGTGGGCTTCTTCTCCCCGGGTGAGGTCTGGAACGTCTGTCCGGTGTTTCCTAGGTGTTCTCTCGACGAGGAGGGGGTGTCCCAGAAGGCTCGCAGGGGAGAGAAGCAACATAAAAATAAAAGAGGCGATTAATAACCCTGTCCTTGCACTGGTTTGGCAAGACAGAACCCTTCACCGTAATAGAGGAGCCCGTAGGTCTAAGTAAAGAGGAGGGCGGTCTACAGTGAAATAAGAAAGAAAAGGGGGGGGGGCGGAAAGAAAGTACGGTGTCAGCGATAACGAAACGACCCTCCAGTATGTGGAAGTGATATAGCCTCCTAAGACGTGTCGGACCGGTCACACTCGGTCAGCACATAGGCAGCATACAATCGTGGGGAGGCACTCTCGTCCCTCCAATAGGGCAGTGAAATGACGTGAGGGAGCGGGGCGGGTGTAGGAGACAGTGAGGGGCACACATACACACACACGCCGTGAAAACACTTGGTGAACCCTTTCCTGTTACCTCCCCGATAACCCTCCCTCTTACTCCCTCCCAAGTCACGTACCGCCTCAGCCACAGCTCTCCTGAGCTGCGGCGGCTCTCCAGCGTCCTCCGGGGGTGTCCACCACTCCTCTGTCCAGGAGTCGGGTCCTCCATCTCCGTCTGGTTCCTGAGGGTTGGGGCTCTCCGTGGTGTCCTTCCCGTCTTCCGCAAGGCTCGGCTCCCGATACGGCTCCTCCAGCACGGCGTTCTCCGTCTCCTTCCTTTCCTCCTGGCACAACAACAGCGCGCCTTCCTGGTTCTCTGGCCCTGCCTTTATGGGGTGTGGTCCCGCCCCTCCGTGTCCGGATTGGTCGGCAGTCCCCAGCTGTCCATGACATCCCTGTAGGCGAGGAGAGGCAGGCGGGGTTAACTCTTGGTTACCCGGTTCTGACGCGGTGCTGTGCGTGGTATTCCACTCGACCCCCTCACATCCCCCTTCCCTAACTTTCTTGCCTGCAAGGAAAAGGTCGAGGGGATGACGTGACAAGTAATCTGCATTGCCCTGTTCCTTCCCCTTTCGATGTAATGTAATAAACCGGAATGGTTGGAGAGCTAGGAACCACCTCATGATCCTGTCGTTGTGACCCTTATGACGGGATAACCACTCTAAAGGGGCGTGATCCGTGTAAAGGGTGAACTCCCTTCCTTCCAGGTAGTAGTGGAGAGACTCAATCGCCCATTTGATAGCCAGGGCCTCTTTTTCTATTACCGAGTACTTTTTTTCTCGGGGGAACAGCTTTTGGCTGATATACAATATAGGCCGCTCTTGTCCGTGGGGGTCGGTTTGGGACAGAACAGCGCCTAGCCCTTGTTCTGAGGCATCCGTTTGGAGGTAAGGGCTTGTTTCAGAGTCTGAAATGCCTGCTGAAGATCTGTAGAGGGGCATTGTAGCTCTCTTTCGGTGTTTTTATGCTTTTGTAGGAGATCGGTCAAAGGGGATGCTGTGTGAGAGAATTCGGGAATAAAACGCCGATAATAGCCCAGGATACCCAGGAAGGCCCTTAACTCTCGTTTGGTGCGGGGAAAGGGGATGTCCGCTATGGCTGCTGTCTTCTCTTTCTGGGGTTTGATGAGCCCTTCCCCCAATAGATACCCGAGATATTTCACGGACCTAGAGGCCAATTGGCTTTTAGCGGGGTTGATAGTAAGGCCACCCTCTCCTAGGGTCCAAACGACCGTGGTAAGGTGGTTCAGATGTTGCTCCCATGTACTGCTATGGATAACTATGTCGTCGATATACGCTGCGGCATACCCGACACAGGGCCTGAGCAGGGTGTTCATTAACCTCTGGAACGTGGCAGGAGCCCCGTGCAACCCAAAGGGCAGCACGGTGAACTGATACAACCCTCCAGGGGTCAAGAAGGCTGTTTTTTCTCTGTCTGTTTTGGTGAGGGGGACCTGCCAGCATTTGCTAGCGTGCTGATGTATTTTGCCTCGCCCAATCTCTCCACCATCTCGTCCACCCGGGGTAACGGGTATGTGTCAAACTGTGAGATTTTGTTAACCTCCCTGAAATCTATACAAAATCTAATGGAGCCATCGGGTTTTGGAACCAACACTATGGGTGAGTTCCATTCACTTTTAGATGGCTCTATAACACCCATACCAAGCATTTGCTGTACTTCCTGTTCCACAGCCTGCCGACGGGACTCGGGAAGGCGATACGGACGTAGTTTTACCCGCTTCCCAGGCTGTGTGATGATTGCATGTTCAATCAGGTTGGTTCTCCCTGGGGAGGTGGAAAACACCGCCTGAAGAGGTCTCAAACATGCATCCAGAGAGTTTCGCTGTTCATCAGTCAACTCCGGATCCATGCTTTGGAGGTATAAGGCTGGGGAACTCGAGGTCAGGGCCACCGGGACGGGTACGTCTCCGTTCCATTGTTTCAATAGGTTTATATGGAAGATCTGCGTGTTATTCTTCTTTCTGGGGTCCATTTCGAGGCAATAGGTGACCGGTGTCACTCTCTCAACAACCCGAAAGGGACCCTGCCACTGACCCAACAATTTGTGGTCGGAGGTGGGCATCATGAGAAGGACGTGGTCGCCCACTTTCAGGGCGCGTGCTTGGGCTGTTTTGTCGTATTGCCGCCTTTGACTCTCCTGTGCGTTTTCTAGATGGGTTCTACAGATACTCCGTATCTCCTGAAGGTGAGTCTTCAGGGCCATGACATATTCAGGGAGAGGTTTGGTCCCTTCGGGTCTTTCTTCCCACTCTTCCCTGGCCATGTCGAGAAGGGTGCGGGGTTGTCGCCCATACAGTAACTCAAAGGGTGAGTATCCGGTGCTTTTCTGGGGTTTGCACCGGATAGCAAACAATGCAAGGGGTAACATGTCCTCCCATCGGCGGGTCTCCAGGTCTAACATTTTTTTCAGGGTGGTCTTAAGGGTAGCGTTGTACCGCTCTACCAGCCCGTCCGTTTGGGAGTGGTATGCTGCCGTACGGATCTGTTTGATTTTCAGCTGGGAGCAAACTTGTTTCATGAGTTGGGAGATAAAGGGTGTGCCCTGATCGGTTATCATTTCCCTAGGGAACCCCACCCTGGAGAAGACGTTCACCATGGCCTTGGCTATCTGCTGGGCATTGGGATGATGAAGGGCCACGGCTTCGGGAAACCGGGTGGCGTAGTCCACTATCACTAATACATATCTGCATCCGCTACGGGAGGGGAGTAAGGGACCGATAATATCCATCCCAACACGGGAGAATGGTTCGTCAATGATAGGTAGGGGATGTAAGGGGACGTTAGGAGGTCGATACCGGCTGTTCTTTTGGCAAATGGGGCACCTTTTACAATATTGACGCACCTGTTGGTATATGCCTGGCCAGAAGAATTTCCCTAAGATGTCTTTTTCTGTCTTTTCCTCCCCAAAGTGGCCCCCTAATAATTGACTATGTGCTAGGAACATCACTTTCTCCCGATAAGGCTGGGGTACAAGCAACTGGAGGGGAAGGTTCTTTCCCCCTTTTCTATAGAGCAGTCCTCCCTTGATAAGGAACTGGGGACCTACTTGGGTGGGATTCACGGTGTCTGTAGCATGGTTCCAAGCTTCTCTTAGCGTTGGGTCTTCCCTCTGGGCCGCGAAAAAACCCCTATCGTACTGCCAAAGGGGGTCTTCGTTGACTTGGGTCAAGGCAATCCTAGTCCAGTTTCGTTTCTCTTTCTTCTTCTGGTTTCGGCTTTTCGGGATTTTCCCTGATGGGTGGTCTAGGACAGGTTCCTTGGAAAAAGGAGCGGATTGGCACCAATCGTCCCTATCTATATCTTGCTCCGGTACCACAGCGGACAGATGGGGATAGTCGGAGCCTAGGACCAATGGCTCGGGCAAGCGAGGTACCAACCCTACTCGCAGGGACACGGGTTGATAGGAGGGCCCATGTTGTATCCGCACGTCGGTGGTGGGATATCGTTTATTGTCACCATGGACGCATTGGATGTTGACCTCTCCGGTGGTTCGGGTGACTCCCCCAGGTATAGCAGATGGTTGCATCCCGCTTTGTAAGCAACCCGTGTCCATCAGAGCCCTTCTATTTTCCCCGTTCACCCTGACGGTCCTATGGTAGCGGGGTTTCTTCCCCATGGGGTTGCAATAGTATGACCGGGTGAGTCCAACCTCCATCGGTTCCTCCCTCTGAGGACACATCCGGGCAATGTGGCCATAGACACCACAGGCAAAGCACTGACGTCTGGGATGGGGTGTGGGCGGTCGGGAAGAAGGGGCTGCAAGGTGTGGTATGACAGTCACCGTCTCCGGGCGACGGGTTGGAGGGGGCCTGTTGACTCATGACAGACCCCCGCCTGATGGCTTCCAATGGGGCTCTTCCCTATAGCGCTGCGACTCCTGGGCTCTGTGGAAGGCACCCGCTATCTCAACGGCCCTCTCAAATGTTAATAGGGTATGCTGCCGAACCCACTTTTGTGCGGCGGGATACAAGGAGGAGAGGAACTGTTCCAAATAAATCTTCTCCAGTATGTCCTCTTTGGTTGAAGTCAGGGGCTTCAACCACCGGTTGGTCAGGTCCCGGACACGGTAGGAGAGAGCGTGTGGTGTTTCCTGGGGACCCTCCTTGATCTGGCGTAAGCGGATTCTATAGGTCTCTTCATCCAATCCTAACCTCTCCAGTATATCTCTTTTTACATCCAGTTATGGTGTAAGGCCCAAGGGGTTTGCCTCCTGATAGGCGGCCTGCATGTCACCCGTTAAAAGGGGTCCTAAGTACTGCCCCCATTTGTCCTCTGTCCACCCTGCGGTCCGGGCCATACGCTCGAAGTTGGCAAAGAAAAAGTCGGGGTCTTCCCCACTGACGTATTTTTGTAGAACCATCGATGGCAATGGGGAAACACCTCTCTGCTGCCCCAGGGTGTCAGCCAACCGACCGAAGGTGGTTTCCTGGGCTTGATTCTGCTCTGTCAGGGCCTTCTGTAATTCCTCCCGATCCTCTTCGGCGATGGCCAGGAACTTCTCCATGGCCCGGCCCAGCTTGTCCTGCCCCTCCGCCATTTTCTGCATCGCGGCCTCCATCTTCCCGGATCCCACTTCTGACACCAGGTGTGAGAGGGACGGGCGGAAGAAGAAGCGAGGAGGCCGGATTACGGGCTCAATGGTGTTCTTTATTGGAGGTTACAACACCAACAGAAACAGCTAACAGTCAATATGGAAGGGATGTGGGCTTCTTCTCCCCGGGTGAGGTCTGGAACGTCTGTCCGGTGTTTCCTAGGTGTTCTCTCGACGAGGAGGGGGTGTCCCAGAAGGCTCGCAGGGGAGAGAAGCAACATAAAAATAAAAGAGGCGATTAGTAACCCTGTCCTTGCACTGGTTTGGCAAGACCGAACCTTTCACCGTAATAGAGGAGCCCGTAGGTCTAAGTAAAGAGGAAGGCGGTCTACAGTGAAATAAGAAAGAAAAGGGGGGGGTGGGTGGAAAGAAAGTACGGTGTCAGCGATAACGAAATGACCCTCCAGTATGTGGAAGTGATATAGCCTCCTAAGACGTGTCGGACCGGTCACACTCGGTCAGCACATAGGCAGCATACAATCGTGGGGAGGCACTCTCGTCCCTCCAATAGGGCAGTGAAATGACGTGAGGGAGCGGGGCGGGTGTAGGAGACAGTGAGGGGCACACATACACACACACGCCGTGAAAACACTTGGTGAACCCTTTCCTGTTACCTCCCCGATAACCCTCCCTCTTACTCCCTCCCTGCACTCCCTCCCAAGTCACGTACCGCCTCAGCCACAGCTCTCCTGAGCTGCGGCGGCTCTCCAGCGTCCTCCGGGGGTGTCCACCACTTCTCTGTCCAGGAGTCGGGTCCTCCGTCTCCGTCTGGTTCCTGAGGGTTGGGGCTCTCCGTGGTGTCCTTCCCGTCTTCCGCAAGGCTCGGCTCCCGATACGGCTCCTCCAGCACGGCGTTCTCAGTCTCCTTCCTTTCCTCCTGGCACAACAACAGCGCACCTTCCTGGTTCTCTGGCCCTGCCTTTAGGGGGTGTGGCCCCGCCCCTCCGTGTCCGGATTGGTCGGCAGTCCCCAGCTGTCCATGACAGTCCTGTAGGCGAGGAGAGGCAGGCGGGGTTAACTCTTGGTTACCCGGTTCTGACGCGGTGCTGTGCGTGGTATTCCACTCGACCCCCTCACAGTACACTTATCAAATGATGGAAAAATAAGCATCTTTAACACACGCAGTTCCAAGTAAGCACCATCACAGGTTTGCATCATGGCTCTTCTCTGGTGGGTGGAAAAACTCGTGCTGTCACGAAAAGCGGAGTATGTCTCCCATATACAACATTTTGCTTGCACAGCCTGGCAGAGGCAGAACAAGTCCAGCAGCAATACAAGAGACCCTCAAAAACAAGTGCATACACATTGCAGAAGCACATGTGTATATGTTACTTGTGCTTTTCTCTTTTCTGACATCATTCACTAGTTTTGTGAAAATGTTACCTGGCTGTACTCAGACACCTGCGCAGGTTATCTGGGAGGGAAACATCCTCAACCAATAGAAGCCGTCAGATTTATTATACTGTGACCCAGCCATAGTATGGCAACAATGGGTGAAGTCTATAATGCATTCCACGTTTCAGATGTGGCACTCAACCCACTAAAAATTACGTTTTAATGGATATACACATTTAGCAGCACATCTATGGAGCAACTCAAGAATACAATGCAGCAGCAAACTCTAAAACTAGCATAACTGTTGTACAGCAGGATTCATCTATCTGGAAGACATGTTTGCTTGAAATAGGATTAAGACGTTTCAAGAAATCTGAGAGAAATAGTCGCAAACATGGGAGTCCAGACAGCTGGATAATCGTTTCAAACTTAATAAACCAGTTTCTTCAAAAACCTTCAAGTCATCAATCTGCTCTCTCTCGAAATCATTAGGTCACTATAAAGGACTATATCTGGATTGTAAGGCACAATTATCGAAATCCTTTTTTTTAGAACGCACCAGTAAAAACGGAGAGATAAATGCAACAATTACTGGAAACGGAAATAGCAGTAACTGTTGAACAAATTAATGCAAGAAGATACGGGGCAGTTTTTAATGTGTTTAATGTTTCAAGACTATACATTCCCACTGCTTAATAAGCCTTGCTTTATCGCTGCATTCATTTGCTTTAAAATGCACCATTTGCCAATCTTTTTTAAATTTCTTTCTCAGGAGAGGGACTCTCCCTAGACCCCAGGTTTGTCCATTGAACTTGTTCACATCGCTAACTAGTGTTTTCTATTGGAAAGGGTAGAGCAGTCTTGCTTAGTACCCTAGCCCCCTTCAGTAGTCAGACTTGCTTGGCAACCCAGAAATTTTATGAAATAATGTATGAGTTTTCTTTTATGAATGCCTAGAAGAGCAGAATTTTTAGTCCATTTATCACAGAAATAGTGCTGAAAATTGCACCAAAAAGATGCCAATCTTTTTAAAATTTCTTCACGGGGGAGAACCCCCCCGAACCTCCTTTTTTGCCATCTGGCTCGCTGCACTCGCTCGTATACGTTGATTCGCTCTGCATACGCCTCACCAGTTTCAAATTCCACCAGCCGCCACTGGTGGATGGCTGGAAGCCAATGGAAGTTGCCTGACGGAAATTGCTGCCGCTTCCCTATATACTAAAACTTGTTTAGAAAAAGAACAGCCCGCGTTTCTGGAGTTGGGCATTCAGGAAAATAGGTACAATATCCTTGGCTATATTATAATTGACATACCGATCTACTGCAGCGCCTAGAAGCAGTTCTGTTCATGTGTGCGCGGTTTGCATACAGCGCCATTCCTGCAGAAGTAGGGCAGACAGCAGGCAAGAGTCACCAGCCCACCTGGGTACTTTAGAGGCCCTGCAAAAAAAGAACAGGCTTGAACTCAATCCTCGGAGCTTGGCGATATACCATTAACGGAGTGTGACCGCATTGGATATAAAGGGAAACGAGGTAGACATGACATGCTTGGAAAAAGGAAAAAATACTACCGGCTGTCTTTGGCCCGACATCATCCCGGAGCTGCAGGTGTAAAAATAATAAAATTTGTATTTTATTACACAGTTTAAAATCGGTGGTCGTTGCATTAACAAACGAATTACGCCGTTTTAAAATCACTTTTGAATACAAGTAAAGCAAAAATGCACACTGAATGGCTTAAGCGGTAAAAACGATTGCTGCAATCAAACAAGTAGATGCGTTACAAGGGAAACTTGAATAGCACATTAACCCGGGGAGGAATGTAAACAGCAAGACTCGCGTATAGGTGTATCATAGCAGCATACGCCAGCTGCTAATTTAGCAGGCAAAACATTTTTTTATGTACTTAACAGGATAACGCGGGCTAATGATAAAAGGCCTGGTGCATTATTTATTGTAGACAGACGTCGACAATGCGCATTGAGCGATGGATCAGTTAACATAATTAAGTGTTAAACGGCTAGTCAGCAAGGGAAGGCCTACCATGGCTACTTCAGACAACAAACACGCTGCTGGTTTAGATGGAGGCTAATACAACTAAGCGAGTCATGAGATTGTTCAACTATTAGCAATTTTGTTTATTAACTGAAAAACCACTATTAGCAATACTGCTTCAAGGCTAGCACTCTGAACCCTGTGTACGTAACATAGAGGAACTGCCCAGGTAAAAGCAATGAAGACCCCAATATGCTCAGGCAAAGCTCTCCAGCACTGTCTCAATAAAGCCCCCCTCAGAGTAGGGCATTGCTTTGTAATGTGAGTCGTCTCTGCTATGATCTCTTAAGAAGACGCGCATCACAGTGCCACATTTTATGAATGGGAACCCTCTGCCGGTGTGAACTAGCCTGAAACTAGTCATTTACTTTCACGTATGCAAACGACTTTCAGTCCTGTATAAGGAATCACAGCCTATGTCCCTGCTGCGATTATCATTTAAAGTGAGCCGACCACATTCCATGCGCTGATGCCTCTGACTTTAATATGTTTACCAGTCATTTAACATTCACCGTTTACTTATTACCCACACTCACTGCTTGCCACAGGTTGCAATGAAGACATTTTCTGAAATGTGCGAGGGAGGAAAACAGAACTGCGTTAGAAACGAATGTAACACCTGCTGTGAATCCCGAACATAGGCGTGGTCTTACTTGTAAACATTTGAGAGTCTACACGACGGGATGAAGCAGCAGTAGGCATCTAGCAGTCAGGCAGACACACAAACGCGTGAAATGCCTGTGCGTAGAAATGTAAACCGGGATGGAGAGAGGGAGGGAGAGAGGGAAGTAGAGCGGGAGGGAGGGAGAGAGGAAGGGACGGAGAGAGGGAGAGAGTGAGGAAGAGAGGGATGGAGGGAGGGATAGCGGGAGGGAGAGTGGGAAGGAGGGAGAGAGGAAGGGATAGATGGAGGGAGAAAGGAAGGGATGGAGGGAGATACAAAAAAACTCCATAAATGAAAATAGCAGATACAGGACAAACAGCCAATATTATCCATTCACCTACAAACATATCCGTGGGTGTTATGTGTATTTAAGAACATGCCTTGTGGCTCAGTGTCACCCACATGCCAAAAACCACCAATATGTGCTGATCAAAAACTTGTAGAAGCCACGTGTAATGCTGAGCATGCACACTATCCTTCACCGATTACCAATAAGTGTATGTTTAAAGGTACCACACGTACCTACATCTCCATAGTCCAATAAGCAAAGTGGTGTTAGAGAAGGAATTTATCGCTACACAAACTAGAAACAAAATGTCAAAGACCTGCTACCAAAAATAGGGGGAAATTAAGTTATGCGTACGAATTCCTACTCACTGAAAGAGAAACCAACCGAAGCTGAATATCCTCTGGGAGGGATGAAAAACGTCCCACAATTCTACATCAAGGGAGACAACCAAGTATGAGTCCTTGTATCCACCTATTTTAAAGACCGCTTTCGGTTACCGAAACTGCTGACAACACCTACTTACAAGGAGCGTGCTTCTCAGTGTCCGTGTTAGTTTGTCTTCCGGCTTCCAATACTTCCCTTCACCTCCGTTTTCGACGCAAATTACGTGGTGACGCATGCGTGCGCTGTAAAAAGTGAAAATAGACTCCCGTACTTGCCGGTCTGCCCAAATGTTAAATAGCAAAACTTTATAAATAATTCAAAAAGGATGGTGCTAAAATGATAATACAAGACCGAAACAACAACTATGTTTAAAAACGTAATCAAAACAGAAATATGTATGTGAAATGCATATTGCATGAAAAAGTGACCGCGACTCAAATTTGTGAAAAAAAAAAAGCCTCACCCGCGCTGTTTTTAATGATGCGGCCGCAGTAACCTGATCCCAAGTGGGGGAGGTGTGCTGTGTCTGCCTGCTGGAATTTGAAGCACTCGTGCTTGTGCTGGCCTCCGCCTTGCGGGAGCGAGCAGCAGCGGCGCGAGAGCCATATGTTTTCAATTAGCACGCGCGCCGCTGCTCGCTCCCGCAAGGTGGATGCCAGCACAAGCACGAGTGTGGGGGAAAAGGAGCAGACCGATTTCTAAAGGTCATCTCCTAGAGCAGCGCATGCGCGCTGCCTAGGCGAGACCTAAAAAAGAGGGTCAGTTTTCAGTGGGAAAAATGGATGTGTCCATGTTGTGTTTTGAGGCCTTTGCTGTTACGGGTGCTATGCTCATCCACACAAGTGAGGTACCATTTTTATCTGGTGACTTGGTGCAATGCTGGGTGATAGGAAATGTGTGGTTTTTCCGCAGAATCCAGAACTTTCCCTCACAGAAATGTGAGGAAAATATGTCTTCTTTCCCAATCTTTAAGGTTTGCAAGGGCTTCTGGATAAGGAAAACATGCTAGAACCACACAAGTCACACCACTCTGGACACCCCCTGGGTGTCTAGTTTTCAGAAATGTCTGGGTCTAGGTATGTAGGTTTTTATGAGTGGCTGCTGCTGAGCTAGGGCTTAAAATCCGCAGCTACCCACATTGTAAAAAAAGCATAGATTGTTTTGGGTGAAATATGATGTCTCCAGGTTATACTTTTGAGTGTTTAGTGTTTCAGGTGCTGGTCAAGCCACACAAGTGGGGTACCATTTTTATTAGGAGATGTGTAGGAACACAGAATTATTGAAGATTTGTTCCTACCTATTAGATTTCTCTGCATTTGTGTCTTCCAAACATAAGCCAGTGTTGCAGTTTGTCATAATCATAGACTGGACACAGCTTATGTGTACCCTGTGTCCCTTGCTGTAAAACGCCTACATTTATGGTCCCCAGTTACAAAGTTTATTGACTTTCAAGCTAAACTCTCCCATACACGTGCTACTTCAGAGCAAGAAGTCTTAAAACCTCCTTGATATTCCGTTTTCTGTTTTCAGGATTGTTTATATATGTTTAATATGAATATATTGTTGAATTCTTGATAAGTGACCAGACTTGTTTTATAGCTTTATATTTTCCTCTACCCCCTCTCTTCCTTTTTATTGATGCTGTACACATGAATTCATGTATAATCATATGTTCTCATATCATATTGTATATCTGTCTTTTGCTGTATTTTCTTTTTTTTTCCTTTTCTTGAATAAACTTTATTTTTTGAAACTCAAAAAACATAAGCCAGTGTGCAAGATGGAAGACATTTTGCAAAATGCCCTCTGAATCACATGCTAGTATATCAATCAATCAATCAGTCAGTACTGTCAGTACTTATAGAGCACGGCTATTCACCTCGGAGGGTAATCAGGTGCTGAGGTCTTGCCGGCCTTCAGTCGAAGAGCCATGTCTTGAGTCCCTCTCAGAAGTCCGTGAATGGGGGGAGATGCTCACAGGTGGAGGGTAAGGTCGCTCCAAGACTGGGTGGTGAGGTAGGAAAAGGAACGACATGGAGAATGTGGGGAACATGCATGAGGGCAAGGGAGGTGGAGCGTAGTTGTCTAGCGGGCTGGTGGAAGTTCAGATGGTGGTTGATGTATGGGTAACCCAAATTTCAAGGATGTACAAAAACCACTCCTCCAAAACTCAGAATCTGGTATACATTTAAAAAATAAATAGGTTTCCTTCATGCACATTTTTCGCTCGTTCTATTCTATCATATGAATTGTTCTATACTCTGTGCACAATTAAAAACCATTGTAAGGTGCAGCTCAGTTGTTGGCTTTGGGTACCTCTGGTTCTTGGAGAACCTTCAAACCCTATATATCCCTGCGACCAGAAGAGTCTAGCAGACCTAACAGTATTGCTTTTGTAAATCAGTCATTGTGACAAGAATTACAGATGAAACCGTTGGCACAAATTGCAATTTTTTGTAGTCCTTTTCAGTATTTTTTACATTCAACAGTTGGTTTCTTTGAGAAAACCTTGAAGGATCTACACAAATGACCTGCGCTGAATTCTGAAAATCTGTTTTATCAGAAATGTGATATATATATATCTTATCTATATATTTTTTTATATAGCTCTGCTTGTTCCTGAAAGCGGGGACAATTATGATTTTAGCAAACCTTTTGCTGATGCCATTTTCCAGAAAAATACCCACACTTTCTAGCTATATTTTGGCTTTTTATTGGTCGTCTCCAGGGGAATCCACACCCTGGGCACTTTTTAGAATGCCCATGACGTAAAAAAAAAAAAGGACACAAAGAGGAGGCATGCAGAAGATGAAAAGGAAGACGACTCCTGAGAAAGAAAAAGGAAATTAAGCAATCTGAAGTTCTAAGTCAGTTTTTCATGCACGGTTTTTAGAAATATTGTGAAGGCTTTTTGAGATAGCTTGCAAAACTATAGAAAGAAACAACATTGTTTGCATGGGAGATAGATGCTATATTTGGTACTTTTCGTAGGCACTAGAATCAGGTGAACTGTCTGCACCTAGTTTACTGCTAGGCCACCACTTAAGTCGGGGCAGCTGATCTGCTCAGAGGTTGTAAGTGCAAGATAATGACTGACCGCATACTTAAGGAAATATCAAGACATTTAGGCTGCACTCTTAGGAAGCAGTAACCTCATGATCATATCAACATGTGATTATATACAGGGTAAATAATGAGACATCGAAAAGGAGATTTAGCAAATGCTGGAGTGGAGGTTTTTATGTTCACCCTTAAGATTTGAACATAGTGTACACAAGATGGAGGTGAGGACCGCTTCCCCAGACAGTGGAAGTGCGTTGCCTACATCCCTATGGCTTGAGACCAGACACTGAAGTGAGAAAGAATGGAGACAGGGCTCCCCTTGGAAAGTGAATGGGGCTCATGTTAGAAAGGGGCTCCTGATTACCTGTTTTTCCCTAGCATTGCAGGTGTGGTAGATGGTAAGTCCCAGGAGTGGAAGTGTTGTTTCCATTGTTCAGATGAGAGGGTGTTTAGGCAGAGCCTTTCCTGTTTCTGATTATTGTTACAGAAAGGCTCAATGGCAGCCTGGTGCAAGATCTAGCGCTTCTTTGTGCCAGTGTTGTGGGTGCGCTAGATGTGAGATGGCCCCGGTGCTGCCTGCCATGAAAAGCACTATTTTACATAAGTTTTCAATACAGACTTTGTTTACCTTCATCCTGTCCTGATCGTGTGAGGGAAAGGGGAGGAGAATCTCCAGTGCCATGTAGTTTCAATTTTACAAAATGTGAATAGGTATTCAGTACATTCGTTTAAAAGCCCCCCCATTATGTTTTTTTTTAACACCCAAATGTTCAATAAAGTTAAAGAGGGAAACAGTCGGAACACTGCGACCACAGCCACGCTTGCCTTAACCACACATATGTCTTAACCACGCACAGGGCCAGCTCTAGGGCGGTGCGATCGGTGCCACCGCACCGGGCGCTGACTTGGGGTGGAGGTGTCATTTTTACAAGTATAGCATCGTTTTAAAAGCACCTGCTGCCGCGTTCATGGCCTCCAGCAATTTTCAGTCCTCAATTAAAATTGTAAGATAACTGTGGTGATTAATCATCTCCCTGGAAAGAGAACGGAGGTTTGTCTAGTGGAAGTTTAGACTCGTCCTAAGGTAGCGCAGAGGGTTAAAATGCCTGTTGCTAAGAACGTGTACTATGCAGATAACAAAGTGCACATAATGTAAATAGGTCAGTAGGTTACTGCTTCTGTAAGAGAGCTCTTTTTGTAACTTGTTGTTTATAAGTCAAAATCCTAATATAGAACATCGAGCTATTAAGTATTAACTGTCATCAATGAGCTGCATGCAAACTGCATGGTATATGTTAGAGCTATATGTTTTTTTGCCCAGTCTTTCATCATCCTAATCTTGCGAAAAGAGTTAATTTGGATAGAAAACAATTCTCATTATTAAATAGAACCCCTAACAATGATGTTACGTTTTATATTCTGAATTTGTGCTTTTCTAGAATAAGGACTCTTAAACTTTATTAGAACATTGGAATGTTGGGAGCTCCATTGTAGACAATGGAGTGCTCCATGCTTCTACGGGCCGGTAAAGGCCCGCAGAGCAACATTCCAATGTTTTACAAAGGCCTCTCGGAGCTCGAGGGGATTTAAATCCCCTCGAGCTTCGAGAGGCCTTTGTTTTATTTGTTAGAACATTCTGCCCTCTAGTGGCAGAATGTTCTAATAGCCTTATAGCCCTTCGTAGCAGGGCTATACAGGCTATTAAAGTCCCGGACCCTTGTTAAAGTCCCTCGCCTTCGGCTCGGGCCTTTAACGCGGGAACGGGCCTTTAATAGCCGGTATAGCCCGCTACGGCTGGCTATAAGGCTATATTAGAACATTGGAATTTTGGGAGCTGCATTGAAAACAATGGAGTAGCTCCGGGCTTATAATGGCTGGTATAAGCCCGGAGCTCCAACATTCCAATGTTTCTTTGTTCACAGCTGTGGCTGTGAACAAAGGCATCAGGGAGCCTGAGTGGATCCTCGCGCTCCCTGAAGCCTTTGTTTTATTTGTTAGAACATTCTGCCCTCTAGTGGCAGAATGTTCTAATAGCCTTATAGCCCTTCGTAGCTGGGCTATACCGGCTATTAAAGTCCCGCTCCCTTGTTAAAAGCCCGAGCCAAAGCGGGCCTTTAATAGCCGGTATATGTGTGTGTGATGTAAAGTGCTCTGACACCTTACACTGGTATGAGCGGTGCTATAAAACTAAATTAATCTGAGAGACAGTGGTTATGGAGAGTTGAGGGGCACTGTTAAAGGGTGCTAGTGAGGGAATCCGTGGCAGAGGTGGTCATTGGGGGGCGCCAACAGACACTGTCGCACAGGGCGCCACCAGTGTTAAAGCCGGCCCTGACCACGCATATGCATGGTTAAGGCATATGCTGGCTACAGCTCGGCGGATGAGCAGGAAGAGGAATGATCGCAACGAGGTGCTGAGGTAAGTATGGTTTTGGGGGGGTGGGGTAGTTTGTAGGGGTTGGGGGGTAGTTTTCAGGGCTTTGGGGTCGGGAGTTTTAGGGCTCAGGGCAGGGGACGGGGTGGGGATAGTTTGTTTGGGTTGGGAGATCGTTTTAGGGGCTGGAGGGTCGGGAGTTTTAGGGCTTAGGGCAGAAGACAGGAAAGGGGCAGTTTATTGGCTAACGGGGCAGTTGGGCTGGGACAGGGGGTAGGTGGGGTAAATTTTAGGGGGTGGGGGCTGGTTTTAGGGCTCAGGGAGGAGGGCTGGGGTTGGAGTCGTTTTTAGGGGGCTGAGTTTTAGGGTTCAGGGCAGGGGACAGCAAAGGGGCACTTTTCAGGTCGAGGAGGCAGTTGGGCTGGGGCAGGGAGGAAGTGGGGGTAGGTGTTAGGGGGTAGGGGCTGGTTTTAGTGCTCAGGGAAGGGGGGCTGTGGTCGGAGTCATTTTTAGGGGCTGGGGGGACGAGAATTAAGGTTCAGGAAAAGGGGTCGGGGAGGTTTATTAGGCTGGGGCGAGTAGAATAGACTGCAGGAGGGCTGAATTTTAGGGCTCAGGGAAGAGGGGCAGGAGTGTGATCTTTATCACACATGTCCCTTTACCAATCATGTCTTTACCACAAAATTGCGTGATGAAGGCATGTCATGGTTAAGACAGCATGGTTCAGGCATGCATTGTTGAGGCATGCATTGTTCCATCACACAATATCACCATTACGTCGGAGAATACTCAACCACTTTCAAACACTGAAAATTATTTTTTAAATGCAAATTTATTAAAATGTGTTTTTTTTTCTTAAACTGTAGTCACTTCTTAACCTCTGCCCCACCCTCCCTTCCAAAGCAGGCCCCGTATTTTCTTAAACGTTTTAATGGGAAAAGGTAAATACATTTCAACAGACTTGCCTTTCCCTAACTTCGATTCAGATCGTGCACATCGCATGTGCCAAAGTAGAACCTTATCTTTTGTGTGAGGCGGCAGTTGTGCACTGTTTAACACAAACACTTTTATGTGTCTTGTGCAACCTTTGGATGTATCAGCTTTGGAAATATGAAAAGCTGAGCTGGTCCCGCTACTGGAATTAAAACGTGCTCTCAACAAGGACAGACCAATGTTAGCAGCAAGTGCCCAGTTCACTGAGGACAGAGGCAACGACTGACCACTGTGTGTAACACGCAGTCCACAGATTAAAATGACAGCAGTGCAGAGGCAGCCTTACGGTAACATTGCTCAGTCCATTAAACGCTCATTGCTGACATCTGCCTTGCTCTGCCACTCGTGAGTTCGAATTTCGTCATTCCGAGGTCAATACACTGTCTCCTCAGATTGGGTACGAGAGAATACCTATTGCTTACAGTGCTTAAAAAGCAAAAGTGCGGGGATAAGGGGTATTTTAATGGGTCGATTTCAGTGTTATTTAGCTAACTGTAAAACACGACTTGAAATCAATGAAAACAGCCAAAGTTTAAATTATACACAGGGGAAACGTCGAGTACTAATACATAATCGAAAATACTGGCAAATCGCCAGTGGTTCCCACTTCTTCTTTTTACATAAACTTAACTATTTTTTAACGGCTTTTATTTGATAATCCCAGTAATTAAAAAAACGTAAGTTGTGTGACAGTTAATAATATTTACCAATATCAGCACCAATATCCCTGTCGCGTAGGACAGGTAGACAGATAATACATAAGATGTTCGAAAAACCCGGTGGCAAAATTCCCAATCTTTCTCCTCCACCACCCAAACTCCCCGCCCCCTTCGCCCCCATCCAATCTATACTACGCCAGGTGCAAGACCTGGCAACTTTCGCAAGTACACAAAAATTGAATGTAGTAGCTCAGGGAAAAAAACAACACTGTACAACTTACCCAGCACCAACACAATGTCACCGAAACAGTGCTTTCATTTAAAAAAATAAATAAATACTAAGACATGCCAGTGCATACCTTCCTTCCAGGGCTTTAAGTGGGATGAAAAAACTGGGGGGTCTCTTAAAGAGGCGTGGCCAATGTAATTAAGGGCGTGGCTTAAAAACATGTAAGCTAAAAATCTGTGCTTAGCATTTGCATCCAGATATATGATACAACAAGTAACATCATACCTACAACAAGTCAGGACTATTGGCTTTGTCAATGGTTGTTAGTTGCATAAGATAAATAAGCAGCAACTATGACTTGTTTATAATATTGAAAAAGCTTCCACTTAAAGCCCTGGTGACACCATGACAATGTTGCTGCTCCTGAGTGTCAAAAAGAGAAGGAAAATCCAGAGAGAAAAGTACTCTCTTTAAAGCATTTCCCTTCCCCTACAACGCTCACCTGGCATGACCTAATGCCGTAACTTCTCCACTAGTGAGAAGTGAGCAGTGTGAGCGCGCGCACATCGACGTGCCTGCTGTCACTGCAGTCTGGAAAAAAATGGAACGCCTGTGCCAGGGCACAAAATAGAGCCCGATAGAGACCCGTTTCGAGGCCCCCTTTAAAAAACTACCGGTGCTCAGCACCGGTGAGACCCGGCCCACTTAAAGCCCTGCTTCCTTCCATTATGATAAGAGGACACAGCTATTCAACAAGCAGTAGTACAGCCAGTGAGCTGCTCATGGGACAGAAAGAGTGATGCTTCTAGGACAGTCCTTTCCAAACTTTTTAGAACCACCCCCCAATTTTTAGAAAGACAAACCTTCGTGACCTATATAGCTTTACCATATATGAGGCGGGGCTATTTTTTTAAATGTAATATTAGACAGGCATTCTAAATAAAGTAAATTACCAAAATAACATACTCCTTACTATTTTGTGCTTGTTGTTTGTAAATGTCACAACCTTGACCACGCCCTTCAATATCTTGGCCACAGACAGCTAAAGACATAGATTTGCCCATAAAAGTGGCAGATGGTGAACAGCACTGGAGCTGGAACACTTCGGGGGTGTGGGGGTGGGGGGAGGGGGTTGTGCTGTGGCATCTGTTCACTAAAATGATAAGGCATCTGAAAAATCTTGGTGTGGATTCTAGTGATTTTAGCAAATTTGAGAAACCCCTTCTGCAGCAGAGAAGGAGGTAAGGCATCATGCCCATGTTTGTGTTAAAACGATGCCCTGTGGTGCATTTTGGGGATGTATGACGGAACCACGCATGCCTTTACAATGCGTCCATTACAACGCATATGCCTTTACCACCCATGCCTTTACACGCAAAAGTTTACCAAGCATGCCTTTACAACGAAAATGTAAGTATTTCGCAGGTAAGTATAAAGCCTATTATATTTATATGTATGTGTATGTGTGTGTGTATATAAATGGGTGTAAATATATATATTATATATATATATATACACATATACACACACACACACACATCATAATATGAATGTGTGTGTGTATATATATGTGTATATATATATATATAGTTACCTTATCAACCCCAACCCCTAAACCTACCCACCCTAAAAATTCCCTTGCCACCCAAATACCCCTACCCACCCTAAACCCTAAAAATACCCTTGCTACCCGCCACCCAAATACTCCTACCCACCCTAAACCCTAAAAATACCCTTGCCACTCAAATGCCCTCACCTACCCTAAACCTTAAAAATACCCTAACCACCCAATACCCTCACCCACCCCTAAACCCTTGCTCTAGTATATGAATGTGTGTGTATATATATATATAAATATATATATATATATATACATACATACATACATTATACACTTACCTGCGTAATGCTTACATTTTTTATTGTAAAGGCATGCGTGGTAAAGGCATATGCTTTGTAATGGATGTATGGTAAAGGTATTGTGTGGCAACGGCTGCGTTGTAAAGGCTGTTTCTCGCATTTTGGACTCTATCTAGCTAGCTAGCTATATCTCTTTATATATATACATATGTATTTATAGCCACAACTATCTCAGATATTTCTATCTCAGATATTTCTATCTCAGATCATTCTTACATTGAGGTCGCCTGGGGGACTGGGCCACTCTTCACCTCTCCCATCCCCGGAACGCACTGCTCACTGTTGAATTTCCCCAGCCATATTTCGAGGCTGAGGGCTGAGGCCGAAGCTAGCACAGTCAATCAGGGATTTTTTTTTTTTACATAAAGAGAAGGCCACCCACTTTGTGATTAGGTGGGATGCCTGTAAGGCAAAAATAAGAAGATAAGAGGAAAGGCAATGACAATGATGGCAGCTCAGCAACAAGAAGCCAAACTAGTTGAGCATAATTAGGTCTTGGAGTTGGCTTCCATAGAAAAGCTGGAGAGGCAAACCTCTGCTATTAAAACCCGGTGGAACCTTTCAAACCTAAGGGGGCAACTGAATACACTGCGAACCGCAAAAGTTGAGAGGGGGCCAGGAAATAAAATATGGACCCTACTGGCTTTGTGCCAAAATTGGCAAAAGGTATAAAAGACAAATAAAGAGACTTAATGGGACATGAGTGACTAAGAAACTGAGGAATATGGAGGCGTTTAGACAGTTCTTTGAGGCCCTATACTGTCAAGGCTCGGAGGATTCCGCAAAGATTAAGTACAATCTATGGCTTTGCAACATCCCGTCCCTAGATGCCCATTAAAGGCAGGAATTGGAGAAGTCTGTTGAGGCTTCAGAAATTTATAAAGCACCAACTAAACCCCCAGGGCCAGACGGCTTCATAGTACTATGTTATAAAACATCTATCTTGTCACTGGCAGAACCATTAGTGGCGCTGTACAATTGCTTTGACGGCACACAGTGGTTACAGAGACTATGCAATGCGGTGATAGCTCCCTGATCCATAAAACATGTAAGGACTGAGAAACCTGTGCAGCCTACAGGCCAAGTGCATTGCTTAATGTATATCTGAAGATATTTAGGATAAGAGTTAATGGGTCGCCTTCACACCCCTTGAAAGGGCCACTAGATAAGGGCCCCCCTTACCTTCTCTCCTGTTTGAATAGCTGTGGAGACCTTGGCAGGCACCTTGAATGAGCTGCAAGAGTTGGGCGGAGTTTCATTTGGAGGCTTGCAATATAAAGTGTTAGTTTGCAGATGACATCTGATTAACAACCAGAACCGGAGGCCTCCCTCGCAGCAGTAGTTTCCAATTTAACCAACTTTTGGTGGTCTTGGGCTTTAGATCTTTAAGGTGAATCAGAAATCCTGAACCTGACCCTAGAGGGAGAAGACTTGGATAAGGTGATGGTGGTCCTGGACCTACCCCATCCTGTCCCCCCTAACTCGCTTCAATGCCTACACATCTGTAATGACTGGTTAAGGGGCTAACTGGCCGACCCTACAAAATTAAGTCTGATCTTCACAGGTGGGACTGCCTTTATGCATCATGGATAGGTAAGATCCAGGTGCTCAAAATTAGTGTACTTTCGTGGCTGCTATATCTATTCCAATCCCTTCTGGTTCCAATTTGCAGAGAGAGCTCATGTCCTTAAAAAGCCTTTTGGCTAGCTTAGAATGGAAAAGGGGCCAGAGTAAGTGATCAGCTTCTGCGAGCTCCCTGAAGTGCCTGGCACCTCTCGTGCTTAGACACAATTTCCTATGATAAGGCTGTCCATTTAAAAATCATTGTTGAATGGACAGTGGAAACTGAAAAAAGTAGATATTTATGGATAGGACTGCGGCTGGTAAATCCCTACGGGATCTCCTGTGGCTGCAAAACATCACAGATCTCGTCAGTTATGTTTATCCACTCTGATGAAAACAGAACTGGGCATGTCAGAGACGAACTCTAAAATTGCAGCAATAACTACATTCCCATACCCAAATACGCCAATACATGCAAACCCTCACTTCACACCAGCGGTCTGAGGTAATAGCTATAAACCCTGGAAGGCAGGAGAATGCAGAGTGCTTTCAGACATGTTTCAGGGGGAAGAAATTAAGGGCCTGATTTTGATGTCGAGTGGTCGGACCGCCGGCCGCTATAGAGTCAGTCTTTAGACCGCCCGACGAGCATGCGGTGGTCCAACCACTGTATTTCAATTCCACCGTCGGGCTGGCGGTTGGAAAGGCATTGGTACCACGGCAGGGGCATGCTGCAGGCATGGAAATGGCTGCAGCACATGCCTCCGCCGTGCAGCACCTTCAGCACATCCATGCACCATGTGCCATGCACCATGTTGTGCATGGAGGTGAGTAGGGGCATTACATGTGCCCCCAGGGCCATGTTTCGGTGGCCTACGACAGCCGGGGGCCCTGTTTGGAGCCCCCCCGAGCCATTCTGGGATGCTCTTACGACCACCGCCCGTTAGGATCTATGATCCTGGCGGAGCCGGCGGTCTTGCGTCCGACAGCTGTGGGTCTGACCACCAGCATCATTATACGGCGGTCAGACCGCCACCGATGGGCGCTGACATTATAATCAGGCCCCAAGTTTTTTGCCCAGTGTAGGAAGGATTATAATATTACAGAGAAAGGTAGATTGCAGTACTTTCAAATTTGTATTTGGGTAATGCATCTTGACAAGCAGATTGCAATTAGAGATCTGACCCGTATGGAAAAATGTATAAAAATGCACCCAGACACTAGGGGAATGATTATATAAATTACTGCAATATGCTGTATATAAGGGTAGCTGGAAATTCCAAGATAGATGCTCAGGATCTTAACAAGGATATCTCCAAAGGGGACTGGAAGAGAATCTAGGCAACCATATACTAGCCATATAGAAGCGTCCCCCAAAGGGAAGCAGCTTACAAGTTACTTTATCACTGGTACCTGACTCCTACATACTAGAGTCAATTCTACCCTACTGCCACAGATGTTTGTTGCCGATGCCATCTAGAACAAGCATTTGCAATGCAATAGGTCTCGCAGTTGCGAGACTTTGAGCTACTGGCATTGTAAATGACAAACCTTTTATCTATGTGTTGGTTTTGAAAACAGATAAATAAAAGGCATTGTCATTTACAATGCCAATAGCTTAAAATTTCGCAAATGCGAGACCTATTGCATTGCAAATGCTTGTTTACACAGAGCAATCTATACAATTTTCTCACTTTGCCTTTAGTAGCATAACCTGGACTTTTTCCATAGACAATGCAGCAATCACCACTGAGACCACTTTGATGGCACATGATTGCAGATTAACCCCTAATCTCTAGCACACACCACTTTCAAGTTCCTGTCTCTTCACAGCGTCCTCGGTTTTCACATAAATAAAAATCCACACTGAAAGCTGGTGATGTTGTGGTTTCTCACAGGCCTCTGGTGACAGTGCTGATTTGAGAGATATGTTGCTCTTGATCTGACAGTAACTGCAGGACTTCTTACGGAGCCCTGCTGTGGGTGTCACAATACTGGGAGGAGGGGTGAAGTGCATCAACTCACAGCTTCCTTTTTAACTGCAACACCTACCATACCAATCATGTTTACATTATAGCACATACATTGTCTGACAAATAACTCCCATGTTTTTACTAGAGTTACAATTTCTTGGTACATTTTACATCTGGCATAGAGACAGCTTTGACTGTCTCGCCAGCTTAATGTAATCAAGAGTTCATAAATTAAAACTGCATATGTACATGTACATAGAGGTTTTATGTCAGCCTTCGTCATCGTGGTCTTTTCAGTTGTCATTCACATTCTGCTTCTGCCCACCACAGTGCACAGCATGGGGGAATGGGTCAGGCCACTTCAGCCACTGGCTTTCTCGCACTGTGAGTGACAGCATTTTGTCTGATCACATGTGAATAGCTGCCTAAAAAAGCATTGGCATAGCCAATAGGTCTCGCCTTTGGGATCTTATAAGTGTTTAGTTATCCAGAACAATATCCTTGGTGCAACAACATCAACTGTTGCATGGCTAAACACTTATAAGGTCCCAAAGGCGAGACCTATTGGCTATGCCAATGCTTTTTTAGGCAGCTATTCACATGTGATCAGACAAAATGCTGTCACTCACAGTGCGAGAAAGCCAGTGGCTGAAGTGGTCTGACCTATTGGCTATGCCAATGCTTGTTAAATATAGCATGCAAAGATAACTACAGGGAAAGTAGTGGTAAATAGCTGTCCCGGAGAGAGAGGGGAGAAAGAGAAAGAGAGAGAGAGAGAAAGAAAGAAAGAGAAAGAGAGAGAGAGAGAGAGAGAGAGAGAGAGAGAGAGAGAGATAGCTCCTCTATGTGTTAGAACCTTTGAAATGGTATCTGTACTGTAATAAAAAAAGGTTTTCAGTGATGTGCATGCCATGAACTATTGAAGAAGACTACGTGAGATCACGCAAGATTAGATCCTTCACAATATGATGATAATAAACATATTGAGCAATATTTGTGAATAAATACAGAAGACTATAAATGTTTGTGCCCAAGCCATTAACAATGTCCTAATCGAGTGGTAATACAGATTAAAAAAACCATAGGAAGCTGAAAAAGTTGGAACTGTGTAAAAATGGCAAAATGGAGCGAAAGTTAATTATTTTCAAATGCATGCTGGTAACGTGGCTTGTTGTGCAGCAGTTTCATACAACTAATGGAAAGGGATATTTGGTATTAGGAGAGGTTTCCAACAATGAGGCCCCTGCAGAACTACACAGCTGCTCAAGCCCCAGCCAGCGCTCTGATCACAGTTTGCGCACACAGCGTTTTTACTACATTTTGCTCAGAGCAATATAATCGTGGAGGCTTCCGGCAATTATTCTGCTTTATAATGACACAAATACAATTCGTACATCATTAAAATCGAATTTACAGATTGGTATAGCAACATGGCACAGAGTAATCAGAAAATAATTTACAAATCTAAGGCAGGTGCATTTAAAAAATGAGCACTCACGAGTGCTGTCAGATATAATACTAAAATAGGGAGAAATCGTATTTCTTTGGAAGAAGGAGCTTTACTTTCATGAAGGTAAAAGGCACGTCTATCTGGCAGTATGTGAGGCTTAGGAATGGACTGAGCAGGGACTGAGCCACTCTGGGCGAAGTGACATTTTGCTGCACCACCAACACCAAGGGATGACTTTACGGGAGCCTAGCGTCCCCTGATGGGGCGGCCAATGCAGTACCCTTGTATTGTCTTGTTTCAGTGCTATCCTTGCCCAACAAGATAAATATTGGTCTGATTTCTAATTAATGGTTAGGAACAATTTTAAAACATATTAAATCACATACCATTAGGTCATGCATTTCTATCTCATAAAAAAAATAATATGGCTCCAAAACCGTCTCCCTTTCTTTCGTCAGGAGGGTTCTCTCATTCTGTCACGTAGGACTTCAAAAGCCAGGGTTAGCAGTGGTTACTCCCAGAGAGCCCCGGCTGCTCCCCTTGGTAACCCTGGTCTGAAGGACTATGAAGGCAGCGGCTGGAACAACAAGGAGGGAACCACAAGCAGACACACAACACACAACTCACACACACCACCAGGGTTGGATTGGGATTAGCCGACGGGGGGAGGGAGGGAAAGTGAAAGCGCGCCATGCGCGCGTTGTGCTGAAACGCTGCGAGCCGTCACGAGCCGTACACGTGCACATCGCCTGTCCGGGCGCGTGCACATCTCCTGTCCCCCTTCGGAAGCTAAATCGACAACAATAGATCTCGCCAAAGCGAGCAGCACATGCGCTGCGTCGCTAGGCGAGACCTAAAAAGGGAAAATATTACACATCTAGTGGGAGTATCCAGGCATAACTGAAAGCAACATCAAGGCATTTATGGGAAGGGAGGGGGCCCGCATATCCAGGAGTAGTCTTGTTAGACCTTCATGGAGAGCACTCTGATGTTACTGCCTATAAAAATGTAAAACTTCTATGGCACTTGCTGGGAGCAGCCAAAACATAAAAGCTACTTGCTGGAAAAAGACTGCTTCACCGAACATGGCACTACGATTTAGGAAGCAGTGACAGCTCCTAGCTCTTGAAAGATTATCACTTGACTTAAAACACACAGGTCGCAGGTGGGCAAAAAATATACTAATAATAAAAAAAACTTACCTGCGGCTGTCATGCTCTTCTGCTCCTCTTCTCCAGGCACAGGCTCCCAGACTGCCCTGCGGCCAATCCTGAAGCTGCTCTCACGCATGAGTGCCCTCGATTTGCACTTTAGGACAGACTGGGAGTGTGTGCCTACTCTAGCTTTCACTGCGCACGACGGTTTGGCCAGCCAGAGACTGCCGGCCAAACTGTCATGCGCAGTGAAGGGAGTGCACCTACCACTCCCCTCAGTGCCTGTAACCCGCAGCCCCCCCCCCCAAGATTCGTCAGGAAAGGAAAAATAAAAAGAATGTTTATTATCGTTTTATTTTTCCTTTCCGGTCGTTTTTGGGGGGGTAGGGGAGCGACGTTCCTCCGTCAAAGCGGAGGATCCGCCGCTGATACTAACCCATGAGCTCCCCACGTCATTACAAATCATAGAACCATCTGTTCATCCACCTCCACACATATGACCCACCAGGCCACCTCCTCCACCCACAGTGGGGCTGAATTGACCTCTGCATTATGATTAGGCAGGATCTTGAGTAGCATTTAAGTCTCGAGTGCGAGTCAGTGCAAGACGGTGAGGTACTGTGGACAGGAGTGTTCTCTAAATTCTGTAGCAACAAATGAGATACAGGGACCCCAGAACCTATCAAAGCAATCTAACTTATTATCAAGATAAGTTCATAGCTTTTCTATTACTAGGAAGTCCCAAGGTCTGTGGAGCCATGCCCTTTGATTGGTATACAATCAGTGCATGGCAACGCACAATGCTAGCCTTGCCCCTGGTTGATCAGAATGTAAAGGTTTGTTGGGTGGGGAGGCATAGAAGACTATAAGCAGAGAACTGCAGAATGTTGGTGTTTATATTGGCCATAATATCTTGCCAGTACCTCTTTAATTTTGGAGATCACCACAACTGGTGCATGAAGCTGCCCGGGCCTCCACTGTTCTCCAGCGCTCCCTGGATTTGGCGGGTTCCAGAAGTGTAACCTGGTGGGGGTATAGTACCAGTACTGTGCTAGTTTTATCACAGATTCTTTTCTGGCTACACTCCTTCAGTGGTGCGCGCTCTGTAGAATATACTAGCCCATTACTCCTCTGAGTGGACCGGTCCAGCTCCCATCGTTTTTTGGGTGACAGTTCTCCCAAGAGGGATGTGGGGCACCTTATAAATTTATATGTCAGACAGATGTTTGTTGTCTTTTTTTAGTTCTAATCTATTTTTCAAAAGGGTTGAGAGGTCTCCCACCGTGAGGCTTAATGGAGGAATGTGTGACCCAATGTTGTACGCGCCCACACCGAAAGCATTCTGACTCCAGGCCACCTAAGTGGGTTTTCAGTTGTTCAATAGTTTGTATCCCATTATCATCATAAAAGTCCCCAACCCTGTTGCAGGTCATGTTCTGCCAAGATGTGTATGCTGTCCCTGTTGCTGCAGGGTTAAATTCAGGATTGCCTATGATGGGAGTTGGTGGAGAAGGGAAAGAGGTGAAACCCAATGGGCATAACACTCTATCCCAAGCCTGTAAAGTAGCCCTTTTCACCAGCGAAGAGTAAGTTCCCCAGGATCTGTTTTTTTTTTTTTGCTGAGCCAGGGGGCCTTCCAAATATACATCCTCGCTATAAGTTGATCTGTGGCGCCCCAGTGCTTCTCAGTGGCATCCCTATTTCTCTCCACCAGGAACCTAAGCTTGGCTGCTAGATAGTAACCTAAGACAATCGGGATCTCTAGACCTCCCATCTCCTGAGGGAGGTAAGTAGTTTCCTTCACTAAACGCAGTTTCTTGCCTTCCCAGGTGAAATATACCATTTGTTTATTTTTTGCAGGGCCATCGGGTTGGCTGTAGTGGAAGGGTCTACAAAACATACAAACATCTGGGTAATAGGGTCATCTTGATCGCTGTGATCTGTCCCAGCCGGCTCATACAGCAAGACCGTGTTGGAAGAATGACTGCTGCAGTCTAGAGCACCCCTACGGTTTCACAGGAAATCAATAACTGCTATAATACAGATTTTCACTTTAATTAGGATCCGGCCTATTCGTCAAGGGGGCCGTTGAGTGGGCGTGGGGGGAAATCGACTCTTTTCATCTGTAAATGTTTTGTTGCAAAATGGTTTTGAGCCAATTGTCGACAGTTCCTGTGAAGGACCCTTGAGAGAGTGTGCTTCACATGTTGTTATAATGTTCCCGTCTGTGCTGCCGCGCAACAGCTGGAGCCATCGAACCGTCTGCCAACAATCATTAGAGCAATGATTGTGGCTTGAGCTCTGCTTCTCCCACCCAGGGCCAGACTAGCCATTCTACCATTCTGGCATTATCGTGGTGGGCTGCAGAACTGAGGATTGCTTTCAGAGCACGATGGGCTGCCATGACTCAACCTGTGAATGCCCCCGCAGCACCATTCTAGTGGGAGGTCTCCTGTCCTTCGGGGCTGGTTTGAATATTTTTCTCTAAGGCTGATTTTGGTCTCCAGTCCGGCCTTGCTCCTTACTTTAGCTCTCTGATTTCCCTGCAGGTCACAAAGACCTGTGGTGGCTGTAAAACAGAACTTCAGAAGACCTTTGGCAAACCTTTCCTCGACAGATCCCTTCTGAAGCAGGGCACTAGGGAGAATGTACTTAGTTCCATTGCTAGCTGACATTGGCACTGTAAGGCTCTCTCAGAGTCTCGAAACAAAGAAGACAAAGGTAAAAGAATATTGGCAAGATCACACATAGAATCCGCTGTGAAGAGGGACCTATTAATGGATGGTCCTGCACAAGGTAACAAAGAAAGTAGTTATGCATAAAAAAAAAGACAGACACTCAATAAAATTTAGCATTCAGAATAAGTGACATTGTGTGCCATGTAAACAGCTTATATCAGTAATTCAAAAGGGGATCTAGGGTAAAGGCACATTGGTTCACACCTGTTATATCCTGGCGATTGCACTGGGACTTGTAAGGCTAAACAGCGAAGGGTAAGTAAAATACAGCCACAGTAGACTATGAGAAGGTGAAGAATAGTGGTGAACACAAAAAGAGGACAAACAAAGGTAAACAGAAAGCAAGCAAATCCTCTCAACCCCCGCCTCCCCCAACCCCCTAATCTGGGAACACAGAGATTGGCAAAAGGAAAACAGTTCTCACTGAAAAAGGAAATCCAAGGAAAGGAATGGCAACTGGACACAGTACACTATTAGTGGCTTAGAGAACTGAATACGGCACTTGACATGCCCCACCCCCCCTCCCGAACTGGATACAATACACCAGAAGTGGCATCTAAATCTAAATATATATTTTTTTCAAAACGAGGCATTTAGACCTGTATAAAATACTTCAAAGCAACAGCAAACAGTTTATTTTTATTGATTTTAATGCCTCTTTTTCTTAATGAGTTGTGTTTCTGCCTTCTACTGAAATGTGCTTGTTTACTAATTTGTTGCTATTTCATGTTGAATTTTTTTGTCATGGTGAATGGGTGTCTCTGCTCTTACTTTTTTTTGCCTGTCAAATACAGGCTGGTTCGATCACAAGTTATTGCAGGGACCTAAACTAAGGACGGGAGCCTCAATATGTTGGCATGGTGACATCTCTCCTTTCGGGACACAGAATTATTATTTTGGCAGAGGCCTACTTGCTGCAGCATGAGAGGAAGCTCATGTTCCAGCTGTGACTTTTGAAGTTAGAGGATTTTAAATATCCCACGATCATTTTCAGGGCTATGTACAGTGTTTCTCTTAAGCACCCCATTCCCCCTTTAAGTGTGAGGGATTTCTGTTTCTGTTGAGATGTTTACAGACAGGGCTGCTTTTCAGATGTTGCCTCATGGCTAGCAGCAAGGTTTACAGGTTGAGGTGCTGCAGGTGCAGGGCGGGAAACTGTATTCAGTAGTTTCAAACGCCACAGGGCGATATTCTTTGAAACACATTCCTGGTTAACGGGTTAGTTTGAACAAATGACCTCATTCATTTTTTGGGTGGAGCACAATTTACTTTGATCTCTTCTTTCCACCAGTTACAGTCAACGCTATTTTGCTTTTTGGACAGAATACATCAGTCATGTATTTACGTTTTCTTAACCTCATGTGTTCAGTTTCATTGGTTGTAGTTCTGGTCATATTAAAACCAGCAATCCACTTATTCTGGGGGATGCCCAAAATCAGATACAACAATTTACACACAACAGGATAGTGTTATAGTGCACACCCTTGCACATTTCTGTTTGTTTAGTTAAGTCCCATCTATCTATTGGGTCCATACTGCCATCTTCCACAGATATGGTCTAGTAGTTACAACTCGTTGTAAGGGCAGTCACTGAAAAGATCACAGTTGTGATTTATTTTCACTTGTGCTTTAGAACCTAATGATTATATTGTACACATTTATATTGCAACATATGGCATAAGATTCTTAGAAAATAGTTTAATCCGGTTAGTTGTCTTGCCATATGTCTCAGACACACAGCTAACTCCATACTTGTGTGCATGCACAGCGGGCTGTGACCATGCATAAGAGACTGGCATGAAAAAGATAATCAGTAAAATACAATAAGTACTTTTTCGGTGGAGTCCTTTGTATGGAAGCCATTTAATAAAGGCTGTTTATTACAGCAAATACATCTCCAAAGGCACAGATAATTTTAAATTCCACTTCCAAGTCACACAAAAGCCTGGCGGAATGAGAGCGCTGATGAGTTCTATTGCTGAGCAAGTCTCTAGGGTCTCTTTTTTGCCAGATGGTGTTACTAATTGCCTTAGCGTCAAGCCCCTCCTTCCCTGTTCTCTTTAATAAAAGTCTCTCTTTGGAATTGAGGCATTGGTATTTTTTGCCGAGAAAGCCGCGTTGAAGCGTAACAGGAAGCTGCTCAGAATGTGGTTTGGGCATTTTTGGGGGGTGGTGCAGTCCAGATGACTGCCACCTGGGATCTTGGGCTTTTTTCCTTATTGGGCCGGTAGCCCAAGGGGTTTACGTAGGACTGTTTTGGGCTAGGGAGAGTAGTCATGGCATTTTGGTGGGTTTTATTTGGAGCAGGAAGTGTTGCAGGTCATGGAAGACAAGGTGGCCCAGGCATTGCGCCTGTTGAGGGAGGCTGGTCGCCTCGACCTTGTGATTGCCAGCGCGGAGGAGCAGGCAAGATTGGCCTGACCAGCATGGAGGGCATCTGAGCGCATGTCGTCTGCGGTATGGGCTTGCTTGCCGCCTTGCATGGTGAGAGCAACGGCAAGCGAAAGGGAGCATGTTAGTCTAAGGCAGGGCTTTAAGTGGGGGAAAAAAACTGGGGGTGCTCTAAAAGGGGCGTGGCAAACCTCAAAGGGGGTGTGGCCTATCTAAGTAGGGGCGTGGTCTAAATAAAGATAACTAGTGTAGCAGTACCCCCTGTTCTGACAACTCTAGGACTCCTCAGAGTGTCATCAGATTTGGAATTCCCCGCTCAGGCTCGCTCTCCCCCCTCCTTATTCCAGCAAGGCTATGTATGGATAATGCCATACACCCTCCCCAGTACCCCAAGACCGGTGTCGTCATCCCAGGAAATGCCCAGGCAGACACCTCCCGTATAGGGTGGCTTCACGTGAGGCTGAGTGTACTAGAAGCACTGCTCCCAGAAGGCAATGCAGCTTCACAGGGGTGAGTTTTAACGAAGCCACCACCCCCGTCAAAACATGCCACAGAGTCCTCCTACAACGCTGCTCACCTGGCATGACGTCATGGCTGTAGGGACCAGTGTCCCACACAGGAACAAGCCGGCCCGGCAGGGGACGGGGAAGAACAGTGTGGGCCTCCATCTGGGTGGGAGAGAGGAGCAGAGACCACTGTCCCCAGCGAGGCCATTCAGGCCCCCTTCGGGCCGTGTAGGACAGCCGAATGATACGGAAAGACACCAAAAGGGCCAACATGGCATCTAAAAGATCAGCTCACAACTGGCCCTCAGTCACCGGCCCATCCCTCCCTGCCTGAGTGCCTGTCTTATCAATCCGACCTTGGCTGACAATCATTCCAGACTCAATAAGCAGCTGGAAGCCGATCAGTTCTAATCGTACTCAGTTTCCCGTTAGTCCACCTGCAGCGTGCACAGTACACTGAGGGATGGGGTCTATTTCAGCCTCTATATTAGCTGTCACCACCCCTGCTTACACATTGATGCAGTATATCCCCCCTCCCACACCCCTGGTGACTGGACCAGCCAGATAGATTCCAGGTCCTCCAGAACAAGCGAAAAGCACCCCAAGAAGCCGGCCCCTCCTTACTAGACAGACTGCAGACATCCGGAGAGGATCGGGCGGGTGACTGGAAGAAACAGATATTTATTCATTCACTTATTAAATAGGAAAGCGCATTAGATGGTAAAAGTTGTAAACCCTTTTATTCTGCTTTATAATGTAAGTGCAGGACGCAATCAGCACCTCAGGGGTTATGGCCGAGAATAATGTTCAGTGAATTTCATGCTCTGATTGGTTGAAAGCCGTGAATTGTGAGTGCAGCAGCTAAATGGAAAACTCCCCCCCACCCCCGCCCCCATGCCACCGAACGCGGAGTTCGAGTACTTCACAGGTCTTTAAAAAGACCATTTACTTGTTAACGAGGCTGTGTTGTTTTTCACCCCTTAGAGCCCCTGAAGCTCCACTCTGCATATTGCTGGAAGAGTCAGCCCCCCTGAAATTTTTCGTAGCCTCCCCCCCCGAAATTTGGCTCTAGTTGCGCCTCTGCATGGGGGTCCTTGTGCCGTTAAAGAATACATTCCACTTGTCATCTTCACACGACATCCGAGCATGCACACATCGATGTGCATGCTCTCACTGAAGTCCAAGAAAAAAAAAAGAAAACGGACTACCTCTGCGAGGCCCGAAAATAGAGCCCGATAGAGACCCGTTTCGAGGCCCCCTGAAAATAACTGCCGGTGCTCAGACCCGGACAGACCCGGCCCACTTAAAGCCCTGGTCTAAGGGGATGCTCAGACTCGTCGAGCAGCCCGAGAGGTGCAGGAGGGAGGGGCAGAGCTGTGAAGGGAGGGGCGGGCGCAGCCAGGAAGGCTGCGCGTGCTGAGAATGAAGGGTAGGGTGACCAACAATCCGTAAATTTCACGGACCGTCCGTAATTTGGACCTCACGTCCGTTGTCCGTGAGGATCCTTTTTACGGACGCCTTATGTCCGTAATTTTGGGCATTGCAGGGAACAGCACTGTTCCCTGCATGAAGCCTCAACTCCCTGATGGGGCCGCCTCGCACTCTCGGAGCACAAGAGCAGCCCCACCCGCCCATTCATTCTGTCTGTGGCTGATTGCCACATACAGAATGACAATGGGCCAGTCTGGGCTGCAAAGCATGTGGTGGCCTCCCCCAGCCTCTGTTTGGGCTGGGCATTCTGTCAGACAGAAGAAATGTGCAAAAACGCCAATGCTGCTAAGTGAGAATCCAGTTAAAGAAAAGAAGCAGGTGAAAGAAGTTAAAAAGAAGGGGTTAGAGTTCTTTCACAGTCTCATCATTTTAGAACTGATGAAGTTTCAATACTATATCCAAGGAAGCCATGATTGCTGCTTTTTTATTTTATGCAACTAACAACCATTGACAAAGCCAATAGTTCTGGCTTGTTGCAGGTGTAACGTTACTTGTTGTGTTATATATCTGGATACAATGACAGAAGAGGCAAAATACCAGTCAGGCGGTACACTATACCAAGCACAGATGTTTAGCTTAGGTGTTTTAAGCCACGCCCTTAATTACATCGAACACCCCCTTTGGAGAGACCCCCCAGTTTTTTCATCCCACTTAAAGCCCTGGAAACAACACCATGTCACAGTCACCTCATGGCCTGGCACTGTGCATCATGCATGACTCATGACTCAGATTGCCTATGTGCAAGGGCATAGTGAACCCTACCGCCACCCCACCCCTTACTTTAGGACCTACAACAAGGGTGAAATTCTTGATGGGCCTCTTCTGTCTTCAACTCTGCAAAGGCTCAGCTCATAATTAATATGAAAAGGTGGGTGAGTGAGTAAGTAAGTGAAGTGAAGGGATGGGTGGATGGCTGGATAGATTAGTGAAAGGGTGAATGGATGAATGAAAGGGTGAATGGATGGATAATGAGAGAAAGGATGGATGGATGAGTGAGTGGAAAGATGGATGAGAGAAAAGGTCAAAAGATGGATGTATGGTTAGAAAGGTAGATGGATGGGTAAAAGGGTGGATGGATGAGTGAAAGGGTGGATGATGGGCAAGTGAATGGGTGGATGATGGGCAAGTGAATGGGTGGATGGATGAGTGAAATGATGGATGGATTGATGAATTGATAAGTGAAAGGGTGAATGGATGGACGGATGAGTGAAAGGGTGGATGTAAGGATGGATGAGTGAGTGAAAGGAAGGGTAGATGGACAAAAGGATGGATAGATGAGTGAAGGAGTGAAAGGGTGGATGGATGAGTGATAGGGTCAATGGATGTATTCATGAGTGGATGAGTAGATGGATGGGTGGAAGGAAGGATGGCTAAGTGAAGGGGTCGATGGAGAGAGAAAGGGAGGATGGATGGATGACTGAAAGGGTGAATGGGTGGAAGGATGAGTGACTGGGTGGATGGATGAGAAAGTGAAAGGTTGGCTGGATGGGTGAAAGGCTAAAAGTATGGCTGGATGAGTGGATGGATGGGTGGAAGAGTGGATGGATGAGTGTACCGATGGATAGGGTGAAAGGGTGGATGGATGGATGGATGGATAATGGATGGATGAGTGAAAGGGTGGATGGAGGGATGGATGAGTGAAATGATGGATGGAAGGATACATGATGGATAGGTTTGCAAATGGTTGAATATGGATGGGCTTAATTATATTCTATTGCGCGACCTCCTCTGATGTGTCTGTAAAAACTTACCTTTTGTCCCGAAGTTTTGTCCTGAATTTTGGCCTCCGGTCCTGAATTTTTGTCCTGAATTTTGACCCTTTGTCCTGAAACTTTACACTCACCGTCCTGAATTTGCACCCATGCCAGTTGGTCACCCTAATGAAGGACCGGCGGCAAACTGCGAGCAGTGCTCGCATGCATTGTGGGGAGGGGTTAAGCGTGGCCCAGAATGACAGTTGCGGCTGTGGGATGCGCAGAATTGGCAAAAGGAGCGGCCTGTCTGCACGTGCAGCGCATGTATGGTGCTGTGAGAGTGAAGCATGCAGTAACGTAGGCAGCCATTTTACAGCCACTCACGCCACATTAGAAGCCGGAGCATGACAGTAGGCGTGGAGGGGTGAATGCAAGAGTAGATGTGAAGGCGAGCCCCTCTGTTTTGGGACATGGTGAGGAAGGGATGCAGGGGGCAGAGAAAGAGGATGGCAAGGTGCAGGAAAGGGCCACTTTGAGGAGGGGGTGTGTTTGGACAGGGCCCCACAGGGCCTGCGCAGGCAGTGGGCAACAAAGGGGCCAGGGGGGACTGGTGGTCTGGTGAGGCTCTCCACGACCACATGCCTTATTCAGGGACAGAGGCGAGGGGCACAAAGTCACCAGTGGTCAGGGCAAGGGGGGCCCATGGAGGCCCGGGGGCCAGTGTCAGCTTTATTGGCAGTGCTCTTCTAATGAAGTGATGAGGAGGATGAGGGGAGTGTGGGGGAGAGCAAGGTCAAGGAGTCAGGACGTCAGTGGTGGGATCCCAAGCTGGGTGAAACAGAACAGGAGGGGGGCATCGGGGAGGTGGGAAGGTATGTGCAGAGTGGGAGGAGGGTTGGGAAGTGGTCGGCGAAGGGTGGCATTCAGGGAAGAAGCAGCAGGGACAGTGGGTGGCCCATGGGGGGGGGGGCACAGAGGAGCACGGGCAAAGAGCAGGTCAGATGGTTGTGTGTCCCTTATGTGGATGCGAGCTAGGTCCCAAGGGCGTAGGGAGCCAGTACACCAGTCATGTCCTCTTCATTACAGGTCATAAGGAGCAGCAGGTTGGCAGACTCGTGAGAGTCCAGTTTGTCGCACGACAAGAAACAGAAAATCCAGGGCCTGTTGCATGATATGTTGGGGGGAAAAGTGAGGTTGAAGGAGGTACAGATACAATTGGGGCATCAAAATTTTGCATGCAGGGAGAACTTTTTGCAAAAGGTTGGGCCTGGCAATGTTGGGTTTGTCTTTACCGTATCGTACCGTTGACTTGTCGGCTGATGTTAAGGAAGATCTCCGCATGTGGGGTTTCTTTTTTAATTTGTTCAATAGGATTCCATTGTGCAGCCTGGTTGAAACTGAGTGAGATGTACAGATCCTTTCAGATGTGGTGGGGGCATAGGGTTTTGCCTGTATTAGCAAGGGCGGTGGTGCACTGAGGAATGGCAGCCAGACTGGAAGTCAGCGGGCAGGAGAATTGCGTTCTTGGAGTTCTTGCCACTGGTGGTAGCAATCACATTGTGGGGTGTGGAATTGGCACATCGCAGTGAGTGTTGTTCAGAGTGGATATTATGGCATTGGTCCAGATCGTAAACAGACAGTCAGCCAGAGATGCACAGATGATGAAGTTATTGCGAGTATTTGTGCTTGGATGTCTGAGGCATGACATTTTGTTCAAAGCACGACCCGTGCCAGGAGTGGACAGTGACATTGCACATGCTTTATCTCGTTCACAGTGGGAGAGATTCCATGAACTGGCCATGGAGGAGGACAGACACAAAATGCTCATGCCGGAGGAACTGTGGACAGTAGTAAACAAATGATGTTACAACTGGTGGTAGGGTCATTGGCCGATTCCCCTAGGAGAGCATACGGACAGGCGTGGTCAGAATTTCTGGAAACTAGGGCGCAGTGCAGACCGGTGGGATGGAGAAGGACCAAAGACGTGGTGCAATTTATACTAATGATGACTGGAAGGGGGTTGTCCCTGGTGACCATATCTGGGAAGCTAGCAGGAATTGCCTTCATTGCCAAATTTGCATGGGATTATGTGCTATCGGCAGCAGAACTGGGGGAGAGAATGCTCAAAGGTTGGGCAAGGGAGGATGGTTGCAAGGAGCAGAAGAGACAGCCCTTCTCATGGCAGTTGTCTTGCAAAGTTATACATGTGTTGCTGACTGTATGCGACAGGGATGAGGAGGCATGTTTGTTTGCCACACTTATCTCTTGGATGTTTTCTGGCGCTGTTGGAGGCTGACTTAGTATATGGTGCCCACTTATGTAAGTGAGGCCCCCTGCACTAATCCAGGCAACCCTTATGGTGATTTTAGTGGTCTTAGACAACCATAGAAAGCTCTCTAAGTGCTAGCTGTGGAGAGCAGCCTTCAGGCTTAGTCCAGAAGAATTTTAAAGCAGCTTGTTTTTCCAGTACTAATCATATAGTGTAGGTTAAGCGAAAAAGAACCACATAGTGTAGTTATAAAAATATGTATTTATTATAAACACTCACTAACACATTGCAATATCTCCTACCTGGAGATATAATCACAATACACACAATACTTCAGTAATAGAACACGTAAGTAGCACAAATACACAGTTCAAACCATATATTAATAAAGTGGAATAGAACCACGACCTAAGTCGAGATTGGACCCAGAAGACATAGAGGATGAATGAATGAATGAATTGACATTTATAGAGCGCATGGCTACCCGAAGGCATCCCAGCGCTAAGTAGGCAGATGAAGTCCCTATCGGTTATTTGGGGAAGAGCCAGGTTTTCAGAGCCCTACGAAAGGCAAGGAGGTTGGGTTCTTTACGAAGCTGAAGAGGGAGAGAGTTCCAGAGCCTGGAGGCATTGTAGGAAAAGAGTCGCCCCCCACTTTTAGCCCTCCTGATTCTAGGAACCACGGCCAGATGAAGCTCATCTGAACGTAGACGTCTGTTGGCTCGATAAGGCTGAACCAGGGGGGCTATAATAGCTGGACCCTTTCCTCTAATCAGCTTGTAGGCTATACACAGAGCCTTAAAGGAAACTCTTTCCCGAACAGGAAGCCAGTGGAGCGACTTCAAAGCTGGTTTGGCCGAGTGATGTCGTGGGACTCCCAGGAGAATCCTTGCCGCACAATTTTGCACGGTCTGGAGTTTGGCCAGGACTGAACCTGGGGCGCCCAAATAAAGGGCGTTTCCGTAGTCCAGACGTGATAAAATCAGCGCCTGGACCATGATTTTTCTGGATTGCAAAGGAAGTAACGGAAGCACTTTACGAAGAGTTCGTAACATACCAAAGCAGGAGGCCACCACCTTTCTGGCTTGGGTCCTAAAACTAAGATCTGAGTCCAGCCAGACGCCCAAGCTCTTAATCTCTGGCTTGGGAAGTGGTGGCGGGCCCATACTTACTGGCCACATGGTGTCTGCCTTGAAGAGGAAGGGTTGCCAAGGAGCATTATTTCGGTCTTTTCCCCATTCAATTTAAGATGAGAAAGTTTCATCCATTTTATTACCTCTTCAAGGCAGGGGTGGAGACAGATAGACGCCCTATCAGCATGATTCAATGCAACCACCAATTGAGTATCGTCTGCATACGTAATAATATGAACCCCATAGGGGGAGACAATATTGGCAAGAGGGGCCATGTAAGCATTGAACAAGGAACCCAAGGAACCACCCAAGGTAAGTACCCAGGAACCCCACAGAGGTCGTGTGCAGAGTGGGAACACGACTGCGTGGATACCCCAGGAACCAGGATACCTAAACCAGGGAAGCCGGGTGCATAGGTGCGAAGTGACGTCGGACACCGCCGTAGACCACAATGGAGGACTTCAGTGAAGATGCCGCTGGCGAAGAAGGTGAAAGAGTCTGGTGAAACGCAAAGGTGGATTCAGGAAGAGAGGTACCTGCAAGCAGAGGGGACAGAGTCTATGCCATCCCAAAGTGACTAGGAGGCACGGAAGACGAATGCCCACCGATGTTGGATGATGCGGGAGAGATGACGATGACGTTGGCACTGCAGCTGTGCAGACCAGGCGATGCTGTGGAAGACCAAGAGCCATTCACGAGCTGTCCCACGTTGAATGTCAAGGGCCAGGGGGTCGGTGTCCGGCGGGAGCACCAACAAGCCTTGGCAACAGCAACAAACATAGTAGACAAAAAAGGTGCAATGTCGGGTTCAGCTAGGTCCAAGGGACTCACCACGAGCAGGTAAGTCAGAGTCTGCCTGTAGCAAGCAGGGAAGCCTACTGGAGCCAAAAACGACCCTCAAGAGGACCCACAGGCCGAAGGCACAGGAGTCGCAAGAGGACCTCGAACAGCTCACCAATGATGCAGGCCCACGCAGCAGAGGATGCGGTGAGGATGAAGATATGAATTGCAGGAGATTCTGGAGGCTGGAGCTTGTTGGAGCCTGATTATCTCTGGTGAAGAGAGTCATTAAGCCTTGGCAACGGCAAGTTGACGTGGTACACAGGGGAACTGCTCCAGCAGTTCCGACGAGGGATACTGGCTTTAAGCTTGCTGTGAAGACAGTGCAGGCCTTGAGAAAGTTGCAGAACCTTTTCGGAGTCCGTGGGAACTCAGGAACAGCAGACCGGTCAGCTTCATTGTGGTGCCTGCAGATGCAGGGGAGTGACTCCTTCACTCCAAGGGAGATTCCTTCAGGTGTCTTGGATGTCTGCAGGCCCGGAGAAGAACCTGTATGGAGCACAGGCACAGACGTCGCAGAAGACTTGTAAGACGACGAGACCAGGAGCAGCAGGAGTCTTCCCAGTTTCAGTCTCGGTTCCCAAAGCGAAGTCCAATGAAGTCCAAAGTGCCCAGACGGTTGAAGATGCAGACGTTTCGGATCTGAATCTTGTCCCACAACGAATCCGAAGAGCCACCCACAGGTAAGCCCTTAAGTACCCTAAGGAAAGGGTTGGGACGATTCAGGGGTCTCTCCCAGAGGAGGGGCTGAACAGTGGGGAGGATACTCCCATGTCCTTTGTCCAGTTTCGCACCAGAGCCGGAGCAACTGCTCCCTGAACTAGTTCCAACTGGAGTATGCAAGGAGGGCACCAAATGTGCCCTTCAAAGCAGTCTATTGGCGCTGGCAAGCACCCCCACCCTGGCCCAATACACTAAGTTCTGTCTGGGAGGTGGTCACACCTCCCTGTGACAGGAAACCTATTGTACTGCCTTCCCCTGCATGAGGTTGGCTCAGGAGGGCAGAATCGTGTCTCTGGTCAGCAGCAGCCATAGTTTTCTGTCCAGGTCTGGAAGACTGGTACCGGAAGCATGTAGGGCTCCCTGGTATAATTCCAACATTTTTTATACCAAACATGCCAGGATTTGTTACAGCCAGTTTAGAGTTAGGCATCGCGTAATGATGCATGGCCACTCTATGTATCGTAATGGTTGATGCACTTAAAACGCATGGAGAATGGACTCTGGAACTTGTAATGGTGTCCTGCTCATGTAGGGGCACCCTCACACTTATAACCAAGCACGCTGCCATCAGGACTGAAAAGCCTGCCTTAGGGGTGACTTACAGGTTTTAAGTGTAGAGACCTCAGATATATAAGAAAACTTATATCTGTCATAAGTGGTGCTAGCACTCGCTTACACAGGCTGCAATGGCAGGCTTGTAGTCATAATTTAAGTGGTCTCCCTTGGGTGGCATAATACATGCTTCAGCCCATAGGGGACACCTGGTGTACCCATGCCCTGGGTACCTTAGCACCATTTAGTAAGGACTTACAAGGGTACACCAGTATCCAATCTGGGGGGGTACCTAAGTACTCACCATAGCCCAATTTAGAGATTAAGCACGGAGACTGGGGTCCTGATTAGCAGGATCCCAGTCAGACTAGTCAGAAAAACATAATGACACCAGCAAAAAGTGGGGGTAACAATGAAAGCAGATCCTACTTTCCTACAGGCGCATTTCGGGTGTCAGAACTGTTGTGAGGGATGGGATGGAAAGGGTAATGCTGGGAGGACGTTGCTTGACAGGAAGACAGGCTGGAAATATGGCTGCCTAAATCTAGCCTCGTACCTTCCTGCTGCCCGGCACTTTGGGGTGACACGTGGCGAGCGGCCTCTGGAGCTAGAGGTGGGGAGGTTTTCAGGCATGTGGGGTGTGTACCAGTTAGTGCCGTTCCAGCTGCTGTCAGTTTTGTGCAAGAACTTAAGGAGTTTTGTGGTTCCGGAGGCAGGGTATTGGACACATTCTTTCCGCTTTGAGCGAGCAACTGGGGCTGGCAGGAGGAGATGGACACGTGAGGATATTATGTGGCTGGGAAGATGGTCTTCGGACTATTTTCAGGGATATGTGTGGTTGGAAGTGTTGGATGCCTGAGATCGGGGCTAGTGTTTTAAAATATTGATTGCTGTTAACTGTTACAGGTTCCGTCCCAGGCTCAGCAGCGGAGGGCATTTTCACTTGGGTAGTGGGCCATTCGTTAATAAAGCCGGCAGGGGGGCAAGCATTTCAGAGGGAACTTGGAGTGATCCTGAGGTTTGACTGTTATTTTTTCCTGGTTAAAGGGGGTATGCAGTGGAAAGAGTTAGTGGGGGGGTTGAACAGCATGCTGGCAGGCAGGAGATGCCCAGATGTGTTAGTTATCCACCTCAGGAAAAATGATCTAGTGGTAGAGAAGGGAGTGGCGCTGCTGCGCACAATGAAGCAGGATTTATTGGAAATTAAGCAACAGCGGGCAGGATGCTTATTGATATGGATGGAGTTCATTCCGAGTTGAAACTGTAGAGGGGCCAACATGCCGGCAGCGATTGACTTGGCTCAAAGGAAAGCGAACAGGGAGATGAGAGTTTTTTCAGAGATGAGGGCGTTGGGCGAATTGAGCATGCAGATATTAAATATGACAATGTGGATTTTTTTCATGGAGAATGGGTGCTTCTCTCTAGGTTTGTTATGGATTTATACTTGCTGGTAATGAGAGAAGTGCTGGCGAGGATGTTGAATATTATATGGTGATTTGGGTCATGAGAGACAGTGGTGTGCGGTGGGCTGAATGAAATAGCCAGCAAGCAGGCCTTTTCTTGATGGTGGTGGCCTGGAATGTTTTGCATGCGTTTACCCAAGTTTTATTGGCCTTGCCATTAGCAAACCACGCTGGAAGGGAGTGGGTGAACAGCCGCTCACCTGGACTAGGCAGAAAATTAATGGCTGCGTATAAGACGTTAAGTGGTTGCTACATGGTCCCTCGCCCCATGCCCCCTCAAAAAATTAAAAATAAAAGGTTTGGGAGGGGGCAACGGGCGAGCAGGTGGGGAGAAACAGGGAATGTGGAATGAAACACATGAGCGAGAAAGCAACACGGAGTGTGAGGGAGTATGTTTGGTGGGGGAGATACACATGAGAGAGAGCTTGCAGCATGAGGGAGAGAGCAAAACAGAGCGCAGGGCTTGGGTATTTGGCAGGGGAGAAGCACATTAAGGAGAGAGCTTTAAAACACATGCACTGTCGTGCAGTCCTTAAGCAAAACCAAAAGATTACTTACCTAAAAGTGAGCAGTGGATGAATAGAAACCAGTCGGAGAGATAGTAAAGAGGGTATGCTCCAAGAGACGGGCAAACACAACATGGACAAGCTAAATTAAGAAAGCTATTAAATAAGAAGCAGGCAGATGAGTTAAACAAGGCCAACCGCTGGTAAGCAATGGTATTGTTGTAAGCCCCTGCAAGTTCTTGGTAAGCTCACAAAAGTCTTTTGCAACCAGAGACTCCTGTGTTTCCAGGATGTTGCAATAGTACACATCAACAGGTATGTGAACTCAAAGTGTATAAACCGTTTTAGCGAACAGCAGCTCATTACTAATTAGTGTCACTCAGTTCCTATAATACAAATAATACCATACTGGACCTAATGTTAGCATAACCAAAACATTTTGTATGTATGCATGCATGTATTAGGATTTATAAAGTGCAAACCTACCTAGCAAAAAAGAAAGCAAGCGGCATGGGTGTACATCAGGATGTGTGCACCTCGGTGTGGATGTGCATACATGTATAAGTGAGTCATTGGATGGGAATTTTCAAATAAAATATAGTTTTGATAGACATTCTTCTCTGACTGTACTCCTAAAGGCATTACCTATTTAGATTTGTGCAATCACATGTGAGTTTATGTTTTTGTAACTTTCTGTGATGCCATCAATTGTGCTAATGGTAAAAGGTTGCAGGCAGTGCTGGAAGCTGTTCTATATATCCTTCTTGTTTCCAGCAATGAGCATATTCTTTTCACAAAAATACATATGTACAACCGACCATATTCAGTGCAAAGAATGTATAACAGGGGAAATACTAATATACAGAAGCTTGGGTGAGAACATTTTCAGGCAAATAAGTGGACTGCTCCATGACAATACTAAGATTTGTTTGTCAAACAGATTTTATAATTACTGCAGTTGCATAGTGTGGTACATAAATATTGTTTTGGCATCGCCTGTGCTCATTTAATTAACAACCAGGCAGGGGGAGTCTAATGGTATATGAACCCATGGCATGCAGGGTACACATAAAGATCCATAGTGAGTGTGTAAAAGGCACAGCAAAATTTACATTTTATAAGTCAGGGAAAATAAAAGGCGAATCAGGCATAAAACACTCTTCTTCTTGGCAGAATCTCCTCTTGATCCAGAAGTGTTCTAAAAATGTGGGGTTACAGGTCCAATACTTATACCCCATTCCGCCTTTGTGTGAGGACAGGCACAGCCCTATTTAGGTGTCAGTGACAACTCCTCCCACCACTCTAGCTCAGGAAGGCCTATCAGCCTGGTGATAGGCCATCGGGATGTACAGGGCACACCCCTGCTCCCTTTGTGTGACTGTCTAGAGTGAATTCACAAACAGCCCAACTGTCAGTCTAAACCAAACGTGGATTCCACAGGCAGGCAGAGGCATAGGATGGTAAAGAAAGAAAATACCCACTTTCTAAAAGTAAAAGACACACAATTGATGGATGGAATACAGAACAAATCAAAACATTCACCCGCAGTCAAGAGATCTGGGTTAAATCCATCATTATTTTGCTCACCATGCCACCCCAGTTTAGACCTGGCCATATGCAAATCAGTCTTGACCCTGTGCCTCATGGGAACAGTCCAGCCCGAACTGCCAAGCCAGGTCCTCCCTGGACTGGCAACATGCATCCTAGGATCGGTTTCAGGGTTTCACCCCTCATCAGCCTGGATAGCTTGAATCCAGTGGCACAGTGAGCCCCCATTTTAGAAGTAAATAAATGGTGGGAGAAAGCCACTCTGGAGAAGTACATTGAGTTTAAGAGAGTACCGGGAGGATTGAGAATCCTAATAATTCCTACTCTGAACGATCTGGGTGTGGACTTAATAAAACAATGGTAATCTGACACAAACGAATGTTCCTTTAAATTGATGAGAACTCTAATCATGCACGCAGAAAGGAAACTGGAGAAAATAACAGCTAAAATCAAAGAATTGGAGGAAGAATTAGACAAATATCCCATAATTGAAGAAAACAAAGAACTAGTTGAAACAATGGAGAAGAAAATAAATAAACATGAAGCGGATGTGGAAAAAAGAAAAGCCAATAAATTCAACAGAGATAGACTTGACTATACAAGTGGGCGGATATATACTTTCGCTAGGAAGTATGACATGTACAGGAACAGTGCAGTGATGGATAAATGTGCAGGCTACGAAACAACAGGAACTGTGCACAGCTCTGATATAAGCTCAGCAGATGAGGAATCGAACGCATCGAATCTGGATTTTTTTCGGGGAGATGCGATTAGTCCAGATGATAATGCGACAAAGAGGGAGAGGAAGAGGAACAACATGGGGGAGAGGACAAACCAAAACACAACCAGAAGAAGCAGAAAACGAAGTAAAAACCAAAAAAGGAAGAGGAAAGAAAAAGCAAAGTTAAAGAAAAACTTAACTAAGAAAGACTTAATGATTAACATCGCCAATAAAATACTAAGTCCGGACCAAATACAACTGCTCAACAAAGGGCTAACCTTTTGCCCCAATAAAGATATCTACATACCAAATCTTCGTATTGACCTCTAGAAATTCTACAGAAAAATTAAACTGAAAAAATACTTGGAAGACAAACCACAAATCCTAACACGACCAACAACGGTCAGCTTGGACATATCACATCTAAACCAGAATGATATACCCACCTTAAGGGCATTAACGTCCCTGGGGGAAGGAGAGTAATCAATAGCTGGGGAATTTAAACAACCTTTGGATTCAGGCAAGGAATTGTGTCAGAGAATGGGGATTGACACATGCAAAGGCGGAAACAGTGGGCTAAGACCACAATCTACATTTTGCCCACGACTCCCACCGGGTAATAAGATCGACTTATTCCAAGAAATCATGGTGGAGGACATCAACAAAATAGCGCTGAATAACTCCGAACTTAACAAAAAGAAGAAGCAAAAATCATGGAATTTAACATCAAGAGAATACAAGCGCTCAGAGAATTGAGAGATGATCCTCAGATTATTATCAAAGCCTCAGACAAAGGCGGAAACATCGTAGTCCAAAACCTTGATGATTACATAAACAGGGCAAATAGACAATTGGGGAGAGAAGACCACTACGAAAAACTTGCTGAGAACCCAATTGAGGCCTGGACTAAAGAGTACCATCTTATGTTACAGGGGTGGAAAGATCATGACCTAATTGATTTCGAGGAATACATGTGCTTAAAGATTGACCACCCCATCATTGCAACAATCTACTTTCTACCGAAAGTGCACGTCAGCCACAAACCCACCAGGAAGACCGATAGTAAGTTCCATTGGATCCCTGTTGGAAACAACATCTCGCTTCATTGACATCTTCTTAATGAATGATGTAATATCCTTACCATCTTATTTAAGAGATTCAATGGAATTCCTCAGCAAAATTAAAAAAATCCCATGGAAATATGGCTTCATCATGGCAACAATAGACGTAACATCTCTATATACATCAATCGTCCATACCTATGGAATAGCCGCTGTCAGACACTTTTTACAAACGAGATTTATAAGCTATCTGGAACACTCAGGGGTGCTAATAGAAATGTTGTCATACTGTTTAAATCACAACATCTTCCTCTTCAAAGGTAAATTCTTCCGACAGAAACAGGGAACTGCAATGGGGATATCTTTTGCGCCCACCTGCTTATGACAGTATGGGAGGCCGAAGTTCTGAAAACTCAAAACCAATCTAACATCAAAATCTGGACAAGATTTATCGACTATCTCTTCGTAATATGGGAGGGGGATCGCACCGATCTTCAGAACTTCATAAACTCACTGAACAAGAATAAATATAATTTATCCTTTACATCCATGATCAGTGAGTCAAGCATCATCTTCTTGGGCGTGGAAGTTTTTATTAAAGACCAAAGGTTGTGCACCAGAATGCACAGAAAACCCACCTTGTGCAATAGCATTCTGCAAGCCATCAGCGGACATCCACAAAACTTAAAATGGAGCATACCTTACGGAGAAATGTTGAGAGCAAAAGAAACTGCTCAGAAGTCTCTGATCTGAACATCCAACTAGATGAAATGAGTAATCGCTTCCTTGAGAGAGGCTATCCGTTGGAAGTTATTGAAATTGCAAAATCTAAAGTAAAATTGAAATCAAGAGGAGATCTTTTAAAATCACGCAAAGAGAATCCAGAGGAAAATAACAAAGAAGATACACAATCTCGACTCATTATTGATTTTAACAACCGGAACAAAGAATTAAGACGGATTGTACAGAAGACCTGGGAAATATTGATGTTAGATGAAACCCTAAAAAGAACGCTGTCCTCACGTCCAAGCATCACGTACAGAAAAACAGCTTCCTTAGGAGACATTTTAACACAAAGCCACCTGGAGTTGAAAAAACCAAAAACATCTTCCTGGCTAAACACTCCTGGTTTCTGGAAATGCTCAAAATGTAGAGCCTGCGAGCAAGGTCAAAACTCAACAACTTACCGACTTCAAAATGGGAAAATCGAACGCATACAAGACCACATCACATGTGAATCAAAATATGTGGTGTACATACTATAATGTCCCTGTAAGAAACAATACGTGGGAAGTACAATCAACAAGTTAAAATTGAGAATCTTACAACACCTACGGGCAATCAAAAATAAGGATTGCACCTATCCTATGGCCAAGCATTTTCATGACTTCCACTTGAGTGATAGCCAACAGTTAAAATACTTTGGCATAAAATTGTGAAATCAATTGGCTGGTGGATCAGAAGGAGCCCCCGACCTTTGGACTATTGCAGAAGCTACACATAATGGGCCATGGTAGCCACCTGGTCAGATGGTTGTATCGGGGCTTGCAGCCCCATCTGGGAGTCTCCTTGTTGACTCTTCGTCATAAATGGGAGGCAGAAGTGGCTAGGGAGTTTACTGACAGGGAATGGGTACAGATCCTTGAATATCCTGGGCTCGTCTCCCGAAATGTCCGGCTCAAAACAATACAATTGTTCGTACTGCACAGGGCCTACCTCACGCCTCGGGCGATAAAGCGTATGTACCCAACTTCCTCCTCGGAGTGTCCTAGGTGTCACAGCCCAGAGGCAGATTTTATACACATGTTATGGGTCTGCCCCTCCCTCGTAAACTTCTGGACAGAGGTTAAACAAGGCCTCACGCACCTCTCTGAATGCTCCTCCTGGAATACCCCTGAGGCCTGTCTTCTAGGTCTATTTCCTCTTCCCAAGAAAGCAAAGGTACTGCGCCGTTTTATGAGTCTCACCTTAATGCTGGCCAAGAGACTCATCACACAGCGGTGGAAATCACACAGGGCGCCACGCAAGGGGAAATGGCGGGAGGAGGTTATAAAATGGGCCACTGCTGAGAGAGAGGCGTTGCAACGCGAAGAATACAGAGGGCTGAGGAAGAAACCAATATCACTGGAATGGGCTCATTTACTAGAACACTTCAAAATACAAGATGCAACTCTTGCTGACGACTGATATACTACCGAAGTCACGACCTGCTCCTTCTCTTTACCCCCCTCCCCTTGTCCCCCCTCGTCCCCTCCTGCCGTTCCCTGTTCCCCCTTCCTTCCCTCCTGGCCCCCTCCTCCTGCCCCCCCTTCATTCCGCCCCCCCTCCCCCCTTAACCCTCCCCGGTGTCCTCGCCCTGACCGACCCGACAGGAAATTGGAACAGACACTTAGTTCGTAGTAGCACAGTTCTTTATTGTTGTTTCTTTGCTCTTGACTCAGATTTATTATTTAACTGCAAGATGGTAGATAGTACAGTTGTGATTGTAGGCATCATATCAATTGTCCATGTGTAACGTGTACCAGGTTTTTTCCACCTTGTTCATTTATGCGACCTATATATGTAAATGGATAACCTGAAGATGCAGTAATTGCAGCCCTATTAATTGCCATGAAACCTTGTCATTACCAGACGTATATGGTGCTAATCTGTCTAACATGTACGTGATGGAATGTAATGTGACTCTCAACAAAACTGAAAACTCAATAAAATCTGTGTTAAAATAAAAAAAAAATTGTGAAATCAAAAGAACGAGGAGGTGACAGAATATTAAATTTACGACTAACAGAATCACAACTTATTTTAGCAATCAGCACTGAAAACCCAAATGTACATAATCTGGACGCAGAATTGCACATCCATTAATAAAAAATGACATTTTAAACTGAAGAAAGAACTTTGGATGGTGATTGAAAGTCTGTCCCTGCCGACCTCAGTTTCACCCAAGAAGAAGTAGAATATGAAAAACAAAAAGAACAGAGAGTGAAAAAGATTCTCAAATTGGACATACTAGTAACTGAACAATGCTGTGCTGTTTTTTCGATTTTTCATTAATTTGATAAAACTCTTACTAAGTCATCAGAAACATTATGAATTGAGTTTTAAACTAAGTTACCAGAAACATCATAAATCGATTTTAATGTAATGGGTTGGGATATCACAAAAAAAAAGTCTTCTATCCCCTCTACCCCTTTTCTATTTTTAATTTTTTGATCAAATTGCAACATGATACAACCACACCAGTATGAACTATAAGTAAAATATATAGCTCATATATGAGGTATGCACAAACTGCACTTTATGGGAAAATTGATGAAGTGCCAGAAGCACACACCTATTGGTTTTAATTCAAATTGTACTTCACATTGAATAGGATTGAGGATTTTTTTAACCAATATTGCACTTGTGCACTAGTCACTTTATCAACAGGTAACTTCTTCAGGAATTTTATGTGAAGATATGAACTAACAACTATGTGGAATGAACAGTTGCACTTTAGAACAAAATGTATTCCGAGGAATAATGGTATTCAAAATTGTGAATGAACATACATGCTCTATGGAAACGCAGATATAACAATGAAGTATACTTGCATTGGATTTATATCGAATTGTACTTTACATTGATTGGAACAAAAATCATTTTTTCCAATTCTTTCTAACTTGTATAATACACTAAATACTTTATTTAACTGTTAGCTTCTCTAGCATCTCATGTGCAGACATGTTTTGAGTAATAGCACGTTTTGTCAGAATTAAAATAGAACTGAAGGGATTTTAGACTACATACTTTATGAAAGAGACTCTGAAGAGAAAAAACCATCCCACTGCATATATTTAAATCAATTCTTCTTGACTTTCATAAAAATATTCTTGCACTTTCTGTTTGTAAAAAGTAAATGAATGTACTTTACAGATGATACGCCAAATGGCTGACGAAAATTGCCATTGTTTATATGTGAGGATTAGCAGTCTAGTTACTGAATAGCAGTAAAAAGCAACGAGGGATTGAGCACTTGAGCACTTTAAGAGACGTTCTAGGCAGGAGGATTCTATGGTCCAGTAGAAGGCCAGGGAGCCGAAACGCGTAGACCATCCTCAATTGCTTGAATGACACTATGGTGTGGAAAATAAACACTCTTTAAAAATGTACCTCTGTCGTTGTGCCGTGAACTCTCTCGCCGTGTAAGGAGTGTGCAAAGGAGCAAAGGAATCTTGGAAATATATATATATATATTCACTGAAAAAACCATAGGTTTCAGACACGTTATAGTTAGAAATTAGCATTTAAAAAACCTTTGAAATTCACTGAAAAAACCATAGGTTTTAGGGACAGTTATAGTTAGTTGGACATTTCACTCGTACAAAACCATAGAAATTCCCCGTTATAGTTAGTTCAGCTAACTATAACTCGCGCCTCCGCAATGCACTGCTGATGACGTCACATATTACATCACTCATGACATGGTCAGTGACATCACTGATGACATCACTGATGACATCTCAAATGACATCACTGATGACATCACTGATGACATCATCCAGTGACTGTGTGTTTCTGTAAAGTTTAAATATGTTTAATATATATAGGGAAAGGCGTATTGAAGAATGAGTGGGTGTATAAGTGTCTGAATGGATGATTTAGTACATGAGTGACTGACTCTACAAGTGAGTGATTAAATGTATCTTACTGAATGCATGGGTTAGTGACTAAACTGTGTGAATGTCTGTATCCGTCTGTCTGTTGGTTTGTAAGCGGCTGCATGGGCTTTCTGAATAGCTACATGAGTGTCTACATGGGTTATTGATTGATTGTCTGAGTATCTGTATGGGTGCCTGAGTGTTTGTGTGGGTGGGGTGTGTGTGACTCTGCATGGTTTCAAGAGTGCATCTGTGATGGACTGTATGGGTGGGTGAGTGTGTGTATGGGTGTGTTAGTGATTGAATGTATATCTCAGTGGTACATGTGTGAGTAACTACATATGTGAAAGGCAGTATATATGTGTGTTGGAGTATATAAATGGCTATAAGTGAGAGTGTGTGATTGTGAGAGTGGCTGTATGGATGAGTGTGTACTTGTATCAGTGATTGTATAAGAGCGTAAGAATGTGCTAGTATTTGTATGAGTAAGTGAGCTGGTGTGTGTATAACTGTATAGGTGAGTAAATGGGTGTGTGATTAAGTTTTTTGCATGACTGACTAGGTGTGTGAGTACCTCTATGGATGAGTGGCGGTGTGTGAGTGTTTATATAGGTGTATGAGTGCATATGATAGTCCTGTACTGAGTGACTAAGTATGAGTGACTGTACGGGTGAGTGAGTGGATGTGTGTGTAGACCTAAGAATCAGTGAGTGGGTATGTAGTTTTTGGTGTTGGAGTGTCTATGGTTTTGAGAATGGCAGTCTGTAATTTAGAGTGGGTGTATCAAAAGTTATATTAGGGTGTGAGAAGATGCATGAAATTATCACATGGATGATCTCATCAGTGATGTCATTTGAGATGTCATCAGTGATGTCACTGACCATGTCATGAGTGATGTAATATGTGACGTCATCAGCAGTGCATTGCGGGGCGCGAGTTATAGTTAGCTGAACTAACTATAACGGGGAATTTCTATGGTTTTGTACGAGTGAAATGTCCAACTAACTATAACTGTCCCTAAAACCTATGGTTTTTTCAGTGAATTTCAAAGGTTTTTAAATGCTAATTTCTAACTATAACGTGTCTGAAACCTATGGTTTTTTCAGTGAATTTCAAAGGTTTTTTAAATGCTAATTTCTAACTATAACGTGCCTGAAACCTATGATTTTTTAAGTGAATTTCAAAGGTTTTTTAAATGCTAGTTTCTAACTATGCCTACAGAGGTAGGACATGTGAAGAAAGAAGAAAAAACGCACAGAAAGAAGCAAAAGATGTGCAGAAAGAACCAACAGAGGAGCAGAAAGAGGCCTTGTTGCAAAATCATCCTGTGCCCACAACTTTTTCAGATGGGTACTGGTGGTAACTGACTCTGACTAACCAGAGCCAGTGCTATGCTAAAAGACACTTAGAATACAGTGAAAACACCTACATACACTAGGGACCACTATGCGTTGGGGTACCCCTGTGATTAGCATGACCTCCTCTGCAAGTCCCTAGTACATAATAGGGCAGGGGGATTAAAACTACCTCTTAAAACGCGCTACAGGACGCGTTTGCACAGTGGTGAAGGGAGGGGGCCTGAGGTGACATGTGTGCAAACGCACCCGTGGCGCGTTTTAAGTTGCGGGATTAAGTCCCCTTGAATTCTGAGGGTCCCTGGGGCCCAACTAGCCCCCAGGTACCTACAGTTAGGACCACAGAGCTGAGTTGCAGAGAGGCGTTCCGAGGCCACGCACCTTTTTCACCTCTCTGCAACGCAACTCTGTTGTGCTTACTGAAGGTACCTGGTGGGCTAGTTGGCCCCAGGGTCCCTCAGGATTCAAGGGAATTAATTCCCCAACTTAAACGCACCACAGGGCGTGTTTGCGCACATGTCACCTGAGGCCCCGCCCCTCCCTTCACCACTGTGCAAACTCGCCCCGTGGTGCGTTTTAAGTTGGGGGATTAGGTCACCTTGAATCCTGAGGGTCCCTGGGGCCCAACTAGCCCACTAGGTACTTCCAGTAAGCACCACAGGCCTGCGTTGCAACGCCTGTAACAAATTGTGCAGTTGTGTTTAGGTAGTGAAGAGGGTCGTGCTGGGGGTAGTGTTTTAGGGTTTAGGGTAGTGCAGTGGTGTTTGTGTAGTGTAGGGGGTCATGCTGGGGGTAGATTTAGGGTTTAGGGTAGTGCAGTGGTGTTTGGGTAGTGTAGGGAGTCGTGCTGGGGGAGTGTTTTAGGGTTTAGGGTAGTGCAGTGGTGTTTGGGTAGTGTAGGGGGTCGTGCTGGGGGTAGTGTTTTAGGGTTTAGGGTAGTGCAGTGGTGTTTGGGTAGTGTAGGGGGTCGTGCTGGGGGTAGTGATTTAGGGTAGTGCAGTGGTGTTTGGGTAGTGTAGGGGGTACTGCTGGGGGAAGTGTTTTAGGGTTTAGGTTAGTGCAGTGGTGTTTGGGTAGTGTAGGGGTACTGCTGGGGGTAGTGTTTTAGGGTTTAGGGTAGTGCAGTGGTGTTTTTGTAGTGTAGGAGGTTGTGTTTTAGGGTTTAGGGTAGTGCAGTGGTCTTTGGGTAGTGTAGGGAGTCGTGCGGGGGTAGTGTTTTAGGGTTTAGGGTAGTGTAGGGGTCATGCGGGGGTAGTGTTTTAGGGATTAGGGTAGTGCATTGGTGTTTGGGTACTGTAGGGGTCATGCGGGGGGTAGTGTTTTAGGGTTTAGGGCAGTGCAGTGGTGTTTGGGTAGTGTAGGGGGTTGTGCTGGGGGGAGTGTTTTAGGGTTTAGGGCAGTGCAGTGGTGTTCGGGTAGTGTAGGGGGTCGTGCTGGGGGGAGTGTTTTAGGGTTTAGGGCAGTGCAGTGGTGTTCGGGTAGTGTAGGGGGTCGTGCTGGGGGAGTGTTTGAGGGTTTAGGGCAGTGCAGTCGTGTTTGGGTAGTGTAGGGGGTTGTGCTGGGGGTAGTATTTTAGGGTTTAGGGTAGTGCAGTGGTGTTCGGGTAGTGTAGGGGGTCGTGCTGGGGGTAGTGTTCTAGGGTTTAGGGCAGTGCAGTGGTGTTTGGGCAGTGTAGGGGGTAATGCTGGGGGTGGTGTTTTAGGGTTTAGGGCAGTGCAGTGGTGTTCGGGCAGTGTAGGGGGTCGTGCTGGGGTGGTGTTTCAGGGTTTAGGGCAGTACAGTGGTGTTCGGGCAGTGTAGGGGGTGGTGTTTCAGGGTTTAGGGCAGTGCATTGGTGTTCGGGCAGTGTAGGGGTCGTGCAGGGGGTGGTGTTTCAGGGTTTAGGGCAGTGGTGTTCGGGCAGTGTAGGGGGTCGTGCTGGGGGTGGTGTTTCAGGGTTTGGGGCAGTGCAGTGGTGTTCGAGCAGTAAAGGGGGTCGTGCTGGGGGTGGTGTTTCAGGGTTTAGGGCAGTGCAGTGGTGTTCGGGCAGTGTAGGGGGCGGTGCAGGGGGTGGTGTTTCAGGGTTTAGGGCAGTGCAGTGGTGTTCGGGCAGTGTAGGGGGTGCTGCAGGGGTGGTGTTTCAGGGTTTAGGGCAGTGCAGTGGTGTTTGGGCAGTGTAGGGGGTCGTGCTGGGGCTGGTGTTTCAGGGTTTAGGGCAGTACAGTGGTGTTCGGGCAGTGTAGGGGGTTGTGCTGGGGCTGGTGTTTCAGGGTTTAGGACAGTGCAGTGGTGTTCGGGCAGTGTAGGGGATTGTGCTGGGGCTGGTGTTTCAGGGTTTAGGGCAGTGCAGTGGTGTTCGGGCAGTGTAGGTGGTCGTGCTGGGGCTGATGTTTCAGGGTTTAGGGCAGTGCAGTGGTGTTCGGGCAGTGTAGGGTGTCTTGCTGGGGGTGGTGTTTCAGGGTTTAGGGCAGTGCAGTGGTGTTTGGGCAGTGTAGGGGGTCGTGCTGGGGGTGGTGTTTCAGGGTTTAGGGCAGTGCAGTGGTGTTTGGGCAGTGTAGGGGGTCATGCTGGGGCTAGTGTTTCAGGATTTAGGGCAGAGCAATGGTGTTCAGGCAGTGTAGGGGGTTTTGCTGGAGGTGGTGTTTTAGGGTTTAGGGCAGTGCAGTGGTGTTGGTGCAGTGTAGGGGGTGGTGTTTCAGGGTTTAGGGCAGTGGTGTTCAGGCAGTGTAGGGGGTCTTGCTGGGGTTGATGTTTCAGGGTTTAGGGCAGTGCAGTGGTGTTTGGGCAGTGTAGGGGGTCGTGCTGGGGGTGGTGTTTCAGGGTTTAGAGCAGTGCAGTGGTGTTCCGGCAGTGTAGGAGGTCGTGCAGGGGGTGGTGTTTCAGGGTTTAGGGCAGTGCAGTGGTGTTCGGGCAGTGTAGGGGGTCATGCTGGGGGTGGTGTTTCAGGGTTTAGGGCAGTGCAGTGGTATTCGGGCAGTGTAGGGTGTCGTGCTGAGGGGTGGTGTTTCAGGGTTTAGGGCAGTGCAGTGGTGTTCGGGCAGTGTAGGGGGTCGTGCAGGGGTGGTGTTTCAGGGTTTAGGGCAGTGCAGTGGTGTTTGGGCAGTGTAGGGGGTCGTGCAGGGGGTGGTGTTTCAGGGTTTAGGGCAGTGCAGTGGTGTTCGGCCAGTGTAGGTGGTCTTGCTGGGGGTGGTGTTTCAGGCTTTAGTGCAGTGGTGTTCGGGCAGTGTAGGGGTCTTGCTGGGGGTGGTGGTTTAGGGCAGTGCAGTGGTGTTCGGGCAGTGTAGGGGTCTTGCTGGGGCTGGTGTTTCAGGGTTTAGGGCAGTGCAGTGGTGTTCGGGCAGTGTAGGGGGTCGTGCTGGGGCTGGTGTTTCAGGGTTTAGGGTAGTGCAGTGGTGTTCGGGCAGTGTAGGGGGTCGTGCTGGGGCTGGTGTTTCAGGGTTTAGGGCAGTGCAGTGGTTTTGGGCAGTGTAGGCGGTCGTGCTGGGGCTGGTGTTTCAGGGTTTAGGGCAGTGCAGTGGTGTTCGGGCAGTGTAGGGGTCGTGCTGGGGGTGGTGTTTCAGGGTTTAGGGCAGTGCAGTGGTGTTCGGGCAGTGTAGGGGGTCGTGCTGGGGGTGGTGTTTCAGGGTTTAGGGCAGTGCAGTGGTGTTCGGGCAGTGTAGGGGTCGTGCTGGGGCTGGTGTTTCATGGTTTAGGGCAGTGCAGTGGTGTTCGGGCAGTGTAGGGGGTCATGCTGGGGGTGGTGTTTCAGGGTTTAGGGCAGTGCAGTGGTGTTCGGGCAGTGTATGGGGTCATGCTGGGGGTGGTGTTTCAGGGTTTAGGGCAGTGCAGTGGTGTACGGGCAGTGTAGGGGGTCTTGCTGGGGGTGGTGTTTCAGGGTTTAGGGCAGTGGTGTTCGGGCAGTGTAGGGGGTCTTGCTGGGGGTAGTGTTTCGGGGTTTAGGGCAGTGCAGTGGTGTTCGTGCAGTGTAGGGGGTCGTGCTGGGGGTGGTGTTTCAGGGTTTAGGGCAGTGCAGTAGTGTTCGGGCAGTGTAGGGGATCGTGCAGGGGGTGGTGTTTCAGGGTTTAGGGCAGTGCAGTGGTGTTCGGGCAGTGTAGGGGGTCGTGCTGGGGGTGGTGTTTCAGGGTTTAGGGCAGTGCAGTGGTGTTCGGGCAGTGTAGGGGGTCGTGCAGGGGGTGGTGTTTCAGGGTTTAGGGCAGTGCAGTGGTGTTCGGGCAGTGTAGGGGTCGTGCTGGGGCTGGTGTTTCAGGGTTTAGGGCAGTGCAGTGGTGTTCGGGCAGTGTAGGGGGTCTTGCTGGGGGTGGTGTTTCAGGGTTTAGGGCAGTGGTGTTCGGGCAGTGTAGGGGTCTTGCTGGGGGTGTTGTTTCAGGGGGTAGGGCAGTGCAGTGGTGTTCGGGCAGTGTAGGGGGTCTTGCTGGGGGTAGTGTTTCAGGGTTTAGGGCAGTGCAGTGGTGTTCGGGCAGTGTAGGGGGTCGTGCTGGGGATGGTGTTTCAGGGTTTAGGGCAGTGCAGTGGTGTTCGGGCAGTGTAGGGGGTCGTGCTGGGGGTGGTGTTTCAGGGTTTAGGGCAGTGCAGTGGTGTTCGGGCAGTGTAGGGGGTCGTGCTGGGGGTGGTGTTTCAGGGTTTAGGGCAGTGGTGTTCGGGCAGTGTAGGGGTCTTGCTGGGGGTGATGTTTCAGGGTTTAGGGCAGTGCAGTGGTGTTCGGGCAGTGTAGGAGGTCTTGCTGGGGGTAGTGTTTCAGGGTTTAGGGCAGTGCAGTGGTGTTCGGGCAGTGTAGGGGTCATGCTGGGGTGGTGTTTCAGGGTTTAGGGCAGTGCTGTGGTGTTCGGGCAGTGTAGGGGGTCATGCTGGGGGTGGTGTTTCAGGGTTTAGGGCAGTGCAGTGGTGTTCGGGCAGTGTAGGGGGTCGTGCTGGGGGTAGTGTTTTAGGGTTTAGGGTAGTGCAGTGGTGTTTGGGTAGTGTAGGGGGTCGTGCTGGGAGTAGTGTTTTAGGATTTAGGTTAGTGCAGTGGTGTTTGGGTAGTGTAGGGGGTCGTGCTGGGGGTAGTGTTTTAGGGTTTAAGGTAGTGCAGTGGTGTTTGTGTAGTGTAGGGGGTCGTGCTGGGGGTAGTGTTTTAGGGTTTAGGGTAGTGCAGTGGTGCTTGTGTAGTGTAGGGGGTCGTGCTGGGGGTAGTGTTTTAGGGTTTAGGGTAGTGCAGTGGTGTTTGTGTAGTGTAGGGGTCATGGTTTAGGGTAGTGCAGTGGTGTTTGGGTAGTGTAGGGGGTCGTGCTGGGGGTAGTGTTTTAGGATTTAGGTTAGTGCAGTGGTGTTGGGGTAGTGTTTTAGGGTTTAGGGTAGTGCAGTTGTGTTTGTGTAGTGTAGGGGGTCATGCTGGGGGTAGTGTTTTAGGGTTTAGGATAGTGCAGTGGTGCTTGTGTAGTGTAGGGGGTCGTGCTGGGGTAGTGTTTTAGGGTTTAGGGTAGTGCAGTGGTGTTTTTGTAGTGTAGGGGGGTCATGTTCTAAGATGCAACGCTCCAATACCTGACCAGTCTGCACTACATAAAACTGCAAAAAAACTAAAAATAAAAAGTGTTTTGCACACTTTTGTCATTGGGCTATATGTGGGCTACATCTGGGTAATATTTGTGCTACATTTGGGCTCTTTTTTCACTGGTGGCCATCTTGGAAGACTTCTTTGTTATGAAGTTTCCTAATTTCCTCATTTACTGCAGTCTCCTCAGTAGGAAATGCTTTCAGTTTTTTACTTTGATTCCATCAAGAAGGCATTCAGATGTGTCACACATTTGCCATAAATTCAGAATGTTATTACTCTAGTTGTTCATTAGATCACTGTAGTAAAGCTACTGCTCACCAAGGAGTTAACTGGAAGTCTACTGCTGGTATTGAAAGTGATTGTTTCAGTCTGCATGTCAGAATTTTCTAATGAAATAGAAGAGGATTTGAGATCTCACTTAAAACATGCACTAAATTTTCTTTTTGCAGCACTAACCATAATTTCTATGGCAAAATGAACCCCCTCATTTTGTTCCTTTTTAAATTAAATGTTTTAAGTGTTACCAGTTTATTCCAATCAAGATGGCTTCAGGTGTGCCATACTTTTGTCATAAGTAAGGCTGTTAGCACTCTAGTTGTTCTTTAGAACACTCTGGGAAGCTGCAGTAGAACACAAAGGCATCAACTGACAGGCTGCTCCTGTTGAAATATAACAGGAAGATATTTGAGATCTCACTTAAAACATGTCCTAATTTTTCTTTCTACAGCACTAACCATAATTTCTATGGCAAAATGAACCCCCTCATTTTGTTCCTTTTTAAATTAAATGTTTTAAGTGTTACCAGTTTATTCCAATCAAGATGGCTTCAGGTGTGCCATACTTTTGTCATAAGTAAGGCTGTTAGCGCTCTAGTTGTTCTTTAGAACACTCTGGGAAGCTGCAGTAGAACACAAAGGCATCAACTGACAGGCTGCTCCTGTTGAAATATAACAGGAAGATATTTGAGATCACACTTGAAACATGTCCTAATTTTTCTTTCCAGAGCACTAACCATAATTTCTATGACAAGATGAACCCCATCATTTTGTTCCTTTTTAAATTAAATGTTTTAAGTGTTACCAGTTTATTCCAATCAAGATGGCTTCAGGTGTGCCATACTTTTGTCATAAGTAAGGTTGTTAGCACTCTAGTTGTTCTTTAGAACACTCTGGGAAGCTGCAGTAGAACACAAAGGAATCAACTGACAGTCTCTGCCCTTGTTGGATGTACATGTTTTACTGAGAATGTCAGACTTCATTCTCACATGACTGAGAAAGATAATGTGAATTTACAGAAAATATGCTCTCATTTTAGCTTCTGGGGCACCTTCCAAAACTGTATGGGACAAGCATGTGAAAATAGTTTTCTCTCAAACATGATTCATGATATCCCAGCAGAAGGTTTTTCACAGGGTAAAATCACCTTAGAACACACCACAATTCCTGAAATTAGTATGGTACCATCAACAAATGAATTCTAATGTAACTAAAGTCTGTTATCACCCATTATAGTTCTCCTTTTGGTAACCCTCAAAATCTTCGATTCACTACAATGCATTTCAAAGGGTACTATCATTTATATTGGTCCCAAGATGGCTGCCAGCAATTCCAGGGTGAAGTGCTGACAGCCAATCAGATCTCACGATGACATGTGTGGTTAGGCTCCGCCCAGATATATATGTGTTTTTACTTTTGATTTTCTCAGCAACTACTGAACGGATTTACACCATTTAACAAAAGGGTTCTTTTGAACCAAGAACTACCTCTTTGCCAAATTTGGTGTAATTCCGTTCAGCAGTTCAGGCTGTAGCCTTGCATAAAGTTTCCTATGGGAAATTGATTTTTTGACTCTTATTTTTTAATTTCTCCGCAACTACTGAACGGATTTACACCATTTAACAAAAAGGGTTCTTTCTGAACCAAGAACTACCTCTTTGCCAAATTTGGTGTAATTCCGTTCAGCAGTTCGAGCTGTAGCCGTGTCTAAAGTTTCCTATGGGAAAATGAATGGGGAAAACACGTTTTGGGACCCCCATTTTCTCGGCCCCCGCTTGACGAATCACCCTGAGACTTTCAGGGTAGGAGCGGACCGGAGCGGGCCATAAAGTTTGAAAATTTCGCAAAGATTCGTCAACCGACGCTAAGAGTTATTTCAAATAGAATGTCGCGGATTTCCTATGGAAAATAGGTCCTAACTATAACTATCTACTGGCGACCGCCAGTAGATATATATATATATATATATATATATATATATATATATATATATATATATATATATATATATATATATATATATATATATATATATATATATATATATAATCTAAGAACTGAAATGACCGAAATAAAAGAGAATCTCTTTTAATTATAAGTGGAGTCCCTGTGTTGGTGTCCAGGAACTGGATGGGAACTGGAGTTGGTGTGTATATATATATATATATATATATATATATATATATATATATATATATATATATATATATATGAGATCAAAAGAAGTGAGAAAACCATTAACAAAACATAATAAATATGCTCGTACATAATGCTTTGGTTCTTGTTCATGCCCATTTATGACCTCAACTAATCGTCAGTGGAAGCTGTTGATGTAAGACGGAGGATTCGTAAATATACTGGGCAGGCAAGTTCACGGTAAGTGTCGCAGAGGTGTTTCTTACATGGTCCCCACATTTTCTCAAAAGTGGGTAGGGTGTGGGTTATAACGACTGTATTTTTCCATGCTTAAGAAGTCCCAAAGTTTATGTAGCCAGTCTGTGTATGTTGGTACGGTATCAGTACCCCATCTAGACAATAAAACTTGTTTTGCTGCACAGAGTGCTAAAGTAATATCCTTCCCTCTATTAGAGTGTAGGCGATATGTCTGCATATTGGGGAGGCCTAGCAAAACATAACTAGGGAAGCGTGGAATCTCAGTGCGAAACATTTGGTCGATGTCCGTTAAAACGTCTGCCCAGTAACGATGGAGTTTGGGGCAATGCCTTAGCAGATGGACAAGTGTGCCGGACTAATTGCAATGACGCCAACATTGCCCATCTTTCCCCTTCTGCCATTGGCCAGTTTTAGTAATATTTCTTTGCCAGAAGCACTGGTAGCTGATGTGTGTGCTCGATGTAAGATGTCCAACCACTCTTTGTCCGTGAAGGTACGCTCACACTCAGTCTCCCACCTCTTCCTAGCCAGCGTGTGTGATGGATTGGTGGTAGTGTTGAGGAATGCATATATGTCTGATAATAATCGATGATCGTCTTTTCTAGAGAGTAGCCAGCGCTCAAATAAGGTGAGCTTCCTGCAAACATGTGGTCTGACAGACTGCGACGTGACCCAGTGCCGCATTGCAATATAATGCCAGCACTCCGATTCCGGGAGGCCAAAGCTCTTTTGCAGTTCGTCACAGTCTAATAGGCCGTCTACATCGAACAGGTCACCAATCCGTTTACAATTGGCTTCCTGCCATCGGGCGTATGCTTTTCCATTTAATGCCTGCGGAAAGTCTGGGTTTCCCAGGATCGAAGTCAGTGGTGAGACCGGAGTAGAAAGCTGCCTAGAAGTGCAAGTTTTATCCCAAGCTGCCAACGTGGCACGAACCACTGGGAAATATACACCCCCACAGGGCACGATTGGTGTGGGAGCCACGGAATTTTCCATATATGCATCCCTGCCACCGCTTGACCCAAGAAGCACCAATGCTTCTCTGTGAGTGGGCGTTGCCACTCAACCATAAAACGTAGCTCTGCTGCTTGGTAGTAGCGTCATAAGTGTGGTATGCCTAGCCCTCCTTTGGTAAGCGGGAGATAGGTTCTTTCTCTAGCCATTCTTGCCCGTTTACCTCCCCAAATAAAAGTTTCAATAATTGATTGTAACTTTTTTATCACGGTTATGGGAAGTTGTAGTGGCAACACCTGCATCAAATATAAAGTTTTGGGCAGAAGCGTCATTTTTATAGCAGCTATACGCCCCAACCAGGAGATATGCCCCCCATGCCAAGATTGTATAAGCGTGCGCACTGTTCCCAGGAGCTCGGAGTAGTTATGGGATATGGATTTATCTAGTGTTGACATTATGGTTATACCCAGATAGGGAATCCCTTTAGTGGCCCATGAGAAAGGGAACTCCTGCGCGAGCCGTGCCTGCTCATCAAGGGGGATGGTGACATTTAGCGCTTGAGATTTAGCGTTGTTAACTTTAAATCCAGATACCTCTCCAAAGGCTGCAAGCTCCTCTAGGAGCGGGGGTAATGACTGTCTGGGTTTGGTGATAGTCAATAGAACGTCATCTGCGATTAGCGCTAATTTATGCGACTGGCCTCCAATCTGCACTCCCTCAATAAGGGGGTGTCTGCGGATATGTTCTGCAAATGGCTCCATATACAGTGTGAAGAGGAGAGGTGAAAGGGGGCATCCCTACCGCGTGCCCCTGGAAATCGGGAAAGGGGGGGATAATGAGTTGTTGACCCGCACCAGCGCCATTGGCTGCTCATAGCTGGTCCATATCCAGCTCCGAAAACGGGGCCCTAGGCCCTATGCCTCCAGTACCATCCGAAGAAAGGGCCAATGCACTCAGTCAAATGCCTTTTCGGCATCTATAGACATGAGGAGAGTGGGGGTCCTAGCCCTGTGTGTTTTATCTAAAAGGTGGAAGAGGCGCTTCGTGTTGTCCCCACATGTACGACCTGGCACAAATCCTGATTGATCCGGGTCCACTAGGCCCGGAAGGTATAGCCCCAACCTGCACGCCAAAATCCTGGTAAAAATATTTACATCCACTTTAAGCAGTGAAATGGGACAATATGACGCACAGGACTGGGGATCCTCCCCTGGCTTTGGTATAACCATAATGATTGTGGTGCGCATAGACTCCGTGAGGGTGCTGGTTGTGCCAAAAGAATTATATAGTCGAGTCAGTATGGGAGACAGGATGGACACATATTGTTTTTAAAATGCCGCTATATATCCATCTTGCCCTGGGGCTTTCTCCAATTTCAACCTCCCAATAGCATCGAGAACCTCCCTTTCCGATATATCTGTTTCCAATGGGGCTGCTATATTGCTAGCTAAGGTGGTTAGTGAGCTTTGCGTTACGTATACGGCACCATCACTGACAAGTGATTTATCCCTCCCATATAGGTGAGAGTAGAATTGGTCGAACTCCGCTGCTATGTCTTCATCCCGGGTTATCGGTATCTGATCATGTCCCTTCAAACTATGGACGCGTTAGGCTTGGGTTTGAGCTCGCAGTGTGTGAGCTAACAGTTTCCCTGCTTTATTCCCCCCTGCATAGTACTTCTGCCGCGTACGAAGCAAAGCATACTCGGCAGCATCCATATCCAGAGCTTTAAGTTGTTTGCGGGCTATAGTCAAGTGACGTCTGATGTGGTGTGTGCCTGTCCTCCTATGTGTCGCCTCTAAATCTCTCACCTCCCCCTTCAAATCTGCCCATTTCGCCCTGCGTTCCCTATTGAGTCCTGCAGCTGTGGCAACATATGTCCCCCGCACCACTGCCTTAAGCGCTTCCCATGGCGATACCAAAGGGGATGATGGACGAAGCGTTAGAGCAAATCAAACACTCACCCCCAGTCAAATGATCTGGGTTTAATCCATCATCATTCTTTAGCTCACTCCACCACCCCAGTTCAGACATGGCCATATGCAAATCAGTCTGACCCTGTGCCTCATGGGAACAGTCCAGCCCGAACTGCCAAGCCATGTCTTCCCTGGACCGGAAACAAGCATCCTGGGACCGGTTTCGGGTTCAAAACCCTCATCAGCCAGGCTATCTTGAATCCAGTGGCAAAGTGAGCAAGGGACCCACGTCTGGGCATACCCTGCCAACTTAGAGCGAACAAAGCGATACCAAAGGGGATGATGGACGGAGCGTTAGAGCAAATCAAACACTCACCCCCAGTCAAATGATCTGGGTTTAATCCATCATCATTCTTTAGCTCACTCCACCACCCCAGTTCAGACATGGCCATATGCAAATCAGTCTGACCCTGTGCCTCATGGGAACAGTCCAGCCCGAACTGCCAAGCCATGTCTTCCCTGGACCGGAAACAAGCAACCTGGGACCGGTTTCGGGTTCAAAACCCTCATCAGCCAGGCTATCTTGAATCCAGTGGCAAAGTGAGCAAGGGACCCACGTCTGGGCATACCCTGCCAACTTAGGGCGAACAAAGCGATACCAAAGGGGATGATGGACGGAGCGTTAGAGCAAATCAAACACTCACCCCCAGTCAAATGATCTGGGTTTAATCCATCATCATTCTTTAGCTCACTCCACCACCCCAGTTCAGACATGGCCATATGCAAATCAGTCTGACCCTGTGCTTCCCATAGCGTCTCTATCCTTACTTGCGCGTCGTCATTCATCGTCAAATAATATGTGATTGTTTTCTCTACCTCCTTAATTGCTGGGTCATAGGATAGTAGTTTAGGGTTGAGGCGCCAACTTCTGCTACGTGGGTCACGTAGGGGCAAGCTAAGTGTCTAGACATAGTTTTGAACCTTCTTACACTTAATCAAGCCTATAGATCCTTGGTGACCTAAATATATAGATTAACAAACCTAATACGGCCCACTCCAGACCTATTATCACTGTCTTCGACACACTCAACCTACATTAGACCATTCCCAAGCCCACACACATCGCCGGACACATCGTAGATGTAGTTTTTGCCAATCCAGACCTAGTTACCTTCCAAAAGATGACTCCAGTCATGTGGTCAGACCACCACTGAGTAGCCTTGCAACACAAGACTCCACAGCCCACCACACTTAGGCCCACCTTACCTGCAACTACATCGACCTTGGAACAAACTATTTTGGAGACCTAGAAACATAGCTAACATCCAACTCAGATCTAGACACAATTAATTCAGTTAGAATGCATGGCTCCAGGAAGCTTTTGATACTATAATACCACTAAAAAACAACAAAACATATCAAAAGAAAACAAGCATGATGGATGGATGAATGAATGCAGAACTAAAAAAGATAAAACAATAAATCGCAAAGCTTCAACGCACCTGGCTCAAAACAAACAGCATTCAAGACACACTACGCCTACGCACCCATAACAGAATGTACAAGTTAACAATAGAAAGAGCAAAACAAAAGCTACTATTCAGAATTCACAATGTAAAATGTGCAAATAAAGAATTTTATAAAATTCTCACTGAATTTCAAAAACCTCAATGCACAGAAGAACCCATCCCATTTGGCAAGAATTTTCTGACAAACAGGCAAATCATTCAACAACCAAAGCCGAAATGTTGGATTTCTATTTAAATAAAAAGAAAACCATCAATCCAGCTCTAGCAGTCCCCTCCAAGGGTAAGTTAACACAGCATCTGCATTCCTTTCAACAACTATCAGAAACTGAATATTTGGATTTGGCCAAAACAAGCAGGCCAGTTGGCTGACCATCTAACCCTTGTCCATCACAAATACCCCAAAACATCATTTTAATAACCTCTGCCCAGGAAGAACACTCATCAATAACTCCTTCATTATAGGAATTTTTCCAGAAGACTTAAAAAAAGTCATACATATACCCATTATGAAAGAAAACATACCTGGACCCTCAAGACCCCAACAATTACAGACCTATTGCAAATGGACCATTCCCGGGCAAACTGATAGAAAGAGCAGCCTTTGCCCAGATGTCACAATTCATTGAAGATAACTCCATACTTTCTGACTTACAAACAGGATTCTGTTCCTGCCCTAATCGCCTACTGGGATGACCTTAAGAGCACAGTAGACCCCAATAAGGTTGCTGCACTACTTCTCATGGACTTTTCAGTTGCCTTCGACATGGCTGATCATGACACTGTAATCCAAAGACTCTAAGAAGCCAGTTTAGAGGGTATCGCTCTTGATTGGATCACATCCTACTTATAAAATAGAATAAATATCATTCATACTCTTCCTTTCTAAGTACCAAACTCTAATTCATGAAAGCAGGAGTCCCTCAAGGCTCTATCATCTCACCATGCTTGTCAACACCTACAGGAAGCCATTACCAGCAATGATTAATGATTTTCAGTTCTCTTGCTATAACAATGCAGATGACGCACACGTTTTTCTTGAACTAGAAAGCTCCAAAGACATTGAAAACTTAAAATCATTCAGTTGCCTCCAAGCTGTTGGTCAGTGGAACACATGGAGCCACTTCAAATTGAATGCATCCAAAACTAAAATACTCACCTGTGGCGATTGGAAAAATTATGACCCACTCTGTGCCTGGCTTGATGATCTAAGACCACCAACTAAAGTATCCAAGGAGATAAGAAACCTTAGAATTACTATAGGCTCCAAGCTATCAGTGAATGCCCAAGTGGATAGGGTAGCAAGATCTAGCTTTCTTTCCATGAAAACTCTGCAATGCATCTTCCCCCACCTAGGATTTCCACACAAGGTCCAAGCCACTATCTCTCTCGTACTATCTAAACTTGATTATTCCAATGGCCTATATCAAGAGTCACCTCTATCAACTATAAAAAGACGACAAAGAATTCAGATCTCTGCTGCCAGACTACTCATGCATGTAAAGCCAGAAGCACACATCTCCCCTTCCGTGAGTGCTCTACATTGGTTTTCGGTTGCCAGAAGATCCACCATCAAGCTGTTTTAAATCACCCACAAGCAATACATAGCAAAGGACTACTTTTCATCAAGAAAAAATCACTAAGGGGCCAATTTATGAAAAAAGTCGCGCAGCGCAGCGCAGCAAGGAAGATGACTTGCTGTGCTGTGTGACAGGGAAAGGTCAGGAATTTGCTGTATTTAAGGCAATACTGCTCATTTCTGGCTTTTCCTCTGTGCTGGCACCCTTTTCGCAGCCTAGCGCCAATGCAGGCACCCTTGCCCCTTGGTGCAATGGTGCCTGCATTGCATGCTGGATTGTTTTTGTGCAAGAAGGGATACCTTCCTGTACAAAAACAAACCTGAGGCATAGTCCTCTATCTATGTGTGCTGCGCAGCACACAAAAAGAGGAAATAACGAGGAGAAATAAAGATATTTCTCCTTGTTACGCCTCTCCTGGGAAGGTGTAACTTTTTGGTGCATTCCCAGGTTTACCAATCCTGGTAAATCTGGGAATGCGTGAAAAACCATAGGAGTTGCGTGAGAACACCCACACAGCACCCATGGAATGCCTTCCCAGGACAGAGTAAGGCAACGCTGCAATTTGTGCGGCGTTGCTTTACTCCAGATTTATAGAGGAACTCGGGGCCACGCAAAGTGGCTTCGTGTGGCTTCTTAAATCTAACTTAAAGTTTGCATTGCTTTTGCACCACGTTGGGTGTTGCAAAAATGACGCAAACCAGCTCATAAATAGGCCCCTAAACACTTACAACAAATGAATCTCCTGCACCAGACTGATGCCCGCCTCAAAATGGCAGCATAAAAGAAAAAACAACAAGTGGACCTTCTTTCTCTGTCCTAGCAGCCAAACTATGAAATTCATTACCCCCAAACATAAGATCCACAGGCAACCATCTCACCTTCAGAAAACTACTCAAGAGTTGGCTCTTCCTCACTTGACCGCCATACTCAAAACACAAAATGTACATAAATAGTTTGCACAAGACACCAAACAATACATATAACACCTTATTTCACTGAAAACAAAAACTCCCAAAATGTTGTCCATATTCTATATATCCAAGCTTTGTTGTACTCATATCCATTTGTCCATCAATATGGGTTGCATCAAATATATAACTATATACTTCTATATAGTAAACATCTGTTAAATAGTGTCCATATATAAAAGTGTGCTACTCCTTATGACAATACCTGTCTGAATATGTAATTATGAAATCAGTGACAATACCTGTACGGATGTAACAATAAAATTTAAAGATTTTTTTAAAAAAAAGGATGTAACAATATATTTTAAAGATTTAAAGAAACAAAACATACAATCTATAATTATGCACAACAAACATGTCCCTGTTTGACCATCTAAATATTACATGCAAATGCACACAAGTATAGACATATAGGGATCAATCCAATGCACATAAAATAGTACTAATTGTAGTATGTATATGTGTGTATTGAAAAATGTATAATTATACATATATATTTAGATATGTGCATTTCTCTGTGCAAATGTATATATTACTTAGGGTTAGAAAAAGTATTATATGTTATGCTTAACATGTATATAGGCCATTGCATACATAACATATAGGTTTTTGAACTGTATGCCTACGGGTTTGTGTTTTATTATGATAACACATTTTCCCAAGTTATAAACATTATTATATTATAATTTTAGATATATGTATAATTATAATGCTGGACATGTACCTATATTTGTAAAATATATATATATTTACTGGAGGAAAAATACGCACAAGTATATATATATATATATATATATATATATATATATATAATATATATATATATATATATATATATGAATTGTTTGTGTGTGCAACAGTAAAACGGCAAAGAAATTACTCCTGAGTGTGGCTCGTGTTACATGCTGTAACATTTATGTAAGAAAGAAATATGTAGCAGTGTGGTCCCATTGTTGGAGCTGCACCCCCACAGGAGTGCTAAGCCATCTGGTAAACTGTGTGGACTGAACTGGGGATATATATCTATATATATGTTTGACAAAGACAGCTGCTGCTGTTGAAACGTGCTACCTGTTGTTTGTAAGCCAATAAAGGCGTTTTGTTGTGAACCCGAGCGTGCTGGAGCCTGTCTGTATTTCGAGGCAGGCATGTGGAGATATATATATATATATCCTAACAATCTGTCGTTATTGAACAAACGATGCCAAGCCCAATTCCTTCTTAGTGTGGTTTTATTATTATTTCATGTAGCAAAACGCCCGACACGACTCGGAGCAGCCGCTCCTTGGTCACGGGTCAAAGTACGTTTTTATTCACCAATTGTATATAGTGCACATAAATGTCAACATAAAGGTAGGACTACTGTATCACATATAATACCTTGCAAAACGGCATCCATTTTTAAAGGGGTCAATTTGTATACATTTTATGCTTTAAAACATAATATTTCAATATGCTTTCTTCACACCCCTTTGGTGTGTGTGAGTTGTTTCACTAACCAGAATTGCCCATATCGCTGTCCTCGCCAATTCACAATAATTTCATCAATTACCAAGTTGATTATCAATCCTGCCCCAGTGGGCTTTTACAAACAACAATTGATGCATCAAAAACCTTCAATTCTACCCCAGTGGGCAAAATATAACAGCAGTTGATCGTAGCAATTCAATCCAATTCCACCCCAGTGGGCTTGTATGTAAAACTCTACACATATAAACTAAATGTCCGAACTGGCACCCCAATATTGTAGCTCTTTTGCGTTCCTTCTCATTACATGATGATATCTCCGAGTGCAAGATCATCAATGATTAACCTATTCCCATTAAAAACTACAAACATTTAACAAGAGAGGCATACATGAGATTTCTTATCATTAACATCAATGTATTGAAACCCATCAAAATTTAACTTATTCAAAGTTAAATAATTAACCCAAGTGCACAGATAACTCCTCATCCTTCTTTAAACCTATTGGGTACATGGTTTCATATTTTATAATTAGTTTTGATTCCAAACGTCTTAAATCACGAACCCTATTCCCTCCTCTTTCCGAAATAGGAATTCTATCAAGAGCACAATATTTCAAAAGGCTAGCATTCTTATTATGATATTCCTTAAAATGCCTCGCAATAGGATATTGCTTATCTGCATTTGCAATTGCTCTCATGTGCTCCAAAATGCGTTTATTTACCTGATGAATTGTGCTCCCAAAGTAAATTTACGAGCACGGACAGATCAGCGAATATACGCAAAAATCAGATTTGCGTGTCAGATGTTTTTTAATCAAAAATGGCTTCTGATGTTTGGATAACTGTATTTGCTTACAATTGGTGCTATGTTTACATGCTTTACATGACCCGCATGTAAAAAAGCCTTGTATTTGTTGTGTATTCATATCAGTTTGTAATGTACTACTGCAAAGAATATCCTTCAGAGCTGTGCATCTTCTAAAGGTAATTCTCGGATTCTCTCCAACATCTTTTTTCAATGTGTCATCTGTACCCAAAACATGCCAGAATTTCTTTAGGCATCTTTTCACCTCCCAAGCTTGATTACTAAATGATGTTATAAATCTATAGGTTCTTCCTTATTTCCGTCTTTACTTTTTATTTTCAACAAATCCCCTCTCTTTACAGTTTTCACTTTGTCGCATGCCAGTTTTATTGTTTTTTTGGAGTATCCCCTTTCACTAAATCTTGCTTTCATCACCATCATTTCTTCCTGAAAGGCTGTGTCTGAGCTGCAATTTCTTCTTGCCCTTAATAGCTCTCCATAGGGTATACTGTTGATTAAGTTAATGGGGTGACAACTCTCTGCATGCAATAAACTATCTACTAGTGCAGTACACTATCTACACCTCCCCACTTTTATTATTCTCAGCTAGGGAAGCAAATAAAATGTATTTTTTCCACTAGCCAGGGAATTTTTAAATCATCACATATATATATATATTTTTTCACGATCCCACGCACTACACATACACACTAATCACAAAATTAAGTGCTCCCGCGTCTACGTAGGTAGTAGCACGCCCCGTCCCGTAGAGTGGCGGGAAGACCCCAAAGATGAAGCATGACACTGAATCAGGTTTCAGTGAGTGAGGGGTATTTTACAATTTTTTTAAATACTGTCCTTCCTAGTAATTAGAGAAGGATGTTTCTAGACATCATCATTGGAACATATAAAAACACCTGCAGTAAAACTGAATATACACTTATACACATATATATCTTTATGTAAATATTGGTAGAATCCCTTTGTTGAATTAAGATACCATGAGGAGGACGATTCTACTTTTATTCCTCTTCACTCCCCCCATTGATTTTTGGATTATTCTTGACAGCGCACAGCTGTGGGAGTTTTTTCCTTCTTGAATAGAAACCCCCTTGGAGAGTTACTTTAGTATCCTTTCAGCTTACCCAGTACATGCAAATAGAACTTACATCAGGAGAAACATATTGAAAATTGATCACAAAATGGCAGAGACTACAGGACTGACCTTCTCGGAAGAGGAGATAGATAGCATCATAGCTTCATTAAACAACTTTGAGGGATTAAACACACCAGACCCAATACCAACTAACAATGACTGGGATGAAATAGCACAACTGAGGCGCACTCAGATAAAAACAGCCCTTCATGGTCTCCTCATGACTGAATATCTCAAAAGTAATGCAGCACCAAATGGACTAATAGTTAAAAATGAACCATATATCTTTCAACATGATAAGATTTTTAAAAAGGATTGGTCATTAATAAGTTGGCACTGCACACGAGACTGGCTTGTGCTAATAATTAAGACAGCTGGCAGAATAGCACAAGAACTCAAAATTGAAATTCAAGCAATAGAAGTCCGTCTGAAAAGCTACGAAACACCAAGTGCCCTCAAAAAACATCTTGAGGAGCTCAACAAAACTCTCAATGACTTTGAAATAACATTGAAACAAAGCAAGTACAATAATCTTAAAAAAGATGTCACTCGTTTCAGCCATGAGAGGATTTATCCTTACACAAGAGATGATTATCAACTGAAAGAGAACCGTCATGAAATGACAACGGATGACGATTCATCTGACTCAGGATCCAGTGGATCAGACTCAGGGAAAGGACCCAGCATGCAACGAAAAAGTAAACCCACTGAGGGCGTGGCATGCTATATATAAGTATACCAGAACTGCCTGTGAGTCATTCCAAGAGCGACCTCTGATGAAAGGCAGCAGCCTAGAAACGCGTCAGGTCTGTAACATGTTACCAGCGAACAATGATGCAACATTGTGCCAGAAAGTGAAAGCCAGGTGGTTCAGCTTGCCGTGTGTGCGCTCTCAAAAGTTCTTGGACCTTTGGTGGAAAAAATTATCACGCAGCAGTCCTGTCGCGGGGAGCAGCACCGTCCTTGATAATTAAAGGAAGCCGTGAGTCGGAACTGGATCCGGACCCATTTTGCGGCACGGCGAACTGTGGCGAGAATTACTTGCACCTTGTTCTGGGGCCCACTAAGGGTGGAGAAAACATGCTTGGAAAGTGATGACGATAGCAGGACCTACTAAAGGTATTATTTGTTCTGGAGGGAACTACGGGACCCAGCATGCAACGAAAAAGTAAACCCACTGAGGGCGTGGCATGCTATATATAAGTATACCAGAACTGCCTGTGAGTCATTCCAAGAGCGACCTCTGATGAAAGGCAGCAGCCTAGAAACGCGTCAGGTCTGTAACATGTTACCAGCGAACAATGATGCAAGATTGTGCCAGAAAGTGAAAGCCAGGTGGTTCAGCTTGCCGTGTGTGCGCTCTCAAAAGTTCTTGGACCTTTGGTGGAAAAAAATTATCACGCGGCAGTCCTGTCGCGGGGAGCAGAACCGTCCTTGATAATTAAAGGAAGCCGTGAGTCGGAACTGGATCCGGACCCATTTTGCGGCACGGCAAACTGTGGCGAGAATTACTTGCACCTTGTTCTGGGGCCCACTAAGGGTGGAGAAAACATGCTTGGAAAGTGATGACGATAGCAGGACCTACTAAAGGTATTATTTGTTCTGGAGGGAACTACGGGACCCAGCATGCAACGAAAAAGTAAACCCACTGAGGGCGTGGCATGCTATATATAAGTATACCAGAACTGCCTGTGAGTCATTCCAAGAGCGACCTCTGATGAAAGGCAGCAGCCTAGAAACGCGTCAGGTCTGTAACATGTTACCAGCGAACAATGATGCAAGATTGTGCCAGAAAGTGAAAGCCAGGTGGTTCAGCTTGCCGTGTGTGCGCTCTCAAAAGTTCTTGGACCTTTGGTGGAAAAAAATTATCACGCGGCAGTCCTGTCGCAGGGAGCAACACCGTCCTTGATAATTAAAGTAAGCCGTGAGTCGGAACTGGATCCGGACCCATTTTGCGGCACGGCGAACTGTGGCGAGAATTACTTGCACCTTGTTCTGGGGCCCACTAAGGGTGGAGAAAACATGCTTGGAAAGTGATGACGATAGCAGGACCTACTAAAGGTATTATTTGTTCTGGAGGGAACTATGGGACCCAGCATGCAACGAAAAAGTAAACCCACTGAGGGCGTGGCATGCTATATATAAGTATACCAGAACTGCCTGTGAGTCATTCCAAGAGCGACCTCTGATGAAAGGCAGCAGCCTAGAAACGGGTCAGGTCTGTAACATGTTACCAGCGAACAATGATGCAAGATTGTGCCAGAAAGTGAAAGCCAGGTGGTTCAGCTTGCTGTGTGTGCGCTCTCAAAAGTTCTTGGACCTTTGGTGGAAAAAATTATCACGCGGCAGTCCTGTCGCGGGGAGCAGCACCGTCCTTGATAATTAAAGGAAGCCGTGAGTCGGAACTGGATCCGGACCCATTTTGCGGCACGGCGAACTGTGGCGAGAATTACTTGCACCTTGTTCTGGGGCCCACTAAGGGTGGAGAAAACATGCTTGGAAAGTGATGACGATAGCAGGACCTACTAAAGGTATTATTTGTTCTGGAGGGAACTATGGGACCCAGCATGCAACGAAAAAGTAAACCCACTGAGGGCGTGGCATGCTATATATAAGTATACCAGAACTGCCTGTGAGTCATTCCAAGAGCGACCTCTGATGAAAGGCAGCAGCCTAGAAACGCGTCAGGTCTGTAACATGTTACCAGCGAACAATGATGCAACATTGTGCCAGAAAGTGAAAGCCAGGTGGTTCAGCTTGCCGTGTGTGTGCTCTCAAAAGTTCTTGGACCTTTGGTGGAAAAAATTATCACGCGGCAGTCCTGTCGCGGGGAGCAGCACCGTCCTTGATAATTAAAGGAAGCCGTGAGTCGGAACTGGATCCGGACCCATTTTGCGGCACGGCGAACTGTGGCGAAGTACTTGCACCTTGTTCTGGGGCCCACTAAGGGTGGAGAAAACATGCTTGGAAAGTGATGACGATAGCAGGACCTACTAAAGGTATTATTTGTTCTGGAGGGAACTACGGGACCCAGCATGCAACGAAAAAGTAAACCCACTGAGGGCGTGGCATGCTATATATAAGTATACCAGAACTGCCTGTGAGTCATTCCAAGAGCGACCTCTGATGAAAGGCAGCAGCCTAGAAACGCGTCAGGTCTGTAACATGTTACCAGCGAACAATGATGCAAGATTGTGCCAGAAAGTGAAAGCCAGGTGGTTCAGCTTGCCGTGTGTGCGCTCTCAAAAGTTCTTGGACCTTTGGTGGAATAAATTATCACGCGGCAGTCCTGTCGCGGGGAGCAGCACCGTCCTTGATAATTAAAGGAAGCCGTGAGTCGGAACTGGATCCGGACCCATTTTGCGGCACGGCGAACTGTGGCGAGAATTACTTGCACCTTGTTCTGGGGCCCACTAAGGGTGGAGAAAACATGCTTGGAAAGTGATGACGATAGCAGGACCTACTAAAGGTATTATTTGTTCTGGAGGGAACTACGGGACCCAGCATGCAACGAAAAAGTAAACCCACTGAGGGCGTGGCATGCTATATATAAGTATACCAGAACTGCCTGTGAGTCATTGCAAGAGCGACCTCTGATGAAAGGCAGCAGCCTAGAAACGCGTCAGGTCTGTAACATGTTACCAGCGAACAATGATGCAAGATTGTGCCAGAAAGTGAAAGCCAGGTGGTTCAGCTTGCCGTGTGTGCGCTCTCAAAAGTTCTTGGACCTTTGGTGGAAAAATAAATAAATATATATATATATATATATATATATATATATATATATATATATATATATATATAAATATTGCATCAGAATTTCCAAACACAACTCTGGTGGGAAAGAACGAGCCACTCCAATTGTTGCGGTATGCACATAAGCGGTTTATTGGCACAAAAGCAGACGTGCGTCGACCTCTCTCTATAGGTTTATTTTTCATTGAATATATATATATATATATATATATAGGATTATTTTTCATTGATAAGACATATCTGTCACAATGTGTAAATATGATTGTAAGAAGTCTTTGTATATGTGCATAACTATTAAAATTGTGGCAGTGGAATAAATACATTTTAAAAGTGTAAACTTTATTGATCAACATAAAAATGTGAACGCCTCAGCTTGTAAATATTTATACATGCATCTACATTTAGGACTTTATATAGTACGTTTTTGTAGTTCTAGATTATTTTGCATATGTGTAATATGTTAACAATTAACATTTTCCCAGTACTAATCCACCAAAACAATCTATTCCTTTAAAACTATAAACCTAGGCATGAAATCTCAATGAGCAATTGCTACACAATTTCCACCACTGCTCTCACAAGAAGGGAAAAACAAAAAATTACTAATCTACTAACAATACTAACTAAAAAAACGTGGGTTCTACTCGCTGAGAAGCGCTTCAATGCATTGCCATGGGTAGTAAACGCTGTATAAATGCAATTACAGTTTTGAGTGTCCAGGCCAGGCTACATGTGGAACAGAGATTTAGATGGTTCATTTCGCATGTTTCTCTGCTTAATTTAACCGAGCAGAATGTTACCTGCAGCAAAGTATTTTGTGAAGAAGGATGCCACTTTTGGGCTAGAAAGGGATTGTGACTAGATGTCCAGATCACACGGGAGACTCTGTGCACAGCAACTGCAGTGCAACCTCACCAAGTCTTTCCTCCGTGCCAGATGTGCCAGTCTCGCTCAGTGCAAAAAGTCTGATCTCGAGGATTTGCAGAAATTTTACTTCATCACTGTCACCATTAATGAGGCAGAATTAACTCCTGCAAGTTATTTTGACAAGACATGAATGCACAGAAGGAGGCTTTCAAGGGCCAGCAGTCCTCCATTTCCACATCTGCAAAGTGCCAATACTGAGCCCCTGTCCCATAAGGGGACAGGAGTTGCAATGCCGAGTAAGAAGTAGCAATGAAAACAAATAGGTCTGGCTGTAAGGCGCTACCGGATTTAACCTCGAACATTCACAAAAACAGCTTGAATCTATTACATGCACAAATGCTCTTTATCGCATTACCAAAGATTTCCCTGTTGGCTATGCTAATGCTGGGGAAAAAGTAGCAAAAACAGAATGTTATTGGGCATAGAATGCATATATGAGGTAAAGAATCGAATGCGCAAACAGGGTGATGATTGTGTGTACGTTTCAGATGTAAAGTAGTCCCTCGTGCATTCCAATGGAAGCACTTCCTGGAAGGCAGAATGACACACCTGTCAACAGAATAAGGTGAGAGTGTGATGGTCTTCTCAGGGGAACCAGAGTCCACCTTAGGTATATTTTAAAGAACTGGGAACAATACATCTTGCAGCCAGTTATGCTGCCAAACCAGACCTCAAAAGTGTTCCTTTTTAAAAGAAACATTCATAGCTGCCAAGGTTTCAGATTCCTATGAGTGACATTGTCATAATTTCAGTGCAAATATGAGTGACATTTCAACGACTATGAGTGACACTTTCTGGCGAGCAAAATCTAGGAACGAAGCTGAGGGAAACATAAATATCTGACATTACACCCATTTGCGCAATAAGGTTGTCTGAATCATACCGTTTGTGCTGCACAAGACCATTCATTAAAGGGGCCAGCTAGTGAATGATGTCACAATAGGTATCAACATCCAAGCAGACGTCATCACAGAAAGAACATTCTGGAATGCTTACTGGTGATGCCTGTAAGTGGTGCAGGAGAGGCCTTTTGCTTTCTAGTCAGAGGAAGCCCCTTTAAGACAGAACAATCTCAGCCAGGCAGGAGCTCTACGAAAGCAATTTATGATAATATGATAAAATAAATAAAAGAGAATGTCACTATGATAAAATGAATAAAAGATAATTTCACAATGGAAGGAAGGCAGTTCCATCCTCAGCTCATTTATCACTGGTAGTTAGGGCAGAGCTGGCGTCATAAATTGAAAACTGGAATGAAACACTGGCTTCCATCAAGCCTCTCTCCTTCCTCTCTCTGACTTTTATCTTTTTCTTCTTCTTCCCCTCTTCTACATAATAATTTTTACATCTGGTCTTTTAGGATCACACGTCCGCTTTCTCTCTCCTTTCTTTTTCTTGCCTCAGCCTGTTTCCTTTCACCACCTTCTCTCCTCTTTCTTCCTCCCTCTTCTCTTCCCCCTCCTTCCTCTTGCCTCTCTCCTCTTTCCATACCTTTCTTTCCCTCCACTCTCTTTACTATCCCAGTGTCTCCCTTCCTCCATCTCTCTGCAACTTATGTAGCAGAATTATAAGTTCAGCTGACACAAAACTCGAGTGTCTGGCTCGCTTTTGACTCGTTTTTCAAAAATTAATTACATTTTTCTTCCCTGAACCTCCGAGCCCAGTGCATTCCAGTGGCAATGTCACCCCGGCCCCGCATTTCAATGACGGAAGATGCTTGTCACAAACATGACCCCTAAAGTACTCCGAGGCAAGACACATTCAGAATGTGTCTTGCCTCGGAGTACTAGGAGTCACATACAAGCTGTGGTGAAGAATGATTCTTCACCACAGCTTTTATGTGCCGTTGAAAAAATGCTTCCCATTTGCCGAAATGCAAAGAGGCGACGCATCAGCAGGCACATTCAAATCCACTTTTCAGGCAGCTAACTCTGTTCCAGTGGCTTAAAGGGCACGAGACCGAAGAGTTACTTGCGGGCCTTCACGGTGATCAGGTCATTGCAAAGAGTATTCAGCGGGTCCTCTATGCCATAAATTAATTAGAGTCAGCTCTCTGACTCGCGGACTCTGGCTGCCGCCGTCAGCAGTGTCATGACAGCATGGTGCTGGGCAAGCCTGAGAGGCTGTGAGACACACACAGCGGTCACAGCCAGGCAGGCTGTATTATTTCGAAATGCCACACCAGTAAAGTGAGCTACGGAACCTGCGCACCAGATAACTTACTTGCATGAGTCAATAAGAGAACTGCATGCACCGTGTAGCAATGAGGAACCATTTATGTCATTTAAAAAAGAAACTTACTGCATTTATGTTTTACCGTTGGTTTTAGAACAAGCTTCTTCGCACGGTTCACCCTGCAGCGGAGCTTCCTTTACTGCTGCAGAGTAGATCTCGCCCATGCTGTCAAGACAGCTCCCCTCCATACGTGCTCTCTGATCTCTCCGGAAAGTCCACCGTCTGACAGTATCGAACTGAAAAAGTTGATATCTGTTCAGAGTTATGACGTTTCCCTGGTTCCGAGAGAATCTCTTCCAAAGAGGTTTCTTGCATTCTTTTTATTACGGCGCCACCCGCAAACCAGCCAGCGCGAAGCTGCTCCTTCCTTTAACTTCCCGCTCCCCGGCAGCACAATGTGACGTCCCCCGCGGCGCAATTGTAAGCAACAACCTGACTGGTCTCATTGGACACTACCTGGGATCATGACGTCAGGCTGCCGCGCCATGATCACATATGATGTTGAATCCATCATAAATCAGGCACGGCAGTTGTTGTCACTGTGAGTCTGCCAACACTGCCTTAGCTCCCAGTGCGAGAGCCAAAGCCTGCTGTGGGAGCACAGTGCATGAAGTGCACGCTACGGGCGGCGCGCTGCTGCCTCCTGCCCTTGGAGCTTTCAGTTAAGGTTGGGATACAATACAGATATGCGTGACAATGCATTTCAGTGCGGTAATGCGGAACACCGCACTGAAATGCGTGAGCGTCACACCTGATGCGTGATACTTGGGAGACGTGCGCCGTTGTGTGCTTACCCTATCATGAAAGCTGTCATTACTAGCTTCCACTATCAGCTGACAAGGGGAGTCAGTAAGCCTTCACTCATTTGCATCCGCATGAACCCTCACAAGACATTCATTCTTGGAGAACCATAAGGAAGTTGGCATATCTATTTTCTGTCCCTTAATGTTGACATAAATCGTAAAGACATCTTTGCAATGTCGCTCAAGTAAATTGAAATGTGTCTTTTCTCCCTCAGAAAGCCTCTCGCGTTGTGCAGAAGCTTTGCAACAGTGAAAAGCCTACTGTCGGAGATAATCTGTCTGAAAATTTATAAATACCTGATCACTCTAGTATTCACAAAATATAACTAAAGATTACATGAATTTAGGTTGGAGCACGCAGATTGACAAAACAAAGACAGGTAAATCTGACTGTTACCTATTAAAATGGACGTACCGCAGGAGGGATCCCACCTACGAATTATGCCCTACACTTCTTCGCCTGCTGCTTTAAATGTTTGTGTTCTATGTTTATTTTGTTTGCTGTTTCATCACAAATCTTTGATCACTTGGCACTACATTGCATACTGATGGAGCTGCACGTGAAACCTGAGATAACCACAGACGTACATTCGAGCAGTTGCTTCTCTTATGGCTAAATGTTTTGTCTGAACCTTGTATTAAAATGATATCAAAAAAAGGAAAACAACCTATAGTGACTCTTTTGGGTTGTACCAACTATATAGTAACCTCGAGTGCGGTCTGGTTGTGTTCCATGTGGCTTAAAGAGTGCTGTGTTTGTTCATAAAAGCAGATTACGTATGCAGATAAAGTTGACGTTTGTGCGTGAGATCGAAATAACTCACCCTGCGGAGGTGGGGGTAGATGTATTTATCGTAAATGTGCATGGTAGGTGCGAGGTCTATCCCATTAGCTCTAAGTATTGTCATTGAAGAGATTTTTCAATTACTGCTGAGGCAGGGTGCCTTAATATGCCCTAAGAATCTGTGGAGAAAAGGGAGATTAAACCTGTAGAGAGCCATCCGGGCTCTCCAATACATTGTATGAACTGCATGCACTCCTCGGGGCGGGCTCGTCCCGAGGATATAAATAAACTGCGGAAAGACCGCTCGGGGTCTTCCCGCTAACTCGCAAGTAACGTGTGTGAGTGTACCTCATTGTAGCACGGGGCGCCACTAGGCCTTGGCCACCCCTGCACCGCAGCATTGCACATTGGCGACGAGGCCGGTAGTGGATCCGCGCCTTGCCTGCTACCTGCTTCAGAGAGGGAGGCTCCCCGCGCTTTCCAGCGCGCACGCATCGGCACGCCGATCGGCCCCTGCATCCAGGGCTCTGCTGCCGCTGCCAAGGTGTGCCCTCTCCGCGGCCCCTCCAGCCCTCTTGGATCTAGGCCTGACTGCCCGGAGACATCGCCTGCACGCCTCCGGTACGTCCGAGCAGTACGACTCGTGCCGGAGGCCACCTGCAGCGTCTTCAACGAGGCCACGCCCCCCCTTGCACGCTCACAGGCTGGACAAGGCCTCGAGGCAAGTCCGACACCATCCAGCACCGCAGGTGAGCACACCGAGACGTTGCGGGAGCTGGTAGCGCATCGTGTGGGGCACTGGGGACTGCAACGCCCCCTACTGGACATAAATAAGCATAACGTGTGGGGAAGGACACAAAACACTCCTGCCACGAGGGTAGCAGCACATGAAGGGCACCAAGCAATGGGAGCTCCCATAAGGACTCTACCAAAACAGAACAAACAAAGGAAGAACCATAACAAAAAAAAGGAAACGAGACAATAAAACATCTACAGGCACAACAAGAAGCACACAGTGGCACAACAAGAAGCACACAGTGCGACGACTCAAGGAAAAGGAGAGCAGGGGCGTGGCTTAGCCGGCTGCAAGATGGCCGCACCTTGAGTGGGCTCTGCCGGCCAAGCCGCTATATCCGTAAAAATCCTGCAGTAACCTTACCTGCTACCGCCCAGGACGCTACTGCTGCTCCTTGCCGGCGCTCTGGGAGCAGACCGAGCCCGCTCCTGATTCTCTGCGGTGTCGGGGAGCGGAGTTGCGCTGTTGAGCCTGCCCGGGGCCTGGTTCGCCCAATCCTGCTGAGGGCTCCTGGGCTGTTCTCCGGGACCGGACGGGGGTCCGAGCGCCGGCTGCGGATTCTGCCGATGAGTGCCCGCCTGCTTGCTCCGGTGAGTGTTGTTTCTGGTGGGGGCGGTCTGTGGCGGGGCTGGGGGCGCGCCCATTGTACCGCCAGGCCTGGGCGCCATTTGCTGCCTCCCTACAATAGCGGCCCCGGCTCTCTTCTCCGGGCCTGGTGACGAGGGCGGTGCGCCCCCGCGACTCCTTGCTGCATTCGCCCCCCCCCTTGCTCCCGGAGGGCTGCTGCTGGGCCTTGGACGCCGGTCCCGCGGCATATACGGAACCTTGCTGCCCCGAGCCGGGCGCCCTCTGTGTGGTGGGCTGGGCCCTGGCCTACAGCCTCTCCGGCATACTGCTGCCTGGACACTGTTGCGGGGAGTGACGCTCGGCCGTGGCTCTGACTCCACACCGGCCCGTCGTGCCTGGACTGGCGGACTTGCCACACCTGCCCCTGGAACCCCTGGAACCCCTGGGGGGGCGGACATAGCGGCGCCACACTGGCTGGGCCCCACCTTGTCAACAGCTTGCTGCCGTACAACGTTCGGACCGGGTGGCCGCCATTTTGTGCCTGCAAGTTGTTCCTCTGCCTGGCACCACTCCTGTGAGCCCTCCTCGGTGCGTTGTTAATGTGCTGCCACCTACTCTGCTTGGCGACCTCCGGTTGGCGCTTCTCCCTTGTCTGGCGCGGCCCCTCATCCTGGGACCCCCACCGGAGGCCTTCCACACTGACTGTGGGTACCGAGGGGGCGCTGCCTCACCTTGCCACTGGTACGCCGTTCTTCTGCCACCTTATTCCTGTGCTGGTGGTCGAGGGGTCCGGGCGGCTGGCCCGCGACTGTCGAGCCTGCTAATCACTCTGCCATCGTGTCCGCGAGTGCGGGCGCTGGTCACTCCTGAGCCTGGACATCACACCTGCCCCGCTGGTTCGTCGTCATTTGGGCCTGACTGCCTCCCGTCGCATTTGGGTCTGCTCCCCACTGCTTGATCGCCATGGGTCGAACGGATCCCAAGCAGCCCAGACTCACATTTGATCTACGGCGCCAGATGCGCCAGGAGGGTGGCGGAGTGGAAGGGGAGGACCCTGCATCGCCACCCGACCCACCGCAATCTCGCGAAGATGACCTGAAGGCTATCATGCTGGATGTAAAATCCACCGTCACCAACATCGCGGCCCAGCTAGACCAACTGTCAACTCGCTTGGACAATGTGAAGGCCCGGGTGGACACGCATGACGCTAGGCTGCTTCATGTGGAAACAAGAGTGTCGGACGTGGAGGATGCGGCCACCCAGGATCGGCAGAAACTGCTACACATGGACAAACTCCTGGCCGTAATCCGCAATAAGAATGAGGATTTGGAGGCGCGCTCCCGGAGCAGCAACCTCCGCATCACGGGTGTGCCAGAGTCCACCAACATATCCCGTATGGAGGATTTCGTGGAGCAGCTGGTCCGCGAGCTGTTCGGATATGCCCTCTCGCCCGTGTTCATCGTGGAGCGTGCCCACCGTTCACTTGGTCCTCGCCCTGCCCCGGGCCTGCCGGCACGTCCCATTATTGCTAAGATCTTGAACTTTAGGGACCGGGACGCCATCCTCAGGGCGGCTAGAGAGAAGGGCGAGATCCGCCACCAGGGCAATTCCCTCTCGTTCTATCCCGACTACACTCAGGCTGTCCAGGCGGCGCGTCGTGAGTTCCTGCCTGCCAAGAAACTCCTACAGAAACACGACATCTCCTACTCTCTGGCCTATCCAGCCAAGCTACGAATCCGTCAGGGCTCCAAGACTCTCACTTTCCCGGATCCTAGGGAGGCGTTGGTGTTCGCTAAGAAGCTGGACCGTCCAGAACGCTCTTCTCCAGCGGGCTCCCGGGCCGCCTCCGAGGCCCCACTCAGTGACAATGACTGACCTAAATATTAACTAGATCTCTGTGTTTGTGGGCGATGTTAATTGATCGGACTCCTGGCTGGCCCTGGGCACTGCGGGTCCTCCGTGCCGCCACTGGCACTGATGTTCGAAGCTTGAGACTGGGCGGAGCACTTCTGTATTCTGGGTGTATTTTCTGGTTGTCTGCTTGACCACGTAGGCTTGGCCACCCTGTCTTATTGGCAGGGGTGTACGCTGGGCGCTGCCATGCCCCCACGGGATAATTCCCTTGTTGGCTGCTCACTGTTTCCTTCCTAGTTGCGGGTTCCTGGGGTGGGTACGGGTGGTATCTCAGCCTGATTGGGGGTTGGTGTGGGTGCGGGTGGGGGTGTTCGGGGGGTCTCAAGTAGGGAGGGTGGGTGGGTTGGGAGGGGGGTGTGCTCGGGAATGTGGTCGTCTGCACTCTGTATGCTATTGACTTGCCAGGAATTGGTTTTTAAATTGCGTTATGTGCGGCGGGCTGGGTCGGGTTGGGGGGGGTTTTCTCGTGGGTTTTGTTTATTATTTGATGGGGATCGTATTGTTGTTGTGTCCTCATTCTCTGTTTCTCATAAGAAAGCATCATGCCACTGCTAGTCATGTTCAAATTTGCACGTCTGTTCACGACATCCTCTTCCTCCTTGATGGCACTGTTTTTCCTCCTCTTCTTGCTTTTAGCGCACTTGCTGATCCCTCCAAGGTTGGGCCTTCTCGAATGGCTGGCTACTGGCTGGCCCCACTGTCTGCCTCTGGCGAAGGTCCTGTTCCCTTCCTGGTCGGGTATTGGTTGTCCCAGCGCTTACACTGGCTCGCTCTGCTATCTGGCCCCCTGCTCTGCGCCCTAGCTTTATTCAGGTATAGAGTACCATGACTGACACCATATGTTGGACTTGGAATATCCGGGGACTGAATGATCACCGTAAGGCCAGGCTCATTCACTCTCATTTACAGCGTCACAGGGTCGACGTTTGCCTATTGCAGGAAACCCATCTGCTGCCCGAAACTGCTACTAGACTCCAGTCGCGCTATTGGGGGGAAATGCACTCTTCTTACTATTCCTCTTATTCTAGGGGAGTCTCCATTCTGATACGCAGGGGGCTCCCCTGGCAGACTACTCAGGTATTCAAGGACCTGGACGGACGGTATGTTATCTTGCACGGTTCCCTGATGTCCCAGCCGGTGACGATTGCTGCTGTCTATGGCCCTAACTCGGACGACCCCGATTTTTTCACACATATATGGCACCTCATTTCTTCCCTGGGCCCGGCGGCCCTCGTCTGGGGTGGGGATTTCAATATTACTCTCTCCGCGGCCCAGGACCGCTCTGGCTCTCACTCGTCGCACCCTCGTTCTACAGCTCTCCTTCAGTCCATACTTACGGACAACTCGTTATATGACGCCTGGAGGCACATGTGGCCTGATGCCCGTGAGGGCACTTGCGTCACTGGAGCCCGGGGTTGCTGGTCCCGTATTGATCTATGGATTGCTTCACCGGATGTCCTCACTTGGCTCACTTCTGTTAAACATATGGCGCGCACTTTCTCCGACCACGCTCCCGTTCAGCTCTGTCTTCGCCCCCCTAACTCCCCACAGCGTTCATTCACATGGCGGCTTCCTCCGAATGCCCTCCGTGATTCTGTTTTTAGCGATGAGATCCAAACGGCGATTATAAACTACTTTGATTTAAATGTCGGCTCAGTGGAATCCCCGTCCATCCTGTGGGAAGGCTTCAAAACAGTCATACGAGGCGAGTGCATCTCCAAACAGGCAGGTGTCCTCCGCTCCATCCGCGCGATATTGGACAGGACCGAATCGGAGATTAAGGCCCTGGATGTAGAATATGCTGCCCACCCCAGGTCAGAGACTCTTGCGATACTGCGTGCTAAGCACTCTGAATTTGTTGCGGAGGCCGACAGGGAACTCTCTTTTTTGGGTAGGGAGGCCAGAGCCCGTCGCTTCGGAGAAGGTGATCGACCCGGCAAGACCCTGGCCAATCTTCTACGTCCCCCTCGGGCGGCGTCGTACATCGCGGCTCTTCGGGATGGCGGTCTTGCCAGAACCACCTCCCCTGCAGAAATCCAGGTCCGCTTCATGGACTACTACTCGCAACTTTACTCTGCGGGCCCCTCTCCTTCGCCCGAGGCCTTTGAACAGTATTTCGATACCCTTGCGCTGGTGTGGCTTGAGGACCACCATCGTGAATTTTTAGATGAGCCCTTCTCTAAGGAGGAGATACTAGCGGCAATAAATAGTCTTCCCAGCGATAAGGCTCCTGGACTGGACGGCCTACCCGCCTCGCTCTACAAGGCTTTTGCCGCACATTTGGTGCCACACTTGGCCGCCATGTATTACGACTCCTTCGATACAGGCCTCTTTCCGTTATCACTCCGCGAGGCAATGATAACGCTACTCCTCAAGCCGGACAAACCTGCTGACAGTAGGGACTCCTACCGCCCCTCTCTTTAATTAACATCGATAATAAGATCTTCGCTAAGTTATTGGCCTCCCGTCTTCTCCACCTCATGCCCCTTATTGCCCTCCCCGATCAGTCCGGTTTCATTCCGGGCCGTGCCACCTCGCATAATCTTCGCACTATATTTTCGGTCCTTCATCAAATAAACCCTAACCTCCCCGCGGTAGCCGCGCTACTCGATGCAACTAAGGCATTCGATACGCTGGAGTGGCCCTTCCTCTTTTTTCTCTTACCGCGCTTAGGTTTCAGTAACGTTTTCATTCGTAAGATATCTCTTCTTTACACTCGCCCCTCTGCCCGCCTACGAATTAATGGTCAGGTATCAGCACCCATACTGATTGAACGTGGCACTCGACAAGGTTGCCCGCTCTCCCCTATGCTCTTTGCGATTGCGATGGAGCCGCTTGCGGCCCGGCTTCGGCAACACCATACTCAGAAGGGTATAGGCTTTGCAGCCCGCGCCCTCTTGGTTTCCCTGTATGCCGACGACATCACGCTGTATGTCCGGCATCCCCAGGACAACCTCAGCCCCCTAGTCCGGGAAATTATTCGATTTGGTGGACTGTCTGGTATCCAGGTGAACTGGAGCAAGTCAGTGTTGTTCCCTCTTACCGATGCCACCACGCCGTTCACACCGGACTTTCCTTTTGTCTGGGCCACTGGTCCCACCCGTTATTTGGGAATATGGCTGAGCAGGAACTCAGACGACCTCTGGAGGGCCAACTTCGGGCGCGCGGTGGACTGGCTGGAATCTAAGATACCCCATTGATACCGACTCCCCCTGTCTCTGGCGGGCCGCATAGCTATTGCCAAGATGGTGGTCCTCCCGAAATTCCTTTATCTCTTCTTAAACATTCCAATACCTCTTACTGCACATTTCTTTCGCAAAATCCGCTCTTTGATCATTTCTCTGGTCTGGGCGGGTAAACAGCCGCGGATTGCATATGACATCCTGACTCTCCCAATGTCATCGGGCGGCATGGGCGCTCCCAATTTCAAACTCTATGCCTTAAGTGCCCAGGCCAGTTTCCTACATTTCTGGATCCACACCACCCCTTATCAGCCGCATGTGGCGGTTGAAGCTGACCTGGCGGCTCCCTGGCCGCTGACTACCGCCCTGTTCACCCCGAGGTGTCGCCCGGGTGCCGAGGTGAACACGGTTGAGACACTGCGTTGGGCCTGGCAGGGATTGCGCCGTCTATCTAATTCACCGTCGTTATCGGCTAACGCTATGCCTATGGTGTGACACCCTGCCTTCCCCCCTCTCCAACCCACAGGCATGGCCAAACATGCTGCCCGAATGAAGCTGACGATTCTGGCTGACCTTTACCCCGGTGACACTTTTTATTCCCCTCCAGCCTCATCGGGCCCAATGGACACACTGCTCTTTTACCAACTGCGGGCTATATGCAAGACGCTGCACCCCACGTTTCCCCAACCTCCACCCCCAATGCCGGCTCTTGACTACATATACACGTCCCCCACTCCTCGCAAATTGGTAACTAAATTATACGCCATAACGCTGTCGACCACCTCCATCTCCACCGACCGTGCACGCACGGCATGGGGCGAAGAGCTGGGCATGGACATCGCACAAGCAGATTGGAGATATTGCTGTAATCAGACGAAGAGGCTTTCTCCCAACTATCGCCTTCGTCTCATCCATTTTAAATATTTGCATAGGCTGTATCGCACTCCGGTTCAGCTACATAGGCTGGGACTTACTCCCCACGATAGATGCATGCGGTGCTCCGCCCCTGCCGCGGATTTTACTCACCTTGCGTGGTTGTGCCCCAGGGTATCGGATTTCTGGCTAGCGGTGTGTGCGGCTATATCTGAGATCACGGCTGCGCAGGTTCGGCCTGACCCCCCGTTGTGCCTGCTGGGCTTTGTTAAATTCTGCCCGGATGCTTCACGCCGCCTGATCGCGATGCTGCTCGTTCTCGCCCGGCGCAGGGTGGCTATGTGTTGGGGCCGTAGACCGGCGCCTCAATTCTCCCACTGGCTTTAGGATGCTTCGAGATGTCAGACCTTACTATCTGAATTTTGGGACTTAATGCCTGCAAGATCCCGCCCAGCTGATATATGGGGTCCCCTGGTGTCGTACCTCCACTCCCGTCCTCAGACGAGTCGGGCGGCCTCTCCCGCGCTCCCCGCCGGCACTATGCCCGCGGCGGGCGCCGGTGCTGGACCGTGATTGCCCCTTTCCCTAACCCCATCTTTTCCCCCGACTGGGACTGCTCCTCTCCCTGTGGCGCTATTCTTTGCAAAATGTTGTTCACAGTGCCATAGTCGTGCAGTACGGAATAACGAGTCTATATGAATGTGATTGCCTTCTGATGTATAATTCAGTGAACAACGGGTTATGTATGATGCTCTAAATTGATAAAGTTTGTATTTTGTCTATGCAGAATTTGATAATAAAGGTTTTGAAAAATCAAAAAAAAAAGGAAAAGGAGAGCTGGGAGGCGCAGATACATTGACCCTGCAAGAGGCAAAGCAGCAATACAACTCCCGAGGGCAGCCCAGCCCCAGCAGATCACGCCAATATGAGCACCCCATCGCAAGCAGGCGCCGCAGGCAACCAAGCTGAAGCTGCAGCGCCAACGCCACCCCAAGTACATAACCATGCCACTGTATCCCCGTTACCCCCGTTCAGTGAAATTGCTGACCCTGCAACAGCGGCCCCGCGCTGGAAAGCGTGGATCGGACGCCTTAACCATTACTTCAAAGGCACGAGGGAGACAGATGGAACAGTGAAGAGGTCACTACTAATATATTATGGAGGCGGAGAAATATATGACCTGTTTGAGACGCTCCCGAACACGGGAGATGCTGACGATTACGAGGCCGCAGTTGAAGCACTAAATTGCACTTTGACCCCCAGCTCAATCCCGATTTTGAGCGATTCAAGCTCCGGCAGGCAAAGCAGTCCGACACCGAATCTGTGGACATGTTTTACACACGGCTAAGGCGGCTGGCAAGCACCTGCACATTCGCTGACCAGAGGGAAGAAATACGGTCCCAGGTGATTCAAGGGTGTCGCTCAGTGCTGCTCCAGAAGCTGATTCTTCGACAACCAGGGATATCGTTGGACGAGATACTGGTTCTCGCCCGGTCCCATGAACTGTCGGACGCCCAAGCAGAGGAGATGTAGATTGCCCTGAACAGAGGTGCCACAGTGTCCCATGCTCCCAAATACCCTCACATCAAAGAGGAAAGAGTCGAGGCAATCCAACGCCGCCCGAACCCCGTGCGTACCGCCACTAAGACGCGGGTGGAGCATGCGGAAACTGTGGAGCAGACCATCCCCCAGCTGGGCCATGCTTCGCCACAGGAAAGACCTGTTCCTGGTGCAGGAAGCCAAACCATTTTGCAAAAGTATGCCGGAGCAGCAGGTCTCGGCCAGTCTTCACAAAGCAACGTGGGGCCATGCCACAAATACGACAAATGTTGATCGGCGATCCCCATGTCCGAGAGGAGGGTGCCTCACAAGGGCGTCAGTTCACCCTGGAAGAAGACGACGATGACATTTTCGTCATATCCTTCGTGAGTCGCTCAGACAAACACAAGAGACCTCCTCCCATGTGTGCCGTCAAGGTGGCAGGATCCACCGTCCAGGCGCTGATTGACACCGGTGCGTCCATGAACGTCATGGACTCAGATCAATACGAGTGACTATCTCCATGGCCCCCACTCTCTCCCACGAAAGCGAGAATATACACGTATGGAGGAACACACCCCCTCCCCCTAAGAGGGGCGATTGAAACTGAAGTTACCTGCGACAAACACACAACGAAAGCCCGGTTGCACATCACCAAAGGGAAGAAGGGAACTCTATTTAGCTGCCACACTGCAGAAGACCTTGGCCTGGTGTTCTTCGCAAATCAGGTGCATGACTCGCACGCCAAAGCTGTACTGCACGAATTCCCAGAACTGTTCGAGGGTCTGGACAAACTCAAAGGCAAGCAGTTCAAACTGCACATCGACCCATCCATCAGACCGACCATTCTGAGGCATCGGAGAGTGCCATTCCATTTGCGTCCGCAGGTGGAAGCCGAACTAAAGAAACTAGAAGATCTCAATGTCATCGAGAAGGTATCAGGCCCAACTCCGTGGGTGTCACTGCTAGTCATCGCACCGAAGCCCAAACAGCCCGGTGCCATCAGGCTCTGTGTGGACATGCGCCTCCCCAACCAGGCCGTCAAGAGAGAGCGACATCTAACACCCACAGTGGATGACATTGTGGCGGACCTGAACGCCGGATACCATCAGCTGGAACTCGAACCGGAGAGCCGTTTCATCATCACGTTCTCCACCCATGTGGGACTCCGGCAGTACAAGAGGCTGAGTTTTGGGGTGTCCTCGGCGGCAGAGGTCTTCCAAACGCCATCCGGGAGACCCTGTCCGGCCTACAAGGCGTCATCAATCTGAGCGACGACATCCTGGTGTTTTCGCACAAACTGGAAGACCACCACACACACCTATGAGCCACCCTGCAACGCCTGGCAGACTGTGGTCTAATGCTTCCTAAGGCCAAGTGTTCCTTCTACCAAGAGTCCGTTGCCTTTTTTGGATACACCTTCTCCAGGCTTAAGAGTGGACCCCAAGAAGGCAACCGCCATCCGGTCGGCTCAGACCCCCACCTCGCCCACGGAAGTTCGCAGTTTCTGGGGAAAGGCCACTTACTGTGGCAGGTTCATACCAAATCTGGCCTTGCTGTCTGAACCACTATGAGCTCTAACACGCAGTGGACGAACGTGGGAATGGACCACCAAAGCCAACACCGCGTTCCACGCCATCAAGATGGCCTTAATGGACAAAACATTCATGGCCTACTTTTATCTAGGAAGACGCACCGAGTTGGTGGTAGATGCCAGCCCTGTAGGGTTCGGAGCGGTCCTCCTCCAAGACAGTGATTGGGAAACGTGGGTGCTGGTCGCATAAGCCAGCCGCGCCCTATCAGACATAGAGAAAAAATACGCCCAGATTGAGAGGGAGGCCCTGGCCATAAAGTGGGCATGCCAGCATTTTCACCTGTATCTCTACGGACAGGAATTTCAAGTGGTGACCGACCACAAGCCGCTGAGCCCCCTATTCGCTGGAATGTCGAGACTGGCTTCCCCCAGGATAGAGAGGTGGGCGGTGCAGCTGCAGGCGTACAGGTTCAAAGTTATATTCCGCCCTGGAGCACACAACCCGGCTGATTATCTCTCAAGTCACCCGGAAGCAACAGTCGCACAGCGTCCACACAGAGATGAAGAACACATGGAAACTCTGGTCAGGATGATCACCCGGGAAGCATGCCCCAAGGCTGTGACACTTGAAGAGCTTGGGAAGGCCACCACCATGGATGAGACGCTAGCAAGGGTCAAGGAAGCCCTGTTCACCAGAGGCTGGACCCACTTCTTGGACGGTGTGCAGGCGCTCAACACAGAAGACCAGCTAGCGCGACAGCACCTACCAAACCCACACATTTATGAAAACTAGACACCCCGGGAATTCCAGCAAGGTATGGCTTGCGTGGATCCCCCAACGTTTTCCTACCCAGAATCCCCTGCAAACCTCAAATTTAGCTGAAAAAATCACTTTTTTCTCAAATTTCTGTCTGGGAAAGTTCTGGAATCTACGTGGATCCACAAATTTCCTACCACCCAGCGTTCCCCCAGGTCTCTTGATAACAATGATACCTCACTCGCGTGGGTGGGTCAAGTACCCGTGACAGGCAAGGGCCCAAAACGTATTGAGGAGACATCAAAATGACCTATCACAAAACAACCTGGTTTTGCAAGGGGGGTCACCTGGGTTCTTGTCCCCGGGCTCGGCGGCCATCTTGGGAAACTACCAAACCCACACATTTCTGAAAACTAGACACCCGGGGGAGTCCAGCGAGGTATGGCTTGCGTGGGTCCCCCAACGTTTTCCTACCCAGAATCCCCTGCAAACCTCAAATGTAGCTGAAAAAATCACTTTTTTCTCAAATTTCTGTCTGGGAAAGTTCTGGAATCTACGTGGATCTACAAATTTCCTACCACCCAGCGTTCCCCCAGGTCTCCCGATAAAAATGATACCTCACTCGCGTGGGTGTGTCAAGTATAAGCCTGGGCGTAGTTCGCGAAGTAGCGCTACGCGAAGCTACGCAAAGTGCAGTTTGCACTACGCGAGCTACGCGTAGCACTACGCGAACTGCGTAGTGCACTGTTCGCAATGATTGCACAGTGCCGGATGCTTGTCCGCACTGTGGAATCATTGAAAACGGCATCTTGCACAGTGCGAGCTGTCTTTTACTGCCGCTCGAGTAGATTTTTACTCGAGCGGCAGCTTCTCAACGCGGACTGGTAGTTTCTCATCGCGAGCGGTCGCGAGCATACGCGACCACTCGCAATGAGAAACCTGACCTCCCGCGTTGAGAATCTCGCCGAGAGGTTTATTTTCCACGCTCGCGATCGGCAACTTGATGTTGCTGATTGCGAACGAGAAAAAGTCTCGCCGGGATGTCATTTTGCTTGCTCGCGGTCGCCAACTTGACGTTGAGGACCGCGAGCAAGCAAAAATGACCGCTGCACTACGCTACGCTACGCTACGCGTGTTTGCACTGTGCTACGTGCAATTCGCGTTGTGCGAAGTAGCGCAAACTTCGCAAACTACGCGAGTGTAGCGTAGTGCTTTGCCCAGGGTTAGTCAAGTACCCGCGACAGGCAAGGGCCCAAAACGTATTGAGAAGACATCAAAATAACCTATCACAAAACAACCTGGTTTTGCATGGGGGGTCACCTGGGTTTTTGGCCCCGGGCTCGGCGGTCATCTTGGGAAACTACCAAACCCATACATTTATGAAAACTAGACACACGGGGGAGTCCAGCGAGGTATGGCTTGCGTGGGTCCCCCAACGTTTTCCTACCCAGAATCCCCTGCAAACCTCAAATTTAGCTGAAAAAATCACTTTTTTCTCAAATTTCTGTCTGGGAAAGTTCTGGAATCTACGTGGATCCACAAATTTCCTACCACCCAGCATTCCCCCAGGTCTCCCGATAAAAATGATACCTCACTCGCGTGGGTGGGTCAAGTACCCGCGACAGGCAAGGGCCCAAAACTTATTGAGGAGACATCAAAATAACCTATCACAAAACAACCTGGTTTTGCAAGGGGGGTCACCTGGGTTTTTGGCCCCGGGCTCGGTGGCCATCTTGGGAAACTACCAAACCCACACATTTCTGAAAACTAGATACCCGGGGGAGTCCAGCGAGGTATGGCTTGTGTGGATCCCCCAATGTTTCCCTACCCAGAATACCCTGCAAACCTCAAATTTAGCTGGAAAAAAACACATTTTCCACATTTTTTTGGGTGGAATCACCGTGCCGGCACAAATATCCTACCCCACAGCGTTCCTCTCAGTCTCCCGAGTAAAATGATACCTCACTTGTGTGGGTAGGGCAAGGGCCTGTGACCGGGAAGAGCCCAAAACATGGGGTTTTAGGGTATAGCACCGACAATTCTAAGCACTACATTTTTTTTAAAATGTGTTTTTAGCCAATTCTGCTTTGGATACCCACACAAGTGAGGTATCATTTTACTTGGGACACCAAGGAGAATGCTGTGGGGTAGGACATTTGTGACAGCACGGTTATTCCACGCAAAAATATGTGGAAAATGTGTTTTTTTCAGCTAAATTTGAGGTTTGCAGGGGATTCTGGGTAGGGAAACGTTGGGGGATCCACGCAAGCCATACCTCGTTGGACTCCCCCGGGTGTCTAGTTTTCAGAAATGTATGGGTTTGGTAGGTTTACCTAGATGGCGGCGAGCCCGGGGCCAAAAAAACCAGGTGCCCCCCCCACCAAAACCAGGTAGTTTTGTTATAGGTAATTTTGAAGTCTCCACAGTACGATTTGGGCCATTTCCTGTTGCAGCCACTATGCCTACCCACACATGTGAGGTACCATTTTTATCGGGAGACCTGGAGGAACGCTGGGTAGTAGGAAATTTGTGTCAGCCCGGTGATCCTACAACTTTCTCACACAGAAATGTGAGAAAAATTGATTTTTTCAACAAAATTTGAGGTTTGCAGGGGATTCTGGGTAGGGAAATGTTGGGGGACCCACGCAAGCCATACCTTGCTGGACTCCCCCGGGTGTCTAGTTTTCAGAAATGTGTGGGTTTGGTAGGTTTCCCTAGATGGCCGCTGACCCCGGGGCCAAAACTCATGGGACCCCCCTTGCAAAACCAGGTTGTTTTGTGATAGGTAATTTTGATGTCGCCTCAATAGGTTTTGGGCCCTTGCCTGTCGCGGGTACTTGACCCACCCACACAAGTGAGGTACCATTTTTCTCAGAAGACTTTGGGGAATGCGGGGTGGGTGGAATTGTGTGGATCCACACAGATTCCAGAACCTTCCACCACAGAAATGTGAGGAAAATGTGTTTTTTTTTTTAACAAATGTTGAGGTTTTCAAGGGAGTCTGGGTAACAGAACCTGGTGAGCGCCAGACAAGTCACCCCATCCTGGATTCCCCTGGGTGTCTAGTTTTCAAAAATATATAGGTTTGCTAGGTTTCCCTAGGTGCCGGCAGAGCTAGGGTTCAAAATCTACAGCTAGGCACTTTGCAAAAAAGGGTCAGTTTTCACTGTGAAAATGTGGTGTGTCCACGTTGCGTTTTGGGCCGTTTCCTGTCGCGGGCACTAGGCCTACCCACACAAGTGAGGTACCATTTTTCTCGGCAGACTTTGGGGAACACGGGGTGGGTGGAATTTTGTGGATCCACGCAGATTCCAGAACTTTCCACCACAGAAATGTGAGGAAAATGTGTTTTTTTGGACACATTTTGAGGTTTGCAAGGGATTCTGGGTAACAGAAGCTGGTGAGAGCCAGACAAGTCACCCCATCCTGGATTCCCCTGGGTGTCTAGTTTTCAAAAATGTATAGGTTTGCTAGGTTTCCCTAGGTGCCGGCAGAGCTAGGGTTAAAAATCTACAGCTAGGCACTTTGCAAAAAAAGGGTCCGTTTTCACTGTGAAAATGTGGTGTGTCCACGTTGCATTTTGGCCCGTTTCCTGTCACAGGCACTAGGCCTACCCACACAAGTGAGGTACCATTTTTCTCGGAAGACTTTGGGGAACGCGGGATGGGTGGAATTTTGTGTATCCACGCAGATTCCAGAACTTTCCATCACATAAATGTGAGGAAAATATGTTTTTGTTTTACAAAGTTTGAGGTTTGCAAGGGATTCTGGGTAACAGAACCTGGAGAGAGCCAGACAAGTCACCCCATCCTGGATTCCCCTTGATGTCTAGTTTTAAAAAATGTACAGGTTTGCTAGGTTTCCCTATGTGCCAGCTACGCTAGGGCCCAAAATCGACAGGTAGGCACATTGCTAAAAAAAGTTGGTGCCTAGTGGGCTTTCTGCCGCCCTGGGGGGGAATCGGGGGTGGGGGGTTTGGCCCGATATGCCCCCAATGGGGGGCAGAAAGACTGTGGCTATTTTTTGTGGGGTTGGGGGCATTGGTATGCCATTCTGGGCAGCCCCCACCCCCACGCATAAAAAAAGCCAGCGTAATCGCTGGCGCCTAGTGGGCTTTCTGCCCCCCCCGGGGGCAGATCAGGGGCCTCTGCCCCCATCTGCCCCCCCTGGGGGGGCAGAAAGACTGGAATTTCTCTGGAAGGGGGTGGGTGTATTGTCATGCCCATTTTGGGCAGCCCCCACCCCTACACGAATAAAAAAAAAAATCCCTGGTTTCTAGTGGGGTTTTTGCCCCCCGGGGGGGCAGATTGGGGACTGCTGCCCCATATGCCCCCCAGGGGGCAAAAAGACTGGAATTTTTGTGGGCGGGGGGTGGGGGCATTGGCATGCACGTTTTGTGCATGTCACGACTCGCTCCCTGCATTCTCGTGTCCACCACCAGGGGGCCGAATTGTGGTGCTTCCCAGTGTTCTAACAAGCTTCCAGACCCTCCCCTTCATGTACATACTGACTTCCAGCCATTTCAACACTATTTGGGAATTGACATCCATTCCCAATCCATGCCGGGTTTTGTGGAAGCCATCCTGCTCATGCCTGAAACTCCATTACCCAGAATTCCCTGCTCACTTCTTCGTCTCCACCCCTGCAGGTCAAGGATGGGTGGAGGAATTCAGCTCACCTGTGGCTGGCTGCTGCTAGCCTGCTCACACCTGATGCATATGATTAATGTGAGCTCTTTTAAGCCCCAGCTCCCTTCAGCCCAGTGTTGGTCATTGTAGCTGTATACCGGTGAGGCCAATCCTTGTTTCCAGTGTTTCTGAGCTATAGCTATTCCTTGTGCCTGAATTAGCACTGCCTGCAGTGCTACCTTGTTTCCTGAGTTCCTGAGCTATAGCTATTCCTTGTGCCTGAATTAGCACTGCCTGCAGTGCTACCTTGTTTCCTGAGTTCCTGAGCTATAGCTATTCCTTGTACCTGAATTAGCACTGCCTGCAGTGCTACCTTGTTTCCTGAGTTATAGCTATTTCTGTTCCTGGGCTTCAGCTATTTCTTGTGCCTGATTTGCACTGTTTGCAGTGCTCTCTTGACTCCTTGTTTCCTGAGCTGTAGCTATTTCCTGTTCCCTTGAACTAGCACTGCCTGCAGTGCTACCTTGACTCCCGAGCCTTAGCATTCCTTGTTCCTGACCTGCAGCAGTTTCCCTTCTCCTGACCTAGCACTGCCTGCAGTGCTACCCTGACTCTTGAGCCTTAGCATTCCTTGTTCCTGACCTGCAGCAGTTTCCCTTCTCCTGACCTAGCACTGCCTGCAGTGCTACCCTGACTCCTGAGCCTTAGCATTCCTTGTTCCTGACCTGCAGCAGTTTCCCTTCTCCTGACCTAGCACTGCCTGCAGTGCTATCCTGACTCCTGAGCCTTGGCATTCCTTGTTCCTGACCTGCAGCAGTTTCCCTTCTCCTGTACTAGCACTACCTGCAGTGCTACCTTGACTCCTGAGCCTTAGCTCAATTCTTGTTCCTGCCCCAGCACTGCCTTCTATGCTTTTTCTTGATTCCTGAACCTGCACTATTCTAGTATACCCTTGTAGCCTCCCCTTCTGTATATCCTTTTCCAGTCCCTGCCTTTCTTCCCATTTCCTTGGTTCCAGTTCTAGTTTGCTGTCTTTCTATTCTGCTGTCTTGCTTCTGTTACCTTGTATGTTTGTTACCTGCTTTCTGCCAAGTGTGCCCTGTGATTTCCTTCCTTTCCCGTTAAGCACTCCTCCTTGCTAGCTCCTTGTCTATTGTGCTTGTGTTTAGTTCTACCCCTTTGCTGTTAGTGCCTTGCGTGTTCCTGTTTGATCGCCAGGATCCGTGGGCACAGCTGACTACCTAGGTGGTGTTTCTTGTTCACTGTGAGTATTGTCTTTGAGTTACTGTTATAACATCACCATAGGTATAAGCTCCACAGACCCTGCCTTTGCATACATATCCTATATGTGGGTATTTTCAGTCAGTATCTGTAACAGCAATTGTGGGTGAGGAACTTACTGAGCTTCAGTCTTACCGTGTGGAGCTCCTGAGTGCTTTACCCCACATTCCCTTTATTGTTGTATTATATATATGTCTTGCACGTCCGTCCTGGGTGTAGTTAGTCTGAATGCTAAATTGCCTTGTGAGTGCCCTTCCTTTCTGAGTCTTAGCCATCTTGTTCCTTTGTACAGGCTTCCCCTTTGGATCCCTTTTCTCCTCTGACTTCCTGTGTGATCCTGGGCAGCGCTGTACTCCTCTCTCTGTGTACGTTTTCTACCCCGTTCCCAGTCCTTGCCCAAGTCCCTGACTGTGTTCCCGGCATAGTCCCGGACACTCCCTGACAGAATGACCAACTTACATTTCCAGGGTCACTTGTGAGGTTTCTTTGTGTTCAGTTAGCTACCTTTTTTTTTTTTAAACCCACCCTGTCAGTTCTTGCCAAGATGTTTAGCAACAGATCCAGAAAGTCTGCGTATGTTGGCAGAAATCCATTGTCAAGGCAGGCAAGTTCTGTACACCCTATTAGAAAGTCCTTAAACTCTAGAGATCGATTCATGGAACAAAACAGACTTTTACGTGCTGAATATTATTCCCTGTGGTTGGCTGATCCTTCTATGTTAGATTTTCATTCCATCTGTAACCCTGATCCTCACCTGATGTCAGCCAGTGACCTACAGGATGAAAACTAATTTCTGCAAACCTTGTTAGCAGCAGAAAGACAAAATAGTAATTTAGAGAGTGGTACTATTAGGGGAAATTTTTCTGAAGTTTGTAACTCAGAGACCCCCTGTCAAGACAATGTTTTCTTTGAAGACAATTTCCAGACACAGTTTTTATCGACACCTTACCAAACTAGTAGTTCAATGATACCAGTTAACGGTTGTTTAACCACACAACAGACAAAGAAAGAGCAGATTCATTATATAACCTCTGTTTTCCATACAAACGATATACCTCAGTCTCGTGACCCAGTGAGGATCACAGTCCCTGATACTAAAGGGACCTTGTTAAATACCACATTCAAAGTAAACCATAGTCAGTTTAACAAAAGAGAGAAAAGACCTACTAGAACACAGGCGGCTAATAGCCACTTTGAACAAAATCCAAGGTATAGCTATGTTGCTTCTTGTAAAGTTGCCAAGTCTACCACTATCCTTGTAGAGAAAGATCTGCAGTCTTCACAGGATATAATTACATCTAAGGTTCTTGAATTACAACGAGAGAATAAAATGTTTCAGACTCTGTTAAAAAATTATAACCCAGAGTTCAAGTGGGAATCTAAAACCCCTGTACAAGACCACTTTTCCACCTCTATGTTAGCCTCCCTAGAAATGGAGAATGAAGCCTTGCGCTCTCTTTTGCGTTCCCCTCAGAGCTGGTCCAGCAATTGTGTGAACAATACAGTGGCTGATCCCTCAGATTCCATTCAGAAAAACCATAGTACCTTGTCTCACAGTCCAGTTAATGAAAGTAATTGTTTGAATTCTGAAATTTCTAACTCCTCTGATGTGTTGTCTTCTAGTGCTAAACTGTGAATAGGCACTACATCTGAGATGTGTACCTCCACTTCTAAGGAACCCCAGATGCCAGGAAAGACACTAAATACTTGTTTGCTTTCTCTTCCTGGTAGTGAGGTCAGTTCCACCCAGGGGGTATCACATACACTGGCCATTGACATACAGACAAAACCTGAACCAGTGCCCAACATAGTCCCTGATGGGACAATGTCCTGTGACTCAGACTATGCTCTTGATTTAACTACTACAACTGAAGTCAACCTCCTCGCTGAGAAGAAACAAAATCCTGACCCCTTCTTTGCTGTTTTGCCTTCAAGCACACCACATACTGAAAAGTCAGGAAATGATAGTATTGTATGCTCTGATGCACCTGTACCACCTTCTAATGCAGAAGAAAATGAGAAAATTTCCAAAGACCAAGTGATCTCTTACCTGTTTCTTCTGACTAAGACATGGGAACTGCCAAATGGTAAAGGGAGTCTGGTCATCAGAGACTCTAAGATAAGCAGTACTCTTAGCCATCCCGAAGAAAGCGCTTCAGTGTGTTTTAATGAGCCAAGGAACTGTGAAGATTTCACTATTGACAACCGGGAATCTACTGTTCACGGGCTATCGCCATTCCCAGAATTTAAAGTCTGCCATCAGCTTGTCTTCTTGCAGAGTCCCCAGAGACCTCAGCCGGCCTGCTGCTTTCAGGGACCTCAGCCGGCCTGCTGCTTTCAGAGACCTCAGCCGGCCTGCTGCTTTCAGAGACCTCAGCCGGCCTGCTGCTTTCAGAGACCTCAGCCGGCCTGCTGCTTTCAGAGACCTCAGCCGGCCTGCTGCTTTCATAGACCTCAGCCGGCCTGCTGCTTTCAGAGACCTCAGCCGGCCTGCTGCTTTCAGAGACCTCAGCCGGCCTGCTGCTTTCAGAGACCTCAGCCGGCCTGCTGCTTTCAGAGACCTCAGCCGGCCTGCCATCTGAGCCCGAGTCTGCAGCCTGCCTGCTGCCATCTGAGCCCGAGTCTGCAGCCTGCCTGCTGCCATCTGAGCCCGAGTCTGCAGCCTGCCTGCTGCCATCTGAGCCCGAGTCTGCAGCCTGCCTGCTGCCATCTGAGCCCGAGTCTGCAGCCTGCCTGCTGCCATCTGAGCCCGAGTCTGCAGCCTGCCTGCTGCCATCTGAACCCGAGCCTGCAGCCTGCCTGCCATTAGTACTGGAGCCTCTGGACTGCCTGCATTCAGAGCACAAGCCCTCAGCTCACCTGCCTACTAAGTCAGAGCTTCCAGCCTGTCTGACTTCCGAGCCAGAGCTTCCAGCCTGTCTGACTTCCGAGCCAGAGCTTCCAGCCTGTCTGACTTCCGAGCCAAAGCTTCCAGCCTGTCTGACTTCAGAGCCAGAACTTCCAGGCTCCCTGCCTTCAGCACCTGAGCTTCCAGGCTCCCTGCCTTCAGCACCTGAGCTTCCAGGCTCCCTGCCTTCAGCACCTGAGCTTCCAGGTTCCCTGCCTTCAGCACCTGAGCTTCCAGGTTCCCTGCCTTCAGCACCTGAGCTTCCAGGCTCTCTGCCTTCAGCACCTGAGCTTCCAGGCTCCCTGCCTTCAGCACCAGAGCTTCCAGGCTCCCTGCCTTCAGCACCAGAGCTTCCAGGCTCCCTGCCTTCAGCACCAGAGCTTCCAGGCTCCCTGCCTTCAGCACCAGAGCTTCCAGGCTCCCTGCCTTCAGCACCAGAGCTTCCAGGCTCCCTGCCTTCAGCACCAGAGCTTCCAGGCTCCCTGCCTTCCGACCTTGAGCCTCTATCTTGCCAACTTTTTGACCCTGTGCTTCCAGCTAGCCAGCCTTCAAAGGTCTCAGCACATATACTTTCAGAGATTGAACTTCTAGCCGCAGAGACAAAACTCTCAACATGTCAGCCTCCAGGGCCTGGGTCTCCTGCATACCTGCTTCCAGCGTCTCCTGCATGTGAGTCTTCTGTATGTTTTCCTCCAGGGCCAGAGCTTCAAGTCTGCTTCATGTTACCTCCTTTGACTTCAGCCACCTTGCCTTTGACCTCTGTGCCTCCTGCCAATCCATTATCTGTTTTGACCCTACAGTCAATCTGCCTTCGTTTTCTAGAGTGCTACTCTAGACTGCCATCATCTGGACTTCAAACACCTTTGATTCTGGGTTCTAAGCCCCCGTTACTGGCTTTGGATGCTTCAGGTTCTGCCTCCAATACTCCTGTTAATTTACAGCCTAATATTCTACCCTCCAGACCATCACATTTTTCCCACAGTCCTCTGGTATCTTGTACTACATCTCTGATGGAAATGGACCTATTTCATAGGAGCAAAGGCATTGAATCCAGTCCCAGATTCCGGGAGCCGGTCTTTGGTGGGGGGGGGGGGGTACTGTCACGACTCGCTCCCTGCATTCTCGTGTCCACCACCAGGGGGCCGAATTGTGGTGCTTCCCAATGTTCTAACAAGCTTCCAGACCCTCCCTTCATGTACATACTGACTTCCAGCCATTTCAACACTATTTGGGAATTGACATCCATTCCCAATCCATGCCGGAGTTTTGTGGAAGCCATCCTGCTCATGCCTGAAACTCCATTACGCAGAATTCCCTGCTCACTTCTTCGTCTCCACCCCTGCAGGTCAAGGATGGGTGGAGGAATTCAGCTCACCTGTGGCTGGCTGCTGCTAGCCTGCTCACACCTGATGCATATGATTAATGTGAGCTCTTTTAAGCCCCAGCTCCCTTCAGCCCAGTGTTGGTCATTGTAGCTGTATACCGGTGAGGCCAATCCTTGTTTCCAGTGTTTCCTGAGTTCCTGAGCTATAGCTATTCCTTGTGCCTGAATTAGCACTGCCTGCAGTGCTACCTTGTTTCCGGAGTTCTTGAGCTATAGCTATTCCTTGTGCCTGAATTAGCACTGCCTGCAGTGCTACCTTGTTTCCTGAGTTCCTGAGCTATAGCTATTCCTTGTACCTGAATTAGCACTGCCTGCAGTGCTACCTTGTTTCCTGAGTTATAGCTATTCCTGTTCCTGGGCTTCAGCTATTTCTTGTGCCTGATTTGCACTGCTTGCAGTGCTCTCTTGACTCCTTGTTTCCTGAGCTGTAGCTATTTCCTGTTCCCTTGAACTTGCACTGCCTGCAGTGCTACCCTGACTCCTGAGCCTTAGCATTCCTTGTTCCTGACCTGCAGCAGTTTCCCTTCTCCTGACCTAGCACTGCCTGCAGTGCTACCCTGACTCCTGAGCCTTAGCATTCCTTGTTCCTGACCTGCAGCAGTTTCCCTTCTCCTGACCTAGCACTGCCTGCAGTGCTATCCTGACTCCTGAGCCTTGGCATTCCTTGTTCCTGACCTGCAGCAGTTTCCCTTCTCCTGTACTAGCACTACCTGCAGTGCTACCTTGACTCCTGAGCCTTAGCTCAATTCTTGTTCCTGCCCCAGCACTGCCTTCTATGCTTTTTCTTGATTCCTGAACCTGCACTATTCTAGTATACCCTTGTAGCCTCCCCTTCTGTATATCCTTTTCCAGTCCCTGCCTTTCTTCCCATTTCCTTGGTTCCAGTTCTAGATTGCTGTCTTTCTATTCTGCTGTCTTGCTTCTGTTACCTTGTATGTTTGTTACCTGCTTTCTGCCAAGTGTGCCCTGTGATTTCCTTCCTTTCCCGTTAAGCACTCCTCCTTGCTAGCTCCTTGTCTATTGTGCTTGTGTTTAGTTCTACCCCTTTGCTGTTAGTGCCTTGCGTGTTCCTGTTTGATCGCCAGGATCCGTGGGCACAGCTGACTACCTAGGTGGTGTTTCTTGTTCACTGTGAGTATTGTCTTTGAGTTACTGTTATAACATCACCATAGGTATAAGCTCCACAGACCCTGCCTTTGCATACATATCCTATATGTGGGTATTTTCAGTCAGTATCTGTAACAGCAATTGTTGGTGAGGAACTTACTGAGCTTCAGTCTTACCGTGTGGAGCTCCTGAGTGCTTTACCCCACATTCCCTTTATTGTTGTATTATATATATGTCTTGCACGTCCGTCCTGGGTGTAGTTAGTCTGAATGCTAAATTGCCTTGTGAGTGCCCTTCCTTTCTGAGTCTTAGCCATCTTGTTCCTTTGTACAGGCTTCCCCTTTGGATCCCTTTTCTCCTCTGACTTCCTGTGTGATCCTGGGCAGCGCTGTACTCCTCTCTCTGTGTACGTTTTCTACCCCGTTCCCAGTCCTTGCCCAAGTCCCTGACTGTGTTACCGGCATAGTCCCGGACAGTCCCTGACAGTGCAGTCCCCACCCCTGATTCAAATTGGCAAAAAAAAATCCCTGGCATCTAGTGGGCTTTCTGCCCCCCTGGGCAGAAAGGCTGTAGTTTTGCGGGGGGGGGGGCATTGGCATGCCCGTTTTGGGCAGCCCCCACCCTAATTCAAATTGCCCCCACAAAAATCCCTGGTGTCTAGTGGGCTTTTTGCCCCCCCGGGGGGGCAGAAAGGCTGTAATTGTGGCGGGGTGGGGGCATTGGCATGCCCGTTTTGGGCAGCCCCCACCCTAATTAAATTACACAGAAAAAAATCCCTGGCGTCTAGTGGGATTTCTGCCCCCCGGGGGGGGCAGAAAGGCTGTTATTGTGGCAGGGGGTGGGGGCATTGGAATGCCCGTTTTGGGCAGCCCCCACCCTAAAAACAATTGCGCAAAAAAAAATCCCTGGCGTTTAGTGGGCTTTCTGCCCGCCGGGGGGGCAGAAAGACTGAATTTTGCCAATTTTTTATGGGGGAGCGAAGGCCCTTGCCCAAGGTGCCGCTCCCCCCTCCCTGGTGTCTAGTGGGTAGATCCCTGCTTGTGGATCGCCCTCCTGGGGCGATCCCCAAGCAGGGATCCACTGAGGAGGGGTACCATTGGAAAGGGGAGATTCTCCCCTTTCCAATGATACCTCTCCCGTCTTTCTACGTGCTCAGGGGGCTGAGATAGCCCCCTGAGCACGTAGAAAGTGAAACTGAAATGAGCCTAAAGGCTCATTTCAGTTTCGGTGAAATGACGTCAGCTCCCGAGGCTACAGGGGAGAAAAAGAAATCCCTCTGGTGCCTGCACCAGAGGGATTTCCGGTGCCATGTACCAGGACGACCGGGAGCCGTCCTGCGCACACGAGCACTGTGGCACAGGACGGTTCCCGGCCGTCCTGCGCACCGAAGGGGTTAAATCGACATCTATTAATCCACTTTACCTCATTACAGTTGCCTTAGGAGCCAAACGCTCCATGCAATCTAATTATGATAGGTTTGTTTTCCCACTCATTTTTGAGTGGCAATGTTCTAATTTGGGGCCCCTCAGTTGTGAGCAGAAGCGAGGCCCTAGGCAGCTGCCCCCGCTGCCCATGCCTAGCGCCAGCCCTGGTGCAAAGCACATAAATCGCTGGTTCTTTGTTTATTTAGTCTTTTTAATAGGTTTGTCAGATTTGGCATTGTAGTTCTACTTCTGTGTTTGTGGGTACTTTATTGCCCCGATTAGTTACCAGTAATCTTTATTACTTTTAGCCCTACTCGTCCTTGACTCAGTCATTAACCTATAAGGTTGTTAACCAATCCTAGAGCAGGAAACAAAACAGGAAGTGGTACCTAACCCAAACCACCCTGAGCTGGGAACTGTAAGAGAGTAGCATTTCCCCAAAACTTCCTGTAATACCAAGCCTTGGACTAAAAGTAATGAAGATTACTGGTAAGTAATCGGGGCATTACCTCTACGTCCCTCGTCCTCGACCCAGTCATTAACCTATGAGGTATACCAAAGCTGTTAAACACAGCTTTTGATAAGAACATATTTCAGTAAAGATCAAGATATAATGCCACACCTTGGTGATTTATATGCAAATATCCTGATCCAAAGTCACCAATACAAAAATACAATCTGATCCGAAAGTCTTTTGATCATGCAATCTGTAATGTCTTACAAAGGTGGTCTCTGAGGCCCACGTCCCAGCTCCGTAAATTTCCTTAAGAGTCACACCTCTCAACTCCACCCCAGAGGCAGCCATTCCTCTCGTAGATCAATCTTGCAATCCCTGAGGCGTAGGGAGACCCAGAGTGGAATAGGCCAAAGCAATAGTCTCTTCGATACAATGACTCAACATGATCTTGGACCCCTTCTTACCTTCCATACAAGGCCAAAACGCAGGCCAAAACAGAAAACTGGACCTTCTGAAATCATTGGATCTGTCAAGATAAATTGATAGAGCTTGCTCAACATCCAACAAACACAACTTCTGCTCTTCCTACAAAGTAGGAAAAGGATATAAAGTAAAGTAGTCTAAGCACCACCACATCATCCAGAAAAGATGGGAAAGGAGGATGGCAAAGTATAGCGGAGAACTCCCCAACCGACTAGCAGAAGTAATAGCCAACAAAAATAGAACCTTGAAAGAAACTTAAGATCCACCGTAGATAGATGCTCAAAGGGAGGATCTAGTAAAGCCCTCAAAACTAAAGGTAAGTGTCAAGAAGGAACCAAAGTTCGAACAACAGGTCAAGAAATAGAAAAACATTTGAACATTCTAGTCACCAAGGTTACTGCTTCTTCAATCACACCTTTGTTAAGATGAAATACCTTAACGGCATACCACTGAGATTTCAAAATAGACAGGGAGAGCTCTTCCTTAAAGCCATCAAGGAGAAATTGAAGGATAGTAGAAACAGCACAGTAGAAAGCTCTGGTACAGTACACCAAGAATCAAAGTTTTTCAAGTGCTTAGCGTAAAACACAAAAGTAGATCATCCAGAATTCTGTACCACTTCAATAATATGTGAAGGTAAACCTTGTTTCTTCAAACTCATTCTCTCAACTTCCAAACCGAGAGGGTAAGATGAAGAGGCAGGCTAGGGCTTCAAGATCTTAGAGGACAGGGAGACAGAGGAAGAATTCACGGAAGTTGGCATGCCATTTGTTTCAGAAGAGGAAACCTAGTCCTTCTGCACCAGAATAACAACTACTACCTTCTATTGTTGAATCTTGCACAGTAGCGTTTGGATCAGCAGAAAAGCAAAAATAAGTTTATTTGGCCATTTTAAGTTCAATGCATCCATGCTCTAGGAATCGGGGGCAAAACGTTTGGACAAGGGCATGGATTTTAGATACAAACAAGTCCAGAAAAGGAGTTCCAAACTTCCTGAAAGTTAATATGGCCAACTTCAAGTACTGAGATGACATAAAAGTCTGATTCAAGAGGTATGCCTGCACATTGTCCAGACCTTTGATATGGACTGCCGATAAACCCAGGAGGTAAATCTCTGGCCACTGGGTTAGAGTGCAGGTCACCTCATTCAGAGACTAGCAATGGGTACTCCCTTGGTTATTGATTTAAGCCACCCTTACCATGTTGCCTGATTTCACTAACCCATTACCATGGCTTGGCTCTTTCTTGAAATACTGAAGAGCCCGGAAGACTGCCATGAGCTCCCTCCAATTCGAGGATCTCCAAGCATCCATCGAGGACCACTTCGCTTGGAGGCTTCCCCAACCCAACAAACTGGCATCTGTTGTTACAATTACCCAAGTGTCCAGTTGCATTAACACTCCTTTGCAGAGATTGTACCAATCCATCCACCATTGTAGATTGTGTGTCTGGAGAGACTGGAATCATGAGGTTTTAATACCTGGCTGACAAGGCTTCATGTTTATGCAGATGATACAGCAGAGATCTCAAATGCATCCTCACCCACTGTGCTGTGAAAACCAAAGCTGCTATATGGCCCTTGAGCTCCCACCATCTCAACAAGGTGGCCTCTTTGTTGAAAGGAAGCTTTCTCAGCAGCGTCTGAAATCAAGCAATCTTTTCCATGGGAAGAAAGATTCTGATCAGGCGAGTGTTGAACCTTGCTCTGATGAATATGATAGAGCAGGAAATTTAGCTTAAGTAAATATAATAAAGCTGAATGCTAGCTATTCATTAACTTTAAACCACTTTGCACAACTGACACATAAGACAATGTGCCTTTAAAAGATGTGTAAAAATTAATGTGCAGCTTGTTTATTTGCACTAAGCATTCATTTCTACCGTAATTTCATTGCAAGGGCAAGACTAGGCCTAATCCTTTTCTTTCTTACCTATTTTCTTTTCTTCAATAATTAAATGCTTTCTAGAAATGCTGAACAATGCACAAATGTACTTGTTTGACAACCCCAACTTGAGTTGCTAAAACTTGTCATTGCTGTAGAATGTGCTGACTTTATTAAAAACGTATTTCTTCTTTTCCTAAGCTGCATGTTCTCATCGTTTATTCACCATATATACAATGCTGAATAGAGACTAGCATACTTAAACAATTAATGCTTGTTTCAAAATATTAATCTCATGACTTAATCAGGATGCTATAGAGAAGTTCATTGTTGCGCAGTGGAACATGCTAGTTTAGACTTGCTGGAGTTCTCATGAGAACTCAGACCAATGGTACCAAATATATAGATGTTTAGCAACTAACTAATACTTTTAGGTTGTGCTTTGTCGACATTGTGAGTTTGCCGTGAGAACAACGGAAGGAGTTGCAGAACATCGGATGATTGTTTCTTGTTGTCTCGAGATGATCTAACACTGAAATGGATTGATACATGTTTTAGAGTTTTATATTAGTGAGCGATTCCTAGTTAGCGGGGTTTTCCCGCTGGGGTTTTCCTGACCAGGTTTTCCCACTCACCGATCTTCCCCCCAACAGAAGCTCGCCCACCCCAGGACCTAATTAAATGCACGCTGCAAGGCGATCATATCAGTAGGCACCTGGACACCTAGCTTGCCACTTGCCTGTGGCCTGCAGTTCCTGCTTGTTCCAGACTGATCCAGTGACTCCGCAGCTGCCCGGGTTTTCTTACTGGGGTTATCCCGACCAGGTTTTCCCATTCACCGTTCTTCCTGCCAACAGAAGCCCCGCCCACCCCAGGACCTACTTAATGCAAGACGCAGCGCGACTGTGCAGCGGATGTGTGCAACGTGTGCAACGGGCGCGCCGCTGGTGCGCCACTGACGCATCAAAGGCAAACCCATCTGCGCCCGTCTGTGCCTGGACCGTGCCCAATGCAACGACCCCTGGTCGTCACGCCCCCCCCCTAAGATACACCATCGCCGAGCTCTACACCCTCGACCCCGGATGCCGCAGCAAGTACTACCACCGTGCTGACACACGCTCCACGGTAGGACCTTTCACCTGCGCCCCCTGCCACTTCACCTGCTACTGCACACACACCAGCCCACCCACCAGCCCCACCCCTAACACACCACAGACACTACCTGAACAAATAAAACAACTCGAATGTGTCCTTCTCAACACACACTCACTATGCAAGCATTCTACTGAATTATGGGACCTCATCGCCACCCTCGCACCCGGCATCGTCTTCCTCACTAAGACCTGGCTCAAACCCGCTTCCGCCCCAGACATTGCCACAGCGATATAAAATCACTCACCAGGACCGCACCAACAAGCCAGGAGGAGGAACAGCCATCATCCACAAAGAGACCATACATTGTATGACAACCACCGAGAACACCGCCACCCTCATGGAACATTCCAACTTCAAGCTCCACACAGACGACTAGACAACCATCAGAGGCACTCTTGCATACTGACCCCCAGGCCTGGACTCCAGCTTCTGCAAAACCATCACAGACTTCATTGCGCCCCTAGCCTTAAACTTTCAAGACTACATCTTCCTCGGTGACCTAAATTTCCACATTGATGACCCCCAACGACAAAAACACTGAGCACCTCCTCGACAGTATGAGCAGCCTCAGACTGATCCAGATCGTCTACGACCCTACACACACTGCAGGGCACACGCTGGAGCCAATTTTCACCTCCAGCAACTGTGTCAAATGCAGCCATAACACATACCTCACCGATCACTCCATTGTCCACTTCAGCATCTCCAGCCCCCACACCACCACCATCAAGATGACCAATGACCCCCACCGGAGGTGGAACAAATTCTCAGAGACCAGCTGGGCAAACGCCCTCAACACCTCCAACCCTGCTACAGCCACCAACCTTGAATAGGGAGTGAAAAACTTCAATGCCTGGATCACCAATTGCGCAGACAGCATCGTCCCCATCAAGAGCAACACCCAGAGAAAATTGTCCAAAAAGGCCAGCTGGTACACCCAAAAACTCAGAACAGCAAAACAATACAGCAAACAGTTGGAGAAGAGATGGCGCACCAGCAAAGAAATCACTGACAGGGCAGCCTTCAGGACCTCCATCAACCTCTACCACGGCCTGCTGAGAGCAACAACGAAGACAGCCCTTGCCACATACATCGAAACCAGTGCCAACAACACCAAGGAACTTTTTAACATTGTTAAGGAATTCTCCAACCCAGCTGCCAGCAAAAACAACATCACACCTTCACAAGAGCTGTGCAACAACCTCGTCCACTTCTTCCACAAGATCGCAACCATATACAGAAACCTCGAACCCCAACCCACATCTACGGACTTCCTCTACAGATATACCACCACCGTAACCAACACAAATCTCACAATGACCACCTGGAACATCCTCTCCACCCAGGACACCACCTCCACCATGAAATCCTTCCACTCTGGAGCTCCCACAGACCCCTGCCTACACCACATCTTCAACGTGTAAACCAAAGGATCGGCCAGGAACTCACCACCCTACTCAACACCTCTATCACCACCGCAACATTTCCCCATGCCTGGAAACACGCCGAAGTCAGACCCTACTCAAAAAATCCTCTGCTGACCCCAGCGAACTCAAAAACTTCAGCCAATCTCCCTGCTCCCATTCCCAGTAAAGGTACTGGAAAAGTAATCAACTCATGACAAACCTCGAGCAGAACCAGCTACTCAAATCCTCCCAGTCCGGCTTTGACGCAATCACAGCACCTAAACCGCCCTTATAGCAGCCCCGACGACATCCGAACCCTCCTCAACAGAGGAGAAACAGCAGCTTGGATCCTCATCGACCTCTCAGCAGCTTTCGACACCATATCCCATCACACACTGATCGAAAGACTCCACCACATTGGCATTCAAGGGGACGTGCTCAGATGGATCACCTCCTCCCTCACCGGAAGAAACCAGAGGATCCACTTCCCACCTTTCACCGAACCCAAGGAGATCACCTGTGGTGTCCCCCAGGGTTCATCCCTCAGCCCCACACTCTTCAACGCATATATGACCCCACTGGCCAACATCGTCAGATCCCACGGTCTCAACATAATTTCCTACGCAGACAACATCCAACTCATCCTCTCACTCACCGACAGCCCCACCACAACCAGAACCAGCTTCCACAGATGCATGACAAACATCGTCGACTGAATGAAGAACAACTGCCTGCAGCTGAACACAGACAAGATAGAAGTACTGATCTTTGGCAACAGTAGCAACACATGGAACTATTCCTGGTGACTATCAGACCTAGGACCTGCACCCACTCCCTCCAACCACACCAGAAACCTCGGAATCATCATTGACAAGCTCACCATGAAATCACAGATTAACGCCGTCTCCTCCACCTGCTTCCTCACTTTGTGCATGCTACGTAAGATCTTAAAGTAGCTGCCCCTACACACGAGAAGGGGAGCCAGTGGAGTTGCCTAAGGTGGGGTGTGAGGTGGGTTCGTCGGGGAAGGCCAAGTATGATTCTGGCTGTGGCATTTTGTATGGTCTGAAGTCTCTGTAGAATGTGTGTGTTGATTCCTACGTAGAGGGCATTGCCGTAGTCCAATCGGCTGGTGATGAGGGCTTGTGTCACGGCGCATCTCCAGACCATCACCTTACTTCGGTAATTCCGAATAGCCCTCAAGACCTGGCTGTCGAATAAGCCTCCGAGGCATGCAAGGGTCTAGATACCCTATCGGGTGATTAGCTGCGCTTTATAAATCCTGATTGACTGATTGATTGAAGAAAGCTTCCATAGATCAGTCAGTGCGCTCATACTTAGCTATGCTCAATAACCAAGCCATATCAGAGCATGATTCTCCTGCAACATGCGCTTACCAACTAGCAATGACAATCACTCCGGAGCACAATTCCCCCAGAAAACGCATGCTTACCAATAGCATATGGATGCCTGGGGATCCATTCCACCTCTCCCCATCAGAGTAGCTCCCAATTAGGTAAGGGAACGCTCTCCAAGCCCAGTAGGAAGACCAGTCATTCCCTACAGTGATGGGAGTCAATGCCCAGCAAAGAGTTTGGCATTCCCTGCATCACGTCCGCAGTCCAGGAAACAAAACAGGAAGTGCTGGGTGAATGCTACTTTTTTGTAGTTACTAGCTCAGGGTGGGTAGAGTTAGGTAGCATTTTCCTGTTTCCTGTCCTAGGATTGAATAACAATCTCATAGGCTAATGACTGGATCGAGAATGAGGGACATAGAGGTAATGTACGCCTTCGGTGTTCATGATGGGTGTCGACATTTAGTCCTACTTCTATGTCTGTGGCGGTCCCGTTTTTTGGTTCAGAAAATATGGTCACCATACTTTGTGTAAACTTGGCCAAGTAATTCGGTCTGTACTAGAGGTGGGTGACCCAGATAAGGCTTGAGCCAGAGGCATGGCTCTCGCTCAAGTCAAGGTTCTCTTGAGCCCAAAACGAGCCGAGCTTTAATGTGTCCTCCGCCTGCCACTCATGCTCTATCATCATGCGCAAAGAATTTAAAACCTTTGGCGTTAAAAAGGAGAGAAAAAGGAAGCAATCTAGAGGTTGAATTGCATAATGTGAAACCTGAAAACCTGGTACAAGTTCTGGCTTCCCCAGTTGAACAAATTGCGTGATCTTTGGCAAATGTTTTATTTTATAAAGCCTCCTTCTTCTTCGTTATCACATATCGGAACGCCTCTCCATTTATATGTTCAGAGAGTGCATTGTATGAAAACAATCTGATTATTAAGTAGAAACTCTTCTGCACGTTAAAGAAATACCTTTTTTACTTTTAAAGATACTATCGTATCTTCACATGATGTTTGTTGCGTGATGTAAATGCCAATTACTTTTGGCTCGGTTCTCCCTGCTCATTTGTTGACTCTTCAACCTCGAGTCTTTACAACCGACATATAGTGAAAAGAATGCGAAGAGGCTAGGTGTAGACAGTGGATGTAGAGACAAGGAGTGGACCAGAAACCCGAGATGAGGACATGAATTAAGAAAAGAGATGCTCGGACAAAAACATGTGCTATGGTTATAAAAGACCAAGCAGTAATTGGCTGCTAGAATGGAGGAGAGGCGCGCGAGGGTGAGTCGAGAAATCGTGAGATCAGTAGAAGGGCCTCATTCGACAGGTAATGAGGCGCGGCTCTCGTTCCGCTTCTTGTCTGGCGGAGCCGGTGTCTCACGCTGTTTCAAGGCAGACGCTGTAATTGAGGTTCATGTGTCCAATTAGCCCTTGCGACTGGAAAAGGGCGCGCAGCCCTCGTGCGCAGGCAGCAGGGGGGCGGAGGGAGAGCTCATTCTAGACTACACGCGCCTTATTATGGCACTCATAGGTCACTGTGCGCTTTTAGGATCAATATCTAACCTTCTCATTACATGCAGGAGAATTGAAAAGAAAACGAAGACCGACAAAGCGAAAGCGTTCGGTGATGGGGCTTAATTGGCATCATTAACGGTGCGTAGCTTTTAGGTGTAAAACGTTCTCAGCATGCTTCTTTCGAGTTAGGCTCAGGGGCTTCAGGGCCGGGGATATTGAATAATGCTGTGATTACTTCTAGCATCTGTCATTACACGAAGCCCTTCTCCATGCCGGCCAACCAGTTGGCTCTCGAATAAGGGGGGAGGGGGGGGGGGGGGGTGCTAGATGTTTAGTAGGTAGTCTCAATCAAGCGAATGGCCCCAACATTTTTTTTAAGGTTTTGCAGGTTTCTAGGTTTGAATACATTTGTATTGCAGTTGAATAACATGAAAGCAGAGGCGTTTTAAGGCATTGGCAAAGTGGGCTGTGGCCCAGGGCCCCAGTCTTTAAGGGGCCCCCCTAATAGAGCCGGCTCTGTTCTGAAAGGAGTCTTGCTTTGATGACCTTGAATAATTATTAAGCAGATTGTATCAAATACTGTTTCCCTTATCATTTATTTTTTATGTAAGTGATGTGTGTCTATTACAGACATTTTTAGGAAGAGACATGTTGCGTTTGTTTCATTCTTTTTAAATCAAAACAGGACCTCACATGTTCATATGTCACATAGATTATTTGCACTAATATTAGTGAGCTGCTCCGGTGTTACAATATTGAAAACACACCTCACTGTCCCTAAATATTAGATGTAAACACATTTAGAATTTGGACCAGTGTGCCTGTGCACTGTCGGTGACCTGGTCAAAGAGGACATGAAAGAGCTGAAACTGGATCATAAATTCAAACGGTTCCGAACAGGGACCCCTGAAATACATCTGGCCCAGGGCCCCCCAAATCCTTAAAATGTCTCTGTATGAAAGAGATAAAACATTTCCCATAGTCTGCCCCAATTTAACCCCCCCAGCGGTTGTCCACTAACCAAGGACATCATGCTAGCCTTTTCTCAAAATTTGTGGAATTACTGCAATTGCGGATAGAACAAAGTGCAGGCAGTTTACACCTTAGTGTTTTTTCTTCGGCTACTAATAGTGTAACTTGGATTCTTCCAATCAGTGCTTCTAATGGAAATTTAGATGTGCAGGGACTCACTATTTAGAGTACCAGTCTGCTCCTCAGAAGTACTGGTACTCTGCTATTAAGAGCGTCGTAGCAGTGCTGAGAAGTGCATGTACTCTCCCTTTCAAATGAAAGAAGTGCACGTACTTAGTACCGGACAGTACATGCCTATTTAAAGCAGTGCTTCCAATATGTTTAGGGCATTCATTCTCCTGTGGCAGTTATCAGAAGTCTGTGGCCAAATAGTCCAATAACATACCCCACTCTTTCTTGAACTCTTTTTTTACGTTGCGAAGATCCACCATAACTTTCCATCCACGGCCCCTTGTCACAATTCGCTCCCTGCACTCTCATGCCCACCACCAGAGGGGTGCATAGTGTGACTTTCCTGTGTTCTATTAAGCTTCCAGATACTCCCCTGCATCGATATCCTGACTTCCATCCATTTGGTCACTATTTGTGAATTGACATCCATTCACAATCCATGCCGGGTTTTGTGAAAGCCAGCCTGCTCATGCTTGAAGCCAGCCTGCTTATGTTTGACACTCTGTTACCTAGAATTCCCTGCTCACTGCTTCGTCTCCACCCCTGCAGGCCAAGGATGGGTGGAGGAATTCAGCTCACCTGTGGCTGGCTGCTGCTAGCCTGCTCACACCTGATGCATGTGATTACTGTGAGCTCTTTTAAGCCCAGCTCCCTTCAGGCCAAGGTTGGTCATTGTAGCTGTGTACCGGTGAGACTGACCCTTGTTTCCAGTGTTTCCTGAGCTTTTGATATCCTTGTTTCCAGTGTTTACTGAGCTTTTGATATCCTTGTTTCCTGAGCTTTAGTTATTCCTTGTTCCTGAGATGCAGCAGTTTCCCTTGGTCCTGAACTAGCACTGCCTGCAGTGCTACCTTGACTTTTGAGCTTTTAGTCAATTCTTGTTCCTGCTCCAGCACAGCCTTCTGTGCTATTTTTGTTTTCTTGACTCCTGATTCAATACTATTCTAGTATACCCTTGTAGCCTCCCCTTCTGTATATCCTTTTCCAGTCCCTGCTTTTCTTCCCATTTCCTTGGTTCCAGTTCCTAGTTTACTGTCTTTCTATTTCTGCTGTCTTGCTTCTATTACCGTGTATGTTTGTTACTTGCTTTCTGCCAAGTGTGCCCTGTGATTTCCTTCCTTTCCTGTTAAGCACTCCTCCTTGCTAGCTCCTTGTCTATTGTGCTTATATTTAGTTCTGCCCCCTTGCTGTTACTGCCTTGCATGTTCCTGTTTGAGCACCAGGATCCATGGGCACAGCTGACAACCTAGGTGGTGTTTCTTGTTCACTGTGAGTATTGTCTTTGAGCTACATTTATAACATCACCATAGGTATCAGCTCCACAGACCCTGCCCTTGCATGCATATCCTATATGTGGGTATTTGCAGTCAGTATCTGTAACAGCAATTGTGGGTGAGGTACTTACTGAGCTTCAGTCTTACCGTGTGGAGCTCCCGAGTGCTTTACCCCACGTTCCCTTTATTGTTAATGTTGTGTGCAGGTGTGTATATATATGTATATATGTCTGCACGTCCATCCAGGGTGTATTTATTCTGAATGCTAACTTGCCTCTTGAGTGCCCATCCCTTGAGTTTTAGCCATCTTGTTCACTTGTACAGGCTTCCCCTTTGGATCCCTTTTTCTCCTCTGACGTCCTGTGTGATCCTGGGCAGCGCTGTACTACTCTTTCTGTGTACGTTTTCTATCCAGTTCCCAGTCCTTGCCCAAGTCCCTGACTGTGTTCCTGACATAGTCCCGGACAGTCCCTGACACCCCTCCCCAGGCACCCTTGGCATATCCCACATCAACAGAACATGTTTTTCCGCAGACAATAGTTTGAGATTTTGTACCTTTACTGCCCATGCCAGGGATACATTTCTTCTGATGGTCATCCTAGTGGAATCACTTCTGGGTATCATGCCAGTTGAGACCTTGAGATGCCTGTAGTCATTTTTAGAACCAAGTGCCAAAAGGTTTGTAGCTGCAGGAACGACCAGAGAACATGGGTTAAGGAGCCCTTACCCCTAGTAGCCCCTGAGAGCCCCTGCCCCCAATAGCCCCTCCTGCAGTGTGTACCTTCCGGGTGTCCCATAGGTCCCAATTTGCTAAGCATGTAGCACCAGAGATGTAGTACCAACATGGCTGGCTATTGTGCTCGCTCTGTTCATCATCATCTAGGTTAATGGCGAGCTTTTGGTCTCAGCCATCCTGGAATCAGACCCTACTCCGAGGTGAAGCCTGTTAAAGAGCGGGTAGATCCTGGACACCACCTGCTCTGCATTGTCAGGGTTTAGGAGAAACTTCTCAATTGGAGTGAGGTCTCTTGTGGCAACTTTCCTTATGTGTTTCAGTAGGACCCAATGTCATACTTGATAGTTGCAAAATCGTTCATTTTCTTATAAACTATATTCCTCTTCGAGCAGCTAAGAGGGTTGATTTGTCCCTCCTCAAACATGTCTTTCCAAGTTCTAAAACCTTTTTTCCCTCATCTAAGGAAGTCCCGCCTCTTATAGGCTGTGGAGAATTCTTTATTGCACATAGGGGGTAAATGGGGAGGAGACATGAACATGCCCCTCCTTACCCCTATTCTATCCCACATTGTTAGGTTGGACATCGTGATCAGGTAGAGATATAAGTTGGGCTTTTGGTCACTTTTGGGTATTCAAGGCATCTCATACAGATAGTCCCCACTCGGGGAATGTTTGATCATGTGGCAGTCTTTATCAGTGTCCCTCTTATTCCAATTTAGGGACCAATAACATATTGCTGTCCAAAGAGCCTCCATTTTTTATTCTGACAGACGTACTCCATGCTTCAAAGTTGGAGTTAATGAATAAATTCCTTTTTATATGTATAGACCACTTTCTCAAAGATGCAGCTTCGGTCCATGCCCTGTTCCCACTCCATGCCCTCCACTTTTTGGCTTTGTCTCTCTTGGTTCCCAAGAATCCCAAGCCAATGAGTGTGCGGTGTGCTATGGTGCCCCCCCATTTCTTCGATTATCCCCAATAGGGCTACCTTAGGAGTCAAGTCAATGTACTGTCCCACCACTGAAATCAAGGCATCTTCAACCCGTTTCCAGTATGGTTAGATGTTGGGGCATTTCCAAATCATGTGCATCTGGGTCCACCGTGAAGCCCAACAACTAGTTCAGTTGAAAGAGTTCAGCTCCCATCTTTCGCAGCTGCTCCTCGGTATAGCATATTCTATGTAGATAATGAAATTGGACAAACTGGAATCAATCTGATATTGCAAGCGAGTGGGGGCCATTTTGACCTTCCTCCACTCGTCGTCGTCAAGAGAGCCCAAGTCTGCTCCACAGGTGGCGTGTAAGTGGCCCATTGGGTCTGAGGTGCTAGTGACCAGTGAGAGGTAAATCTTTGATATGCTGCCTCTACCCATGAGTTTGGCCTCAATCATGTTGAATTTGAGGAGGTGTAAGATCCGATCATGGAGGGGGGTCAAGTATATGTGTTAGCTGAAGGAATGCAAAAAAATAGTGTATCTAGTATTCCCCTTGTAGATCTTCAAAGGACTCCATGTGTTCTCCACACCATGTCTCCCGCTTTAGAGCTCTCAATACAGTGCCATCCCCTAAAATCAAGTGACCTGGGGGATAAAGAAAGCCAGTCTCCTAGTCACAGAGGGGTCTCCCATATAGCCCTACCATGCCAACCAATATGTCGTAAAGCCTTCTGCCAGGCAGTTAACATCAGTGTTGTGGTCGTAGGGGGATTAGTGGGAATCTTTGACTGGTACACTATTTATATAGGGCCTGCCCTTGAAAGAGGTGTAGTTCCAGCCGATAGGCTGCATTGTCTCTGTCCCCAAATATCCAGTTGTTAATAGTGGTGAGGGGGGGCGGCATAGTAGTAAAGCTGAATGTCTGCCATGTTAAGCCCACCTTCATAAGTCAACTGCATACATCCAACCATAGACACTCTTAGTTGCCTACATGTCCATAGAAACACCTGAAAATTAGCTTATAAGATGGCAAAGGAAGTTTGTGGGATAATCTGGAAAATTCTGTAACACATACTTAAGTTTAGGGAGGGCAATCATTTTTGTCAGTATAACCTTACCCATTATTGACAGGGGAACTGACTTCCATTTATGTAGTCCTTTGTGATTTGGGTCATCCTAGGAGGAATGTTGATGAGTGGGTGCTGTGCAGTGTGCATGCCAAGATATTTAAAACTGTCGGTTTGTATCTGTAGGCATGTTTGCCATGTCTCCCCCCAACGTCTTCGTGAGCAGTGCTCAGTGATTTGTTCCAATTGACTGTCAGACAGGACAGACAGGATGCATCATCATATGACGTCTATTTCTGCATTATGACCAGTCCCACCTACTGAGGGGGGGGGGGCGGTGAGGGGGTTGGAAGGGGTCACAGAAACAAGAAGCATATTGTCTGCATAAATTGAAAGACCATCTTCTGGTAGTCTCTCCCACTTGAAGGATTCCACCAAAGCATCTCTTTAGAGCCAGTCTGCAAGTGACTTGACCTCCAAAGCAAAAAGTGGAGAGAGGGGACACCACTAGTGCCCCTCTCAATTGGAAAAGGGTCAGATAGGCATCTGTTAACCCCAACCCCTATTGAGTCCTGACACATGCCAGGAAACGGGGACCAAAGTTCATTTTTTTGAGGGCATGCCAGAACAGGAATTCCCCCCCTATGGAGTTGAAGGCTTTCTCCAAATTTAGGAGGAGGGCATCTGGGCCAACCAGTTCCCTCTACCTGGCCATGATCAAATGCTATCTCCTAATACAGTGGCTATTGCTTTGGTCCATCATAAACCTATTCTGGTCCTAGTAGACCAGAGAGGGTATGCCCTTCACCAGTCGGTTAGCTAAGACCTTAGTGCAAATGTTGGCTTTATGTTAAGTAAAATTGGATGATACTATGTGCACTGATCCAGGGGCTTAGGGATTACCACAAATGTGGCCCCAAGCAAGTCTCAAAGTAAGAGAAAGGTCTGAATTGCCTCATCAAATAAAGAATGTAGATAAGGGGGGGGATCAGGGATAGGAATTTCTTGAAAACTTCTACTGGGCTAATTGTTGGGTCCCCGTGTTGTCCCAGATTGCAAATTCCAGTGTTGCTTCCGTATTTTCCTCTGTCATTATGGGCAGGTCCAAAGCATCACAATCTACAAATTATAGATGTCTAACCAGGAGGTTTGAGAGAAGAGGATTATTTAGTTCCACCTTGGAAGGTATGTGTTTTGTGTATAGTAATCTCTAGTGAAAAGCAAAGGTGTTGGCTATACACTAGTCATCTGAAATGTAGTTCCTCTGCTATTAGCAATTCTCAGTGTCACTCTTGCTAGTTACCCCTTTAATGGCTAGCCAGGAAATTAACTTGCCCGATGTGTCCCCTGATTTGTAGATTCTACTTTTGGTGTCCATCCACAAACATCTAGACGCATCCAGTGTACTGTCCCGCTGTAGCGCTCTGGAACTCTCCCATGTCAGAGGATGGATGGGGTGTTGGTTTCACAAGACTTTTGTTCAAGCTGCAATATCTTTGTCTCCAAGGCCACAATATTGGCCCCTTGTTGGACATGGCCTTCTTAGGGGAATTTATAGCAAAAAACTTTGCTTTTTCCTCCTAGTCTTTGCTGTCTCTCTCTGCATGAACATAGGAATCTGGGCACCTTCCCACTGTTCTGCAGAGGCAAGGTGCGTACGTCCGCCTCGCCCGCACTAGGCAGGGGGAACCTACGTGATGGGGTTAGGTGCTGTACCTCATAAACGGGTACACCACATACCCGGGGCAGGTACGGCACTGGCTAGTAGTGGGAGGTAGCACTGAGTGTGCCACCCACTGAATAGCCTGTCAACCATGTATCGGGCGGCCATCTCAGGCCTATTGAGTGCCATTGCACCCCTGCCTAGGTTGGCATCACTTACACCTCAGCCAACCCTGAGTGGGTCGTCCCATACCATGAGGGCACACCCCCCAGTGAAGCCTTGAATGGCACGGGGGTGGTAGGCCGAAGGCTGGGCGGGCACATATGGATGTTCCCTGCCCAGGCATGGAGGAACCCCCACATGGAGCTACTCCTGCCTTGGAGTATGGCTCTTCCAATAGGATACTCCTGGGGAGTTGCTGATTCTCTTGCGGGGCTTTAGGCCCCTGAGAACATCCTTACTTTGGAGCCAGTGTGGAAGTGAATGCGTCTTCCAACACAGGCTAGGAAGAGGCATGGACACGGTATTCTGAAATATGGGCCTGTCTGCCAAGGCAGACCTGGGAGCGCGCACTTGCCCTGTGGGGTATTAACGAGGCGCACAGCTCTTATGCTGTTTTGAATACATATATATCCTGCCCCTGCAGGCTTGAGGATGCCCCCTTTGCACGTATGGCATTTGTGGATAGGTGCCTGGCCTGCCATCACGGGCTAGTGAGTGCATACCTGCATCCCTGGTGTTCTGACACCCAGGTCAGGCCTACCATTGCAGGTCTGTGTCCACGCTCTTGCACCCATGGTGCTAGCGGAGAGGTGCCTGGTCAGCAGTCGCACCCGTAAGGAGTCAAACCGTTTCCAGCTGACCCGGGCAGAGGTGTGTGCGTGCACTTGCACCTAAGGTGCTAAGGCCGGGGAGACCTGGTCCAGCCTGCCATCGCAGGTCAGTGTGTGTGCACTGGCACCTATCGTGATTAAACTCATGCGCAGCCTGCCATTGCAGGCCACTGTGTGTGCGCACTTGAACCTATGGTGTCTGTGATTATGTAGGCAGTCTGCTATTGCAGGAATGTGTGTACGCATTGACACCCATATTAATTAAACCCATGTCCAGTCTGCTGTTCCAGACTTGGGCTGGTGCACTTGCACCCTTGGAGCTAGAGATTATGTGTCCGACCTGCCATTGCAGGTCTGTGTGCACACAAGTGCACATGCACCCAGGCAGTGAGGACTACCTGTGTGTGTGTTTTCACTGCCTATGAGGCATGCTCTTCCCATAACATAATATGAGGAAGTGGTTGGCATTACTTCAGGCTGCAACAGTGGATTGCAGTGGAGCAGCCTCATGATGTCTTCTATAGAAACCACTTATAGAATATGGGCATTTCTATTCTCTAAGAGTCTCGTGCACTATGGTGCCTGGCTCCAGTGGACGCCAGGGGTCGGGGGAGCGCATCTGTGCATTCCCCAGCCATAAACTATGGGCATACAATTGGAACAACAGACCTCTGCCATTGAGGGTCGGATGCAATAGATAGGAAGGAGAGGTTTTAACACTTAGCCTCTCGGGCCAGATCATGGCTCCACTAAAGATTTAGATCTACTTTCCCCAGACCCGTGGCAGACAACCCTACAATTTAGGGGAGATATCTTTGGTTGAAAGGGAAACCCCTTAAACCGCCCCCCAACTTCAAAGGCACAGAACAGTATAACTACTGTTGCCATCCTTCAGTTGGGGAACTTACTCTAAGAGAAGACAAGTGATGTAGAAGATTCTACACTTGTGGAGCGAGATGCTTGTGGGGATGCGGGACTGGAGAACCTGGACTGCGTGGTGCACTGCCAGCAGACTTTGTTGTGCTCATAGAGAATTACTGTCCTTGAAGGGAACTGCGTGCCTTTTCTGAATAGTGGCTGGCCTGGGCTCAAGACCTTTCTGAAGTGACACCCTGAAGTGTGTGCTTTTCAAGGGTCTATCTGCGGGCCTCCTGTTCACTCGGAAATATCAGGGACATCAAAAATCTCCCGACAGGTACCTACACCTTTTACTTGCCCGCATCTAATTCATGTGGTTTCTGTACTGCAGGGACCCTGACACTCATAAGCATCTTGTGGTGGTGAGCAGATTTTCCGGTTGCGGGACCCATGTGGCCCGCTTTGTCGATCGTGCCACGTTTCTCTCGTGCGGCATGCTGACTGCATTCTCATTGCGTGTGGTGTCATATTCACAGGGTGCGACCCTCGGAGGTGGGGGTGTACCCCTAGTAGTGCCTCATTCTACCTTGTGTGGCTCTGCTGAATGTGCGCCTGTGTGTGTGAGACAGGACTGGGCTGGTGTATCCTGAATCATTGTGCACCGGACGTTGTGCCTCATTTCCAAGAAGGTAAAGAAATTGCAACTCTTCATGTGTGTGACCAGGGAGGTATGGAATTGCAACTCTTCATGTTTCAAATCTGTAGTGGCTGGTGTGACTCATACCAATGCGCACCAGATGCTGTGCCCGGATGCCTGGGCATGATCCTGATCAATGTGCACCGGTTGGGCACCTCCTCCTACCGAGAGGCTCCCCTGTGTTACTCGCCATCCATCGGTTGTTCCCTTTCTAACCCTCATCGCCGCGGATCAACTGCCCTCCACACCTGGCCCCTCCTGAAGACATCTTAGTGCCGGGTAGTAGCGAGAGGGATTGACTGGGTTGAAGGAACAATTCCAAGACAGTCAGAAGCGAGTCAAGAGTCTACGTGGCTCCATTGTGTTTTAAGACCTGTGGGAGAACTTCCAGAGTGGCTGCTAAACTCCCCTCGTTTACGTCTACCCCTTCATTAAATTTGCTACATATCCCCAACAGCTTCCCGTGGACCCCCCTTGTGTGACTTAGGCCAAGTGAGGCCTAGTGTCGGGGCTGGTTATCTTTCATCTGGGAGTATAGGACAATTGGTGTGAACGAGAGGGAGGCTGGGGCCATGGAGTCTGCAGGGTGTTATCCATTTGGCCTGCTGGGGGCCAGTAGCACCGCATTAGGGTGCTGAAGTGCGTATGTGTGCAAGAGCATTCCGTACGGACAGGGCCAGTACCTTTCGCATCATGTAGCGGTGTGGAGTGAGTGTGGGTGAGTGGGAGTGATTGGCTGCAGACTTCCTGTGAGTCACGACAATTGCCGGTGGTGCCACGTTATATGTTGATTTCATGCCAAAAGCTCAATACATTTGACATTGGGCTTACCCGCGTAGCTTCAGCTTGCGGTACTGCTAAAAAGTGTACTTGTTTCATTTACGTACATATCTTTGATATCATTGTGCCCCGTGGTGTCCCCTATAACTATGTGGGACTGTATTATCAGGATTGCTAGGGTGGGACTCGGGTGGACAGCGCGTCGCACAGCATAAGGGTGCTCTCTCTGAGGGGGGTGGTTTAGATTAGGAATTGTCCTCATTGCGCATACTATTGATATAATCATAAAACGAGTGGGCCCAGTAATGCAAGTAATAATTCCAAATGTGTTTTATGCCCAAAAGTACCTGATGTTCATGTTAAAATGGTTGAATATATGTGTTAAATATAAACGTTTTTACATGCATCCTGTGTTAAGTTTTTTTTGTGATGCTCAGTGTATTTATCGCAAGTGACTGCTGTGCCTTTGCTTTACACATTGCCTCTGAATTAAGCCTGACTGCTCAGTGCCAAGCTGCCCAAGGGTGAGCCCAGGTTATACTGCGAGTGTTATCACCGACCCTTGCAGGAGCGGTAGCTTCTGCTGGCTGTGGGCATTCCTTCAGCCAACCAGAAAGTGCCAGTTCCAACACCTATCAATCCCTTTTTTGAGCTCTAATGCGTGCCATTGCCCTCCTTCTAATTACCACTTTTAATGCCTCCCATAGTGTTACTGCGTATGGACTGATGTTTTATTAATTTTAAACTATTTTTTAATGTCACTCCCCAACAATTTCGCTAGGTCTCCGCACCTGAGCCACTAGAGACGGAACCATCAGCAACCCGCTATCATGCATTTCCAGTAACAGTGGAGAATGGTCTGATATGACCATGGGGAGGACATTAATATTCACAATGTTGTAGCTGTCCAAAGACGGCAAGAAGAAATAGTCAAGGCGGGCAGAGGTGCCATGGACCAACTAATGGAAAGGAAATGCCCTTTTCTTCCCCTCTGTGTGCACCAGATATCCTTCTGGCCCAGAGAGCATGCCCAGTCTGAAAACCCAGTGCAACAGCACATAGCAGAAGAGCCGTTCTGCCATATGTCCCTTTTCTTATCCATGAATAGATTTAAGTTCTTATTCAGTATAAGTTTGCTAGAAGGCTTGTCGACCAGGAATTTGCGGAGCATTTTCAGGGTAGTATCTAGGAGAATGGGGGACGTATACATTCAATAGCAACCGTTGTTGGCCCTGGACTGATTCTGTTACCAGGACATATCTGCCCTTAGGGTCCTCTCTGAACCGGTTTATTACAATAGGGAAGGACCCATGAATCAATATTGCCACTCCCTGGGACCATGATGTGAACCCTTTGGCGTGTACCCAGTCATAACCATACCAACCCAGGAACCTATACTTAGTGCCCAGGAGGTGGGTTTATTGTTAAAAAAAAAAAAGGAAGGTCGGGGGCATGCCTGTGGACAAATTGCATGGCTGCTCCTCTTTTAATCTTGTTGTACAATCCATAAATGTTCCACAACAAGATTTTGTATGTAATGGGGTGTGTGTGGTCTCTCTGCTTGATTAGCTATTGGATGTTTTTGTGCAAGTACAAATAGCTCTGTGGAACCTGCAATGAATTGTGAAAAATGACCCCTTTCCTGAATAAAACAAGAACTAAATTACCTAACACCCAACTCCCTGTCCCCACACTTCCACCCAAGAAGTATTTGTTGCCCATAATCAACTTGTAGCATTAAACATTGTTAACACAAAACTACATAAACTAGCTTACAGTTCAAGCTGGGATCAAAACGTGCAATGGGCGCCACTCCAGTTCAGCGCCACATGCTAGGATTTATGACTTGACATTCATGGTCAAGGTATCGCCGATATCCTTTTCAGCCAGCATCCATTATTCTAGAGCATTCAGGAGTCAATGAGTATTTCTGTATTCAGTAGATGATGTTGGGCTCTGCCCCACTGACAATCCAAAGGCTTATAAGAGTTGCGTTCTGTGGTGTGCAACCTGTTCAATGATCAACCCGTAGGTTCTTGTGGTGGTCAGTTTGCACGATCGGGGACTTCCATTACTTTATCGTTAAATGATTATAAAAATAAAGTTAGGAAAGTAAAAGCTGATTATTATTGTGGGTTAATCTCGGCTGCCTCTAATAAAGTTAAAAAGATCTTTAATATACTTTGTGATCTTACAAATCCTTCCTGTCTTAAGCAAGAGATTACATCAACACACAAGCTATGCGATGACTTGTCAGACTTTTTTTAAAACAAAATCAATGTGATTTTAAAAGATATTGAAAAGTCTTATAAACTAAAATATCTCACTTCCAATATAAGTTGCTCAGCTCTGCATGCCACTCATCTTAACAGTGGTATTAGTGAGCTTCTAAAGCTTCGGAACAACATAACACAATCGTCTGACCTTCTAAAAGTAAAGTTACATCATTTTTTTCCAATCCCTATGGATATGTTCAACATGCTGTACAGTTTGATTAGGTCTGGATCTCCCCTTAACCCCCTACTTCCGAAGCAATGGAAAAGATGGGAAGATGAATTGTCGTCCTCATTGTTACAACTCTGTTACCAGTCCCTTGAATCCGACGTGGTTCCAGAATGCTGGAAAAAGGCTATAGTCAAGCCACTATTAAAGAAATCCTCAGTTGATCCCACAATGTTTGCCTGCTATAGACCAATTTCTCTTCTTCCCTTTCCAGTAAAGATACTGGAACAACATATCAGTAAAATTCTGTCCCATTGTCTGGAGGATCATTCCTGGTTAGAGGAAGAGCAATTTGGCTTTAGACCTGGCCACGGCACTGAGACCGCGCTGCTCTGTGCCACTGATGAAATGTGCAGGATGATAGTTAGCTGGCACTCAGTGGTACTTAGCCTCCTTGACCTGTCAGCAGCCTTTGACACGGTGAAACACCACACTCTACTTTCTAGACTATCCTCAGTGGGTGTTGGTGGTCTCGTGTCTAAATGGCTAAAATCATATTTACAAGACCACTGCCAGGCTGTGGCTATGCCCCTTTTCTGCGCTAAATTCAGAACAATTCAAAATGGCGTCCCTCAGGGATCTTCACTCAGCCCAATTTTGTTTAATGTTTATATTAAGCCATTAATCTCTCTCATTAAATCCTATAAGATCATGGTGATTAACTATGCAGACGATACTCAACTGATTCTTTCACTTAACAACAATCAGTTGGACTCAATCAGTAATTTTCAGGCCTGCTAACTAGACATTTCTAATTGGGTGAGTGTAAATTCCGTGAAGCTAAATGGAGGTAAAACCGAGCTCCTCTGCTGTTCTCCCAGTAAAATTACAGTATCTGTACCCTCCAATATTTGGCCTTTGCCCACAGAGACCCTCTTGGCACCTCGTCGAAGGTCCGAAATCTTGGAGTAATGCTGGACGAGAATCTCTCACTCGAAAAACACGTGAACGGAGTAGTAGGGGCCTGCTTCGCTCTTGTTCAGGGTCTCAGGAAACTGTTTCCAGTGCTACCTGCCCAAGCAAGATCTCTAATTTCCAGGTGTGTAGTACTCAGTAGGCTGTACTACTGTAATGCCCTTCTCCTGGAAGCCCCTAACTACCTGATTAGGAAATTGTAACAAGTCCAGGTAGCTACAGCCAAACTTACATTAAATAGGCTTCGGAACTCTTCCGCCTCTGGTGGTCTTAGAGATCTTCATTGGCTCCCCAGCCAACAGAGGATTATCTTCAAATCAGTCTGTATTGTATTCAAAGCTCTCCAAAATAAAGGCCCAAAGCTACTGCAGGCTAGACTGAGGAAATACACTCCAGGAAGGCCGCTATGCTCGGTGACACTTAATTTTGTCCAATAACAGAGATTTAGCAAAGTGCGTCAAGGAGGACGTGCCTTCACTGTTAAAGCTGCGCAGTTATGGAATAAGTTACCATCTCAAGTAATATCTCAGACTGACCTGCTTAAGTTCAGGAAGGCCTTTAAAACCTGGCTCTTCCCTAACTAATACTGGGAGGACACTTTGATTTCCCCTACTGTATCCTTTCCCCTATCTCTGCCTTTTTGATGATTTTAGCAACATTGGCACCAGGATACCATTCTGGTCACAGTGCGCTCTATAAATAACCTATACAAATACAAGTCATCATAGTGGACCCTCCATGGCATCTTGCCAATTATGGTCCACCAGATATGTTGCATGGTGACACGCTGACCACAATGGGAACTGTGTCTCCCAGATATTGTTGCACCAGAGGGCGGATGTACCTGGAGTGGGGACAAATCCATGAGGTCTGGGGGGGATTGAAATTCTTCCTGCTCCTACCCAATCTAAGGCACATTAAGGGATGTTGAACAAATGTGATTTCCCTTATAGTGTGTAGGAAAGTGGTGGTTGCGGAGGGTACCTGGGCCAGACCTGCTGATTTGGCCATTATGGTGAAGCTATCCATATATGCTTGCCCACGCGGCAGACCTGACTTGTCTTTGTCTATGTCTGAACACTGAGAGGGGGGGGCAATCCAGAGCAGATTCCACTAATGTCACTGTCCAGGTTCCGCAAGACGACTGCATCCCAGACAGCTGTCTTGGTTTGCGGGGGTTTTAAGATATCAAAAGCTCACAGCTCCTTTGACGAGTTGTCCACCTCCTAGAAAGTGCTGTTCAGTGTTACTGGGTGAAGGGCACTAGCAGATTAGGATTGTGGTCCAAGGGGAGGGGAGACCTCCAGCAACTAAAAGAAGCAAGGGTACCCTCCTCAATTGTTTGTTGACCACTGCAGCTTCCCAGAGAGCCAGCAGCGGAGGGCCAGGTAGTGTGAGGGTGGCACTGATCTGATCCGGTGTGTCAAGGCACACTCATCAGGTTCCTGCCGAAAATGTCCAGGGCCGTCAACAGCACAGTTCGATGTTTTGTCAGGTGAATGCTGGCTCACAAACACCACGTGTGGTTCACAGTGGCTTGGGCAGGGGATGGTGTGTGGAGTGGGGGCCAATCCCATGTGGGTGGCCCAGATCTAGAAGGGCAGTCATTGGCCCCCTCCCTGAGCTCCGGGCCCTGCCCCTCGTTGACCACATTCCTGCAGCTCTCCACTGAGAGGTGCCCTCCGGTGGCCCAAAACAAATCATCTAAACCTGTCTGCCACCTGCAGGTACCGCAGGAGCCATTGTACCAGCTCAAAGGCCCCCTTGACATGCCCCGTCCAGTTCAATGCCACCGCAATGTCAGACTGCGGGCCCCTGCTCAGGGTGACTAGACATACCGGATTTGCCCAGGACTGTCCCGGCGTCCTGACACTTTCTTTTAAAACACAAAAATGTCCTGGTTTTTAAGGGAGGGTCAGGTGAACCTGCACATTAAGCAGTGTTGTGCAGGATCTCATTTCAACCGGCTCTCAGGACAGAAGTCAACTTGTTTAGACTCTCCTGCTGTACTGCCTCGCCTGATTCAAGCAGCACAGCAGGATTTAATGAGGTGTGAATCCGGGCTGCAGAGCCCTCACCTCAAGGCCGGACCCACAAGCAGCTGGACCCTGAGGCTCTTCTCAGAACAGGTAGGGAATGTGAAATCGGCCTCGGAAGGGGGGCCGCGTGGCCCCCTTCCCGTTTAAAAGAAAAAGAATAGTGGCAGGCCCTGGGGGATGGGGTCTCCAGGGCACAGAAAATATTGAGAGAAGGGGGGCCACACAGCCCCCTTCTAACCCCCAAAAAAAGGAAAAAAAGCTGGCATCTCAACGGAGGCCCCGCCCCCTCCCTGCAGCACACTGCAAACGCGCCTCCTGGCGCGTTGTGGGTTGGGGGATTAAGTCCCCTAGATCTGTAAGTGTCCTTAGGGGCCAACTAGCCCACCAGGTATCTCCAGTAAGCCCCACACAGTGGGATTGCTGAGAGGTGGTCCGAGGCCACGCCCCTTTTTACACCACTCTGCAAACGCGCCTCTTGGTGCACTGCTGGTGGGGCGATGAGGTCCACATGTGTACTGAGGACCTCAATCAATCAATCAATCAGGGGTTGGTTAAAGCATGACTACTCACCCATAAGGGTTCAAGGCGCTAGGGGTGGGGGGGTGTGCAGGTTCCATTCCATCAAGGAGGGGGTCTGTCGAAGAGCCAGGTTTTGAGGTTTCATGTGAAGTCGGGGAGCGATGTTGTCTGTCTGAGGTGGAGTGGAAGGGCGTTCCATGCTTTGGCCGCGAGGAAGGAGAAGGAGTAGCCTCCCGATCTGGTCTTTCTGGTGCGGGGGACCACGGCGTAGGAGAGCTGGGCTGATCGTAGGGTCCTTTGGGGTGCGTGGAATTTGAGTCAGCTGTTCAGGTATGCTGGTCCGGTGCCGTGGAGGGCCTTGTGTGCGTGGGTGAGTATCTGGAAGGTGATTCTCGCCTCAACGGGGAGCCAGTGGAGTGTGCGCAGGTGCTGGGAGATGTGGCAGTGTTTTGGCAGGTTGAGGACCTGTCTTGCGGCGGCGTTCTGGATGTTCTGTAGCTTGCGGGTGAGGTTTTTGTTTATTCCGGCGTAGAGTGCGTTGCCGTAGTCGAGTCTGCTGGTGACCAGGGTGTGAGTGACGGTCTTTCTGTGTTCGAGGGGGATCCATTTGAAGGTCTTACGAAGGAGGCGGAGGGTGTGGAAGCAGGAAGACGAGACGGAGTTGATCTGGCGGTACATTTTGAGCTCGGAGTCCAGGATGATTCCCAGGTTGCGTGCGTGGTCCGTGGGGGTTGGCGGGTTTCCGAGGGCGGGGGGCCACCAGGTGTCGCTCCAGGCATCGGGGTTTGGGCCCATGATGAGTACTTCTGTTTTGTTGGTGTTTAGTTGTAGGCAGCTGTTTTTCATCCATTTGGCGACGGCTTCCATGCCTTCTCGAAAGTTGTGTCTGGCGGTGTTGGGTTCGTTGGATAGGGAGAGGATGAGTTGGGTGTCGTCTGCATATGACACAATGTTGAGTCCGTAGGTTCTGACGTTGGGGGCGAGTGGAGCCATGTAGACGTTGAAGAGCGTCGGGCTGAGGGAGGAGCCCAGGGGGACTCCGCAGGTGGTAGGTGTAGGGTCCGAGAGGAAAGGGGTGGAGCCTGACCCGCTGTGTTCTGCTGAAGAGGAAGGAGCGGATCCAGTCGAGGGCCTTGTCCTGGATTCCTGCATCGTAGAGTCTGCGTATTAGGGTGCGGTGAGAGACTGTGTCGAACGCCGCTGAGAGTTCGAGGAGGATGAGGGCTACTGTTTCTCCTTTGTCCAGTAGGGTGCAGATGTCATCTGTTGCGGCGAGGAGGGCGGTTTCCGTACTGTGGTTTTTTCTGAAGCCAGATTGGGAGGAGTCGAGGATGTTGTGTTCTTCGATGAATGTGGCGAGTTGGCTGTTGATGGCTTTCTCAATGACTTTCGCTGGGAACGGGAGCAGGGAGATGGGTCTGTAGTTTTTGAGGTCGGTGGGGTCCGCTGAGGGTTTCTTCAGGAGGGGGTTGACCTCGGCGTGTTTCCAGTCGTCGGGGAACGAGGCGGTTGCCAGGGAGCGGTTGATGGTGTGGCGGAGCATGGGTGCGCTGGTGTCGGCGGCTGTTGAAGATGTGGTGGGGGCAGGGGTCCGTGGGGGCCCCTGAGTGGATTGACTTCATTGTCTTCAGTGTGTCTTCGGTGGTGAGGGCTGTCCAGTTGTCAATCGCTGGTTTCTGGGTGTCGGGGGTGGTTGGTGAAGGTTGTGTGTTGGTTGTCTTCGTCGAAGTTGTCGTAGATGCTCTTGATTTTGTGGTGGAAAAAGGTGCTGAGTTTGTCGCAGAGGTCTTGTGAGGGAGGGATGTCAGTACACTCGCTGGTGGGTTGGGCGAACTCCTTGATGATGCTGAAGAGTTCCTTGCTGTTGTGCGCGTGTGTGGAGATTCTGTCTTCAATCGCTTTTTTCCTAGTTTCTCTGATGAGTTGGTGGTGGGCGTTGGTGACGGCTTTAAAGTTGTGTGGGCTTCTGTGGATCTGGTGTTCCTCCAGGCCTTTTCGAGGCGGCGGCAAGTGCGTCTGGACTCTCGAAGTTCGGTGGTAAACCATCTGGCTTTCTTGGCGCAGGTATTGTTGTTTTTCTTGAGGGGGGCTATGGTGTTGGCGCTGTCCGAGATCCATCTATGCAGGGTTCGGGCTGCGGTGTTGGGGTCGTCGTTTTCCGCGATGGTTGGGGTGGAATTGTTGAGTGAGGAGGTGAGCTGGTCGTAAGTGATTTTGGTCCAGTTTCTACGTGGGAGCAGGTGCTGGTGTCTGTGGATGGTGGGTGTTCTGAAGGTGAAGTGGACGCAACGATGGTCGTTCCATGGGAGTTCGGTGGTGTGGCTGAAGGTGATGGAGTTTCCTGTAGTGAAGAGGGGGTCGAGGGTGTGTCCTGCTGAGTGCATGGGCTCGATCACGACCTGGCGGAGTCCAATGTTGTGGAGGTTGTCCAGGAGGAATGTGGTGTTGGTGTCCAGTTGGTTGTCGAGGTGGAAGTTGAGGTCTCCCAGCAGGGTGTAATTGGTGGATGCGATGGCCTGTGCGGCGATGATGTCCGTGATGGAGTTGGCGAAGGGTCCGCGGGGTCCAGGGAGTCGGTAGATGAGGGTTCCTCGGAGAGTGGCGGTGGGGCTGGCCAGTACCTTGAAGTGAAGGTGTTCCATCAGGTCTGTGGGCTCGTCGGGGAGTGTGCTCAGGCGGAGGGTGGATTTGTGGATGATGGCGATTCCTCCTCCCGGGCGGGTGGGGCGGTCCTTCCTGGAGATCTTGTATCCTTGGGGGATGGCGATGGCGATGTCCGGTCCCGAGGTGGTGTTGGTCCAGGTTTCGGTGAAGAACGCTACGTCCGGCTACCTCAGGACTAAAGTGGACTTCACTCTGCAAACGCGCCTCCTGGCACAATGCTGCTCGGGAGCAGTGCGCCAGGAGGCACGTTTGCAGAGTGGTGTAAAAAGGGGGCGTGGCTTCGGACCACTCTCAGCAATCCATCTGTGTGGGGCTTACTGGAAATACCTGGTGGGCTAGTTGGCCCCCAGGGACCCTCAGGAGGCAGGGGGACTTCATCCCCCAACCAAGAGCGCGCCAGGAGGCATGTTTACAGAGTGGTGGACAAAGGGGGCGTGGCCTGTGTCCACCTCTCAGCAATCCCACTGTGTGGGGCTTACTGGAGGTGACAGGTAGGCTAGTTGGCCACTAACGACCCCCAGCAGCGAAGGAGACTTAAATCCCCATCGAAGAGCGCGCCAGGGAGCGTGTTTGCAGACTGGTGGGGAAAGGGGGCGTGGCTTGCTATGAGAACTTACCAATACTGCTGTATGGGACTTACTGGAGGTAATAGGAGGAGTAGTTGGCCCCCAAGGTTGTCCTTGGGAGCCAACTACCCCTCCTGTTATCTCCAGTAAATCCCATATAGTGGGATTGCTAAGAGGTCTTTGGAGGCCATGCCCCCCTTTTTCCACCACTCTGCAAATGCGCCTCCTGGCACACTACGGGTTGGGGGATGAAGTCCACTTTTCCCCTGAGGGACTTTGGAGGCCAAGAAGCCTTCCTGGTACCTCCTGTAAGTTCTAGGCAGTGGAATTCCTGGGTGCTGGTCGGAGTCCCAGCCCCCTTTCTCCACCACTCTGCAAACGCGACTACCATTTAAAGAAGCATTTGCAATGTAATAGGTCTCGCACTTGCAAGAGTTAGAGCTATTGGCGTTGTAAATGTAAACGTTTTTTACTAATTTTTTTGGAGTGGAGTGTATGTATGTTGTGTGTAGTGAAATTATGTGGTATGTTGTGCAGTGAAATTATGTGGATAGAAAGTATGTGGTATTTAGTGTATAGGAATTATGTAGAGTGGGATTTGTTATGGAGAGTAATTATGTGGTATGGTAGTCTGTATTGTGGAGTGGTAACCTCAGGTTTAGTCTTCCTCATTTCCGTAGAAGCTAAACTATAAACTCAATGATGCAAAAAAAAGAAGGAACCACTGACGAGCACTTCTTGACCTAGTCAGAGGTATGAGCAGGGCCACTGGAACTGTGCGACTGTTTGGCTGCACAAACTTTCGCACTATTATACATTTTCCGCATTTGCCACATAATACATCTGCTGCTGCATAATCTGCAGATTTGAACAAAAAAAACCTTGTTTCTAGCTCAAATGGCTCAAACGTTACCAAAAATGCAGCAACAAGTGGTATAGCGTGGTGGAAGGCCCTTTGCAAACCTAGAATGGTCACCTCTTACTTATTGCTAAATGTGGGTGTTAGATTGGTACTAATGGTGTGCAAACCACTCTTGCTTGTTTCTGCGCCTCTCTTACCTCTTTCTGCATTTCTCTTGCTTTCTGCACGTTTCTTCCTCTTTCTGCAATTCTCTTGCCTCTTTCTGCACTTCTCTTGCCTCTTTCTGCACCACTCTTGCCTCTTTCTGCACCACTCTTGCCTCTTTCTGCACCACTCTTGCCTCTTTCTGCACCACTCTTGCCTCTTTCTGCACTCCTCTTGCCTCTTTCTGCACTCCTCTTGCCTCTTTCTGCACTCCTCTTCCCTCTTTCTGCACCTCTCTTGCCTGTATCCACACCTCTCTTCCCTCTTTCTGCACCTCTCTTGCCTTTTTCTGCACCCCTGTTCCATCTTTCTGCACTTCTCTTGCCTGTTTCTGTAACTATCTTGCCTCTTTCTACAGTTCTCTTGCCTCTTTCTGCACCTCTTTTGCTTCTTTCTGCACTGCTCTTGCTTCTTTCTGCACCTCCTTTGCAAATTTCTGCACCCCTCTTGCCTCTTTCTGCAACCCTCTTGCCTCCTTCTGCACCTCTGTTGGTTCTTTCTACACTGCTCTTGCTTCTTTCTGCACCTCTTTTGTCTGTTCTGCACCCCTCTTGCCTCTTTCTGCACTCCTCTTGCTTCTTTCTGCACCCCTCTTGCCTCTTTCTGCACCTCTGTTGCTTCTTTCTGCACCCCTCTTGCCTCTTTCTGCACCCCTCTTGCCTCTTTCTGCACCTCTGTTGCTTTTTTCTGTACCCCTCTTGCCTCTTTCTGCACCCCTCTTGCCTCTTTCTGTACCTCTGTTGGTTCTTTCTGTACTGCTCTTGCTTCTGTCTGCTACTCTCTTGTACATTTCTGCACCCTTCTTGCCTCTTTCTGCACCCTCTTGCCTCTTTCTGCACCCCTCTTGCCTCTTTCTGCACCTCTGTTGGTTCTTTCTGCACCTCTATAGCCTCTGTCTGCACCCCTGTTCCATCTTTGTGCACCTCTCTTGCCTGTTTCTGCAACTCTCTTGCCTCTTTCTGTACTTTTCTTGCCTCTTTCTGCACCTCTGTTGCTTCCTTCTGCACTTCTCTTGCTTCTTTCTGCACCCCTCGTACCTGTTTCTGAACCTCTGTTGCTTCTTTCTGCACTTCTCTTGCTTCTTTTTACCCCTCTCTTGCTTCTTTCTGCACCCCTCTTGCCTCTTTCTGCACCCTTCTTCCCTCTTTGTGTACCTCTCTTGCCTCTTTTGGCACCTCTTTTGCTTGTTTCTGCACTTCTTTTGCCTCTTTCTGTATCTCTCTTTCCTCTTTCTGCACCTCTGTTGTTTCTTTCTGCACTGCTTGTGCTTCTTTCTGCACCTCTCTTGCAAATTTCTGCACCCCTCTTGCCTCTTTCTGCACTCCTCTTGCCTCCTTCTTCACCTCTGTTGGTTCTTTTTGCACTGCTCTTGCTTCTTTCTGCACCTCTTTTGCCTGTTTCTGCAACTCTCTTGCCTCTTTCTGCACTTCTCTTGTCTCCTTTTGCACCTCTGCTGCTTCTTTCTGCACTTCTCGTGCCTCTTTCTGCACCCCTCTTGCCTCCTTCTGTACCTCTGTTGGTTCTTTCTGCACTGCTCTTGCTTTTTTCTGCACCTCTTGCAAATGTCTGCAGCCCTCTTACCTCTTTCTGCACCCCTCTTCCCTCTTTCTGCACCTCTGTTGCTTCATTCTGTACTTCTCTTGCCTTTTTCTGAACCCCTCTTGCCTCGTTCTGCACCTCTGTTGTTTCTTTCTGTACTCCTCTTGCTTCTTTCTGCACCCTTCTTCCCTCTTTCTGCACCTCTCTTGCCTCTTTCTGCACCCCTGTTCCCTTTTTCTGCACACCCTTGCCTGTTTCTGCAACTCTCTTGCATCTTTATGCAGTTCTCTTGTCTCCATCTACATCTCTGTTGCTTCTTTCTGCACTTCTCTTGCCTCTTTCTGCACCCCTCTTGCCTCCTTCTGCACCTCTGTTGGTTCTTTCTGCATTGATCTTGCTTCTTTCTGCACCCCTCTTCCTGTACCTCTCTTGCCTCTTCCTGCACCCCTCTTCCCTCTTCCTGCACCTCTTGTGCCTCTTTCTGCACCTCTGTTGCTTCTTTCTGCACTTCTCTTGCCTCTTTCTGCACTTCTCTTGCTTCTTTCTGCACTCCTCTTGCTTCTTTCTGCACTCCTCTTGCCTCTTTCTGCACCTCTCTTGCCTCTTTCTGCACCCCTGTTCCATTTTTCTGCACCTCTCTTGCCTCTTTCTGCAGTTCTCTTTTCTCCTTCTGCACCTCTGTTGCTTCTTTCTGCACTTCTCTTGCCTCTTTCTGCACTGATCTTGCCTCCTTCTGCACCTCTGTTGGTTCTTTCTGCACTGCTCTTGCTTCTTTCTGCACCTCTCTTGCAAATCTCTGCACCCCTCTTCCCTCTTTCTGAACCCTTCTTCCCTCTTTCTGCACCCCTGTTCCCTCTTTCTGTACCTCGTTTGCCTGTTTCTGCAACTCTCGTGCTTCTTTCTGAATTTCTCTCGCCTCTTTCTGTACTCAAATGGGAAGTGCAAGCTGTCAAGTTTAAAGGTCTACGTGCCCTCGTAACTGAGGTATATGTCTACTTGTATATGTATTTTTACATGTGTTATGCATCTGAAGATGGTAGCTTATAAAGCGGGTAACTTCTATAGGTGGTCAAATCTTCTCAGTTCTGCTCTGTCATTCGGTTGCACAGGCAGACATGTCTTATGTATATATGTGTTATAGAGCCCCTCAAATGTACTATTGAATACCCATGTGCCCTGTATTGTGAGCAGAAAGAAATGCCTACACCTTTTTTTACACAAATTTACAGAGTATGCTGTTTGAAACACAGGTATTCAAGTGTTTGTATGTTTATTTTCATTTAACATGTCACTAGGTAAAAGCATAGACACACATGCATACCTTCACAAACTTGGTCAGACTTACAACAGTGATATGCTTAGGATTGCTGTTTTATATTTGGTAGGCCTAACATTCTGAGCAGTCGATTAATAGTGAACCTTCAAGAGAAAAGTGAGGTTTAAGACATCTTCGGAGAAGGATTAGTGATTAGGATACTTTGTATGAGTCTGTTACAGTCAAAGTAAGCCTCTTTCTGCACCTCTGTTGGTTCTTTCTGCACATCTCTTGCTTGCACATGTACTACCTATGTAGGCATATTTAGAAATTAGCATTTAAAAAACCTTAGAAATTCACTGAAAAAACCACAGGTTTCAGGGACGTTATAGTTGGGGATTAGCATTCAAAAAACCTTAGAAATTCATTGAAAAAACCATAGGTTTCAGGGACGTTCTATTTAGTTAGACATTTCACTCGTACAAAACCAAAGAAATATGGCCGTTATAGTTAGCTGAGCTAACTATAACTCGCGCCCCCGCAATGCACTGCTGATGACGTCACATATTACAGCCTGAACTGCTGAACGAAATTACACCAAATTTGGCAGAGAGATAGCTCTTGGTCCAGAAAGCAGGCTCTTCTTTAAATTGTGTTAATCCGTTGAGTAGTTCTTGAGATATTTAAAGATTTACAGATATCGATATTTGAGAATTGTGAGATCTGATTGGCTGAGCCCTCCCGAGCACGAGCTTGCCTCTTATTGGCTGCCAACACTTCAAACCAGGAAGTGTTGGCAGCCATCTTGTGACTCGGTACCGAGGGAGAAGGAAAAAGGTGAGAGAAACATTAAAAAATAAGAAAAGGGGGCAGGGTAAAAACACCCTGACCCCCTTGGCCTGGTCAGGGGGTCCCACAGAGACCCCCAAGGCCAAAATAAGCATTTTTAAAAAAATTAATTCAGCCAGAGTCGCGCTGGGTGCGCGAATCCGACCAAAATGGTTTTTAAAAATGAAGCGCGGTCTCCCGCGCTTTGTTTTTTTAAAGCCCCTGGGTGGGCCAGGTCCCGGGGGCAATCCTGATTTATGTAGCAGGGGCCAGTGGGGGCCCCTGCAGCCTCGGGGACCTCCACCTCCCAGGGGCTTTATTATTTATGCGAGGGGGGCACACGGCCCCCCTGCAGCCCCGGGGACTGCCACCTGCCTGGGGCTTATAATAAAATGCGTGGGGGGCTCCTGCCCCCCCACGCTGCCCCAGGGACCGCCACCTCCCTGGGGCATTCAATTATTGGGGGGCCTCGTGGGCCCCCCAAGCCTCGGGGACCGCCACCTCCCTGGGGCTTCAATTATTAAGAGAAAGTGTGGGGGGCCTCCTGCCCCTCCCACACTGCCCCGGGGACCACCACCTCCCCGGGGCTATGTACATTTTGGGAGGGTGGCCGCGCGGTACCACTCCTGGAGCCCTAGATGGCCCTGGGGACCGCCACCCCCCAGGGCCGGCTCCAACAATGTCCTGGGGTGCCTACCCCCGGGACATTGCAGTTTGCAATGACAGGGCGGGAGCACGGGGCCAGAAGAGGGTGTTCACTCGGCCCCCTCCCTTTGATTTTTTTTTTTAAAGAAAACGGAAGGCCGTCTTCGGGGATGGGGTCCCCGGGGCCATAATTGGCCTCAGGAGGGGGGCCACACAGCCCCCCTCTAAAAAATTTAAAACAAATAAAGGCTGGCCAGGCCCCGGGGAATGGGGTCATCGGGGCCTGAAGTGGTCCAGGGAAGGGGGGCCACGCAGCCCCCCCTCCCTTAATTTTTTTGTTTTTTTAACGCGGCCAGGCCCTGGGGGATGGGGTCCCCGGGGCCGAAATCGGCCTCTGGAGGGGGGCCATGCAGCCCCTTCCCGTTTTAAATTTTTGTTTTTTAAAACAATGGGCCAGGCCCTGCGGGATGGGGTCCCCAGGGCCCACAAAATATTAAGAGAAGGGGGCCACACACCTCTTGGTGCATTGCTGGTGTGGCGAAGAGGTCCTCTTGTGTCCTGAGGACCTCAGGACTAAAGTGGACTTCATCCCCGAGCAGCAGTGCGCCAGGAGGCGCGTTTGCACATCGGTGCAAAAAGGGGGTGTGGCCTTGGACCACTCTCAGCAATCCAGCTGTGTGGGGCTTACTGGAGGTAACAGGAGGGCCCCCAGGGACCTTCAGGAGGCAAGGGGACTTCATCCCCCAACCAAGAGCACGCCAGGAGGTGCGTTTGCAGAGTGGTGGAGAAAGGGGGCGATGCCTGTGTCCACCTATCAGCAATCCCACTATCTGGGGCATACTGGAGGTATCAGGTAGGCTAGTTGGCCCCTAAGGACCCCCAGCAGCGAAGGGGACTTTAATCCTCATCCAAGAGTGCGCCAGGGAGTGTGTTTGCAGAGTGGTGGGGAAAGGGGGCGTGGCCTGCTATGAACTTAGCAATCCTGCTGTGTGGGACTTACTGGAGGTAATAGGAGGGGTAGTTGGCCCCCAAGGTTGACCTTGGGGGCCAACTACCCCTCCTGTTACCTCCAATAAGTCCCACACAGTGGAATTGCTAAGAGGTCTTTGGAGGCCACGCTCACCTTTCTCCACCACTCTGCAAACGTGCCTCCTGGCACAGTACTGGTTGGGGGATGAAGTCCACTTTACTCCTGAGAGACTTTGGCGGCCAAGTAGCCCTCCTGGTACCTCCTGTAAGTCCTACGCTGTGGAATTCCTGAGCGCTGGTCAGAGGCCCAGTCCCATTTCTGCACCACTCTGCAAACGCGACTACTACGTTATAGTTAGAAATTAGCATTTAAAGCACCTTAGAAATTCACTGAAAAAACCATAGGTTTCAGGGACGTTATAGTTAGAAATTAGCATTTAAAAAACCTTAGAAATTCACTGAAAAAACCATAGGTTTCAGAGACGTTATGTTATTTTTCATATAGGTGCCCTAATATAGGCCCAGGTAATATCATACACCGTCACCTACATTATCTCCCTTACACTACACAGTAACGAGCCTTTAGGATTGAACCTTTACCTAGTTCTAGTCCTGGGTGCAGAAGGAGGGTTTTTCCTAAACAATAGAGTCCTATAACTCCATCAATAGACTCGCACAGTATGAATGAATATTCATAAGAGTTCTTGGAAACCAGGCAGGGGCTACACCACCTACCCCACCATATCTACGTACAAGGTTCATCCCATACGTCATCCTCAAATCCAACAATGGCTAATAAATGAGACAAGGGACAAAGAAACCCTAGATACTTTTTGTATAAATACAGCACATCTTGCTAGGGTTTATAGAGGGAACCATGACTTCCAGGCTGACACACTGACCAGAGACGCTGAGGCTCCTGCATGCAGACTCTCCAGCTGACAGTGGTCTAAACATCCCTCGCGGGGTGTCCAACTCGAGACCAGGACGGGCTCCTACATTCTCACACTTCAGGTAATGGGGTTCGACTAAATCCTAGAGGGTTTCTTGGCTTCACACCTACTCACATGCTAGGTACACTTAGGTACATCTAGATAGGCATCGTAGGAGTACGAGCTTTCTTTCATCCTGCATTTTATATTCATGTATTTATTCATGCTTATTGCAAAATGGTGGAACTGTACTATCCATTTATATTCACTGTACTGCTGATTATATATATCTGCTACTGTCTAACGGTTGTTGCAGAACATCTATTTTACACTAGAAGAACAACTGTGCAATAAATACTTATTGTAACACGCCCGACTGTTTCTTCTGTGTAACTCTCTGAGACCGAATAAGTAAGCACGAGTGACTGAGCGAAAAGTAGTACATTGTTTCCACAATCCTGAGGGATCAGGGTTGTCATGTTCTAAGGTTGCCAGAAACTATTCTCTCCCCGATAAGAGGAGACACTAGTGGCACTGTGAGCTAGCTAATGCAAACAGGCTAACATTTCTCGGTGGGGGTGCTCAGAGTCAGTCTGCCACCAAACCCACAGTTTGTTATCCGAACGCGCAGGTCCTGTATGGGTAATATAGGAACTACACAACATGGCGCTGCCAATGTTGGTTGGGTACTTATTTAACAGTAGAATCTGAGAAGTTCAGTCGTGCTATTTCTCAGAGACCCCTACTCACAAACACCAGAGACGTCTGGAGTGGGTGGGCACAAACTAGTAGGCGAAATATCCTATTTATTGGCTGCTGGTTAATCAAGCTTGAAGGACGTAGTGTTCCTAAAATTGTGCAAATAAAACAAACCTTATCTTAGTTCCCTTGAACAAACTTCTTCTTTACAAAAATGACTGAGGGCAAGAATAACGTAGCAGATCTACAAATCTCAGCCGGAGAAGATTTAAACGCAATTCAGATTGCACCTAGATTCAGACATACAATCACCCTGAAACTATTAGAAAATGGTTTAACACCTAGGGGCGGCTTAGTAGCTTTTGTGATTGAGGCACACAAATCAAACAGAACAGAGGTATTCTATTCGTGGGTTACATTCCCAGAAGCAGATGCAAGAACACAGACATTTCACTATTATACAGAAGGAGATGCACCAGTGGAATATGGTCCGTTCGAGGACATGGAGGTTCCACTCACGTACCAGGAACACCTATACTGGTTTAAAGGGGCCCTACCCCATATAAGAAACAGAGTAATATTGGGCCCACTCGGAGGAGACTGGGCTACATGGCCGATATTAGCGGCCTACACACCACATCCTGACATTGAAACAATGCCACAGGCAGACTTACTCTTACAACACAAGGATTTGATTGAAATCTATAGAAACTTGACGCAATTCGTCATGAGGACTTTCACAGTCCAACCAGCAACAGTTGCAGCCAATGGAACTCAATCTCAGGGTACAGCAACTAAAATCACACCACAAACGTTACACGCGGTAATGGGCAAAATGCCCACAAAACGTGAACAAATGCCATTCTGGGTAGCTCAGAAAATAACTCGGCTCGAGGCAGTATTCCCGACTACTACCCCGTATGAAAAACACAGAATGCTAACAATCTGCTTGCCCATGGGGATAACACCACAAGTAGAAGTTTGTACCACTTGGGGTACAGTTTTTGCTGTCATATATACCAGGACTCATGGTATTCCTTCATTAGCAGTGATACCGGATGTATTAAGACAAATACAAAACGAGAACGGAGCAGAACCTGCTCTGAACTTGGGGATGAAGTTACTAAATAACTATGACCAGGTATCAGCCATAATACTAGCTAATATTAAAGGGGAAGCAGCTTCAGTGGCAATCCGCCAACGCCTAAGGGAGTTCAGTCCATTAGAACAACAACACGAACTACCCAAAATAATTGAAACTGCATATGCAGAATTAGGCAGAGACAGTTTGGGTGGGAAAGCATTAAAGCCACAACTGATGGGCAGTCCTGAAAAGGACACTTCCAAGCAGACACCTGCTTCTTCAGAAAAGAAGTGGGATAATAAAAAACAACAAAACTTTAAGAGAAACAGATCTGAATCCAGAGGTAGATCTCCTCCACAGGAGCCCTCTGAAAAGAGGTATAATCTCAGGAATAGGGATAATATTAGGAAACCTGACATGTATCAGGATACTGATACACCTTCCTCTCGTTCCTTTCAGGGTTCATCGAAAAACTCAGAGAGAGAAGGACGGTCAGAACATAAAGAAGAGCGTACAAAATCCAGAGACAAGCAGCACGCTCAAGACTATACTTCCAAAAAAGAAGTAAAGCCAAAATCAAAACCTCAGTTTAAAAAGAAGCAAGTTGCAGGCCTGAAGATTAGACATGCCCAGAATTCTGAGGACACAACTTCTGAACGGGGAATGGGCTCTGACGATGCTAGACAGTGCGGCAGAAGTAACAATAGCTCGCCAGAACCTGATGGAATTTCTGGTGACAACGGACTTGAATGATTACATCACGGTGGAAACACCAGATACAAGGGTGAGCGTCCCACATAAGTTACATGAAATAACACTCCAAATGGAGGGGGACAAGCCCAGAAAAGTTAAAGGTCTCTTTTGGAAAAACCTATCATCTGGTTATGACATTCTATTAGCAGAACAAGATTGGCCGCCAGCATTCGTTATAGAGTGCCCTAGGGGAGAAACAGTAATTTTTCCAGCATTCTCTCACCACGTTCCCATACATCTTAAACATGCATATGCACAGGAGTGGGCGGTTGCCCTAGCTCCAGCATTGTACAAAAATCATGCCGGTTGGGATGAGGATTCAACCCACCACGTGATCCTGTTAAAAGTTTCACCAAATGCTCAGAGGCAATACCCAATAAAGCAAGAAGCTAAAAAACAGGTCAGGGAGATCTTAGATCAACTTGAATACCAAGGGGTGATTTAAACATGCACCTCACCAATGAACAATCCTTTGTTTCCGGTCATGAAACCTGACAATACATATCGCCTAGTTTTGGGTTACAGACATCTAAACACTTGCACAAAGACATTCGCTCTCCAAAATGCACATAGTGCCGCATTAATGAATAACATTGTGCGGAAAAAATACAAAACTACAATTGATATCTCAAATGGATTTTTCTGCCAAAATACAGCGCCTGAAAGCCGGTATTTGACTGCATTCTCTGCGTTGGGGTCCCAGCAACAATTTTGTCGTCTCCCTCAAGGGTATAAGAACAGCCCGGGGGTATTTTCAGCAAGGGTAACTGAGTTACTACAAAATTTTGATGAGGAAGCATTGTCCTATGTGGATGATATTTATCTGACGGACGATGACTTAAAAAGGCACTTGACCAGGGTGAGCACCATTATTATGTTATTCGCCTCTGAGGGCTACAAATTTAATTTTAAGAAATCTAAAATAGCCCACCTCAATGTCCTGTTTTTAGGTTATGAGCTTTCAAGTGAAGGGACAAGCCTGGCAGCTAACTTTTTAGAAAAGTGTGTGCTGCTCCAACCTCCAAGATCATTGAAAAATCTACAATCGATACTGGGATTCCTAAATTTCAGCAGAATATACATTTTAGATTACGCAGAAAGAGTAAAACCTTTCTACGATTTAATAAAACCTGACTTTTCAGTTAGACATTGGACACAGGAACACACAAACATCCTACGTTCACTACAAGAAGACATGATAGCTTACAAACACTTACAAACACGCGTAAACGTACGCAACCTAGTGATCCGAATAATAGCGGGTCAATGCAGGTACACTTACTTAACCTTCAATGAAGGCGAAACCGTACCAATCGCTTACAAATCACACCGGTAAACAAGCGCAGAAATACGTTTCACTTCAACAGAAAAAATCCTGACAGCAGTTCAGACCGCTGTAGCAAGAGAACAAGCACTGGCTCAGGGGAAACGCATAATCGTCGTCACCCCAGTACCAGCCTTAGAGGCTGTTACAAAGGCTAGCATTCCAAACGCAAAAGCCTTACATCCGAGATGGATACAATGGGCTAATTCTCTTACTGCAACAGATGTTGAATACAGATTTGATCCTAGTCTAAAAACACAAGCATTTCTGCAATACGAACAAGAATATCCTCTACCAAATGAAATCTTGCCTCAAGATCAGTATGAATATATTATTTACACTGACGGATCTGCTCAACCGGCCACAGGGAGTAAGCAACAATACAGCGCAGCATGTGCTATCGTTAAAGGTCGCATGCGGGATGGAAAATTCCATCCGAGTTGCACAAAAACGCAATCTCTAGGAGACTGCAGGGCCCAGTTGGCAGAGTTTAAAGCATTAATACTAGCACTGGTGAACACGGATCATGAATTCCCCACACGAATTGTGTGTGATTCTTTCTACTGTGTGCAGTCATACAATGAATATTTACATCATTGGGAACAAAACGGGTTCAAAGATGAAAATGGTGGCACAATTAAGCATAAAATGCTATGGGAACAGGTAGTTGAGTTGAAGAACGAACTACCGAGGGCTCACGTGATTCATACACTGAGTCATCAATGTGATGGCGTTCACGTTGAAGGGAATTCATTGGCTGATGAAGCCGCAAAGGGGGCTGTACGCACAGCTTCTGTTGCTGCAATCACTCGTTCAAAAACGAGGATAGACGGTGAGATTATGGTGGCTGTCATTGCTTCGCGCAAAGGCAGCTCAGCAGTACCTAAGAAATTTCCACTCAAGTACTCCTACAAGTTAGATGCAAACAACATTCCATATGCTCAGATTCCTGGAGTGGGGGATAGAGTAATACCAAATATGGATCGTAGGCAGGGTTTAATTATTGCTGCACACGAGGGTTTGGGCTCTGCACATACAGGCGTTACAGCGACTATTTCATTGCTGAAACAGCGCTATTGGTGGCCAGGTCTAACAGAACAAACTAAAGACTATGTCTTGAAATGTGACATCTGCCAACAGATGAAAGGCTCCACCATAACATGCCCGGCGCAGACACCATTACTAATATCTGACAAACCTCTCGCATGTGTGTATCTGGACCACTGCGGCCCCTTACAATCTGATGGGGCTTACAAGTATATCATGGTTGCAGTGGATTCATGCTCAAGATTCCTATGGGTATGGCTTCAGCGCTCGGCTGACGCTCGAACTGTTATCAAAGATTTGCGAGTCTTTATAGGGACATACGCAGTTGGCATGTTACATTCTGACCGTGGCCCGGCGTTTAGCTCTCGGGCTTACAAAGGGGCCATGGAAGGTATGGGCGTAGCATTGCGGTACTCCTCTCCGTACCATCCTGAGGGAAATTTGGTTGTGGAGAGGAAAAACCGGGACTTAAAGCAATCTTTAACAGCTAGGGTATTAGGCAAGGGCGGTAGTTGGGTCAAGCACCTATATGGGGTACAGCGAGCACTCAATAACCAGCCAAGAAGTTCTCTAGGGGGTGTCACTCCATATGAGGTCCTATATGGGACAAGAATGTGGGTACCTGATCTTGATTGTGAAGGCACAGTGGCGGATGGGAAACCATTTGATATCCATGATCGTTTGGCTGTTTTACAGGATGTAAATGAATCCAGGACACAACAAAGCAACGTTGTCCAGAAACAGACCGCCACTGGGGAAGTCAAGGCAAACACAGCAAGAACTGTCTGGATCCCGTAAGTCGGGGATTTGGTCAGAGAAAAAATAGCGGACAAAAAAGAATTTGGACCCTCATACAGAAAACCTGTACACAAAACACAAAAGGGGGGTAGTGGTGGTATACAGGGTAGCACATCAATCTCAAGCAATGTATTATCCGAACTTATCTGTAACCCAATATCAGTATTGGTGCCACTCGAGGTAACAAAACACCCCACTACCATGGATGTCACCAGACAGAAGTACCAAAGGACTCCCGTGCTAGTCTTAACAAAACCAACTGTACCTCGGCACTCTTAAAATGTATATGTCACTATTTTAAATAGTGTAGCGTTTACAATTTATCGACAGTTTGGCTGCTCACAGGAAAACAATTCAAGAGATAGCTTTTTGCAAAATTCTATTTAATAGCAGCTAACAATGATATATTTCAATCATAAACCCCAATATAAAAGGTGCAATCCAAAAGCAAGGGCATATATCATTTTTACAAAAGTGTTATTTTCACTAATTGTCCCACGGAGGTCCTGTTCATACAGCCTCCCTGTTGTAAATGATGGAAACAGCCTGATGGAAACAGCCGACACGTGTTTCGTTACATAAGTAACTTTCTCAAGGCTTGTACGTCTGAAGTAGTTGCTCCGAGTGATTATGGAATGTCCGAAGTGCGAAAGAAACCCCGTTATAAGCTTAATCGGAAATGGGGGACCATATATTTTGCATTAGTCACCGGTCAATCAAATAGTCGATAGTATTTAGTGGAAGATGGAAGTAGTCTGTTCTCTGTCAGTGTCATTCATGTAGAAAGGCGAGGGCTGTGATAAACCCCTCTAATCCCGGCGCAATAGCCGTGTTCATGCGGTGATGTCCCCTATCCGACAAAACAGAAAACCTGTACCTGTCCTAGCAGTTCAAGAAACAAGAAGTGTGCTTTTGCCGCCTCTTGCCGGGAAAAAGGAGAAAAGATTTGTCTCAATCAACTTAATCAAACCACACTATGTGGCCGATACTGAATAGTAGGCCTCGTGGACTCCACAGTAGCAGACGCCCTCCTCTAGCTACAATCCAAGAAGTTCAAACAGAAAGACTCATCACGTTTGAAGAGCCTCCTGTGCGGAATGAAGGACTATGCAACAATGCTATGGAACTCGTTCCCCTTGAACCCGAAGTTCAACTTCAACATCAAACTCAAAATAACACACAAGTTGCAATTAGACCAAATTCAGACGTCTACATCAACATGCCTCGAAAAGAGCAAAATGCGATTTCAACAAATCCCGATGCAATTCCTACAATTGATTGAACTGCTTCTGGCTACTTCATGAACTTTGATACGTTTTCCTTGGATCCAAGCGAACCAGAAACTACGCCAGCCCAAAAATCACGCAAGCAGCAACTTAAAGACTTTCTAAACTTTCTCAAAAAGACTTACCTGGTATCACCTTGGTTAGAACTCTGGGTAATTACTGGGATACTGTTCTTTCTTTTCTGGCTAGGCTTAGTTATAACTTTTAGCATGCTTATTAATGGACAATACCTTCAACAAAGCTCTACAGCCCAAAAAGTTAATTTGATTTTAAAACCGCAACAATCATCTCATCGTGAACAAAGAGACTTGTCATCAGTGAACATCACAGCAGTTCCTATACCGGATGGTATAATTTGGGACAAAGTATGATTTTGATATATTTGGTCCGACTGAACTCTTAAAACTTTCTCATGTGTTTAAAATTTCATTAAGTGATATCATTACCTCCAGTACATTGTCTGATGATTGGGACTCTGAAACAATTAATAACTTGTTGTCTGATTTAGAAAAAATGGCCGCATTTCCGAACACTGAAATGTTAGAAGGTAATTCAGACTATGATGCTTTGTACTGTTACCAACATTAAGGTCATCATTTCCTGCACAAATCTATTTCACCTAGAAATGTTTTTGAGTACCACCAGTGGGAACACAGAAATTCTCATATTTTTTAGGGTTTAACACCACTGACCCGACGTCATTTTATATAAAGTTACACCGACATCGGCACTGAAAATTATGTTGACTAACACCAAACAGATATACTCTGCTTCCTTTATTGCCCAATTGTCTGAACAGGGTTTTGACCTATGGAAGGACACAATAGACTTAAAATCTGTCTGGGGTTCTAGAGACTGGCAAGTCCAGGGAACAGAAGCACTATTTAGAGCATGCCTCATTCCACAGCAGATGATATTTCTAAATGACACTGTGCAACAGACATCCTGTCTTGGACTAGCCAAGAACAAGGACCTGAACACACCTCGATTTCCAACACCGTCGCAGATGGAGGGGTGGCAAAATTTGACTTCAAAAGAAGGGGCAACAATAGATTACATTTTACAGTACAATAGATCAGACCCTGATTGGACAGAATGGTTGGTTTGGCCCTTAGATACGAACAGATGTCAGAAAAGATTCTGGGATACCACCGAAGGGTTCAGTATCCATAGGCCAGATCCACGTTATGTACAAAGACAACACCCAGGGGTAGTGACATCATACAGTGTTGGGAAGTTGTGCCTAGATTGGCTAGAGACCTCAACACTCACAGAAGTGAAACAACACTTGTCCTTACTCACACAAGACATGGATCTTAGGGATTTTTTACTAGGTCCCAGGAAACACCATCAGAAACGTTTCATATATGCTGGTATTTATGCTGCCTATAATGAAATTTGGAAAATATCCCAACAAGAGGCTGCAGAGAGGATACGGGAAATCGACCGTATTAACTTAGAGAAATCTCTAGCAGTGGTAGACAATGGGTTAACAACTTTGACCTCCAGGATATATTCCTTAGGCAACATTGTATCTTCTGCGATAGACATACTGGAACAGGATTTAGCCATATTACAACACGGGCAATCTCAGTTACGTTCTGTTATGTTATTGAGCTGGACGTTACAATCTTTGCGTGCTGGCTATGTGCCTTGGCGTTATATAAACAGTACGTCTCTGTTCTTTGAATACAATCTAACAGATAAACAGACGGAAATGGCACAAAGGGGAGCAAAATATACAACGCTGCGTATTGAAAAACTGGATAGACTACCATTTACGGTAGCGGAATCTCCATCTACGGAGTGGCTTATCCATGGACACATAACTCTACCAGTCACTACTTTTCAATTTCAATATTGCCTTGAGCAAAGGCAGGCTGGCAAATATGAAAAGATGGCTAAGGATTACATTAAGGAATCTTGGGAGTTACCATACAGATTTCGATGCCGGAGTGGGGATTGTGAAGTGTTTCTAAGCGGTACAAACTGCGAGAGCGCTTAAGCGGTTCTCATGTGCCAGGACATTTCACTGCACAGAACTTGCAATGGTCCAATAGCAAACTTGTCCTGCCACATGAAAGGGACTCCAGCAGCCGTGATTACACCAGTATTCGAGCTGCTCTCGAATGGGAGTTACTTGATGCTGAACGATCAAGGTTGCTGTGGGATGCTTCCGGGCATTGCCTATCTGGTCACTATGAACTCCAGGGTTACTTGCTGCATGCAGGTATTGTTTCCCCCAACAAGTACAGTCAGGGAGGCACCGTTATGGCCTTCGTTGAATGTTTCCTTTATACAATTTGATACTTTGAGCAGACTGAAAGCCATGCTTTTACAGCAAACAGTACCCTTAACCTCCGCTCGAGAGACCTTTGATCTTCAAATCGCAAGGACCTCGACTGAGATACAGGCACTTATACGTACAAACTGCCCCATTCATTTTGCAGAAATGGTGGGACGTATCTTTAATATGTCTGATACGAGTGGTATTGTACACCTATTTAAGACCATAGGGTCAGGATTTCCAAGCAGCTTTCAGACAATCCTCGGAGTTATCCCGAATTTTATACACTCCGTATTGGGAAGCATCTTTGGAGGTCTTCCGCTGATCCTGCTTTCTATCTCAGGAATCCTGATTGGGCTGTTCATTGCGGAGCAGAAAAATGACAATCACCAACGAAATGGCGAAAGTGCTCCTGGAGCGCAAATACCGTGAATGCATGGTACAACTTCTGGGCACACCTCGCCTACGGAAGCTGAGTGCCTCTTGGTTCCTATCGTTTAGATCAGTCTGGATGGACTGCATCTTACCTGTTCTTCGATGCCTGTTTTGCGGTGAAGAATGCGTGTTGGATCTCTGTCTGACACTTGCATCGGACACGCCTGCGGACTTGAATACCAGGCTGGAACCCCTGAGGGCCCATGCTCGGCAATGTCCCCAGCGTATTCCCATATTGATGGCTGCATTCCTCGAGAATCCGCAGGTGCCTTTTACAACTGGGTTGAGCATCAGCTCCACCATTAGCACTTAGGTATCGACAACAGCACCGGCTGCCTCTACACCAGCTATTGGCAGCTCTGAATATCATCTGTGCTCCATTGACGTACTATGCGAGGTGTTACAAGGACCCTCCCCTGCAGCGGCAAGCAACTACGATGTTGCGTCTCCCAGCCAGGACACTTAATCTACAATTGGCCCATCGTGTGCTGGGAAAGAATTCAGTTTTTCTTTTTCTCCAAAACTCAACTAAATTTGGAACATTTCCTAAAATTGACACTTTTTTCGCTGAGAAAGTATGGCCTTCTGACGCTTGTAGAAGTTTGACTTATATAAACAAACTCGATTAGGACTTCGGCTTAAGTGACCATTCCAAATAACTGATTTTTGAAGTAATTTTTTTTTTACCCTCTTAGACTGTTTTTAAAATGATTTTAAGACTAAGTTTTTACAAAGCTCACTGATAGTTTTTATGCGCTACTACCAAGTAAGGAGAATAGTTCGCTAGCATTTTTATCATTGTTGACTGTTCGGAAGAGGAGTGGGTGTTATGTTTCATATAGGTACCCTAATATAGGCCCGGGTAATATCATACACCGTCACCTACATTATCTCCCTTACACTACACAGTAACGAGCCTTTAGGATTGAACCTTTACCTAGTTCTAGTCCTGGGTGCAGAAGGAGGGTTTTTCCTAAACAATAGAGTCCTATAACTCCATCAATAGACTCACACAGTATGAATGAATATTCATAAGGATTCTTGGAAACCAGGCAGGGGCCACACCACCTACCCCACCATATCTACGTACAAGGTTCATCCCATACGTCATCCTCCAATCCAACAATGGCTAATACATGAGACAAGGGACAAAGAAACCCTAGATACTTTTTGCATAAATACAGCACATCTTGCTAGGGTTGATAGAGGGAACCGAGACTTCCAGGCTGACACACTGACCAGAGACGCTGAGGCTCCTGCATGCAGACGCTCCAGCTGATAGTGGTCAAAACATCCTCGCGGGGTGTCCAACTCGAGACCAGGACGTGCTCCTACATTCTCACACTTCAGGTAATGGGGTTCGACTAAATCCTAGAGGGATTCTTGGCTTCACACCTACTCACATGCTAGGTACACTTAGGTACATCTAGATAGGCATCGTAGGAGTACGCGCTTTCTTTCATCCTACATTTTATATTCATGTATTTATTCATGCTTATTGCAAAATGGTGGAACTGTACTATCCATTTATATTCACTGTACTGCTGATTATATATATCTGCTACTGTCTAACGGTTGTTGCAGCTGATCCAGCGCGACTAATATAAATTCTTCTCTTTTGGACATAACCTCCAGGTAAGGATCACTCACAACAACTATACCATATGATGGTGGGGCCCATAACACCGCATAACCATACACTCCCTCAATCGTTCCCTGGGTCACATCCACTTTTACCAAAGAGAAGAACTAAATTGCTGGAGGAACGGGATACCTTATTAAAATTTAACAGGATATTTTCTTAAACATCATACATAATCAGTTTTAATCCTGTCGGTTCTAAGACATCAAGGTATTCCGCTCTTTGGTCGATGGACCAACTAGTAGAATAAGTTGATGGTGATTAAGACCAGCTCAATCACATTCAAAACCTATTAAAACATTACACTTATTATTGAGCTAAAGAACCACAGACTCGTAGTTTTAATTATAATAAAGTTTATCTATTTTCTTTAAATGCATGAGTAAGATTCAAGTTTATTAATCGTTTTAATACATTTCAATATCATTATAAGAAATAAGCTTTAGAAAGAATTTTATGCATACCCCTTTTAGATAAAGAATAAAAGTTCACCAAAGCAGATAAATTGTAGATCACAGCATGGAATTCCCAAAACTGACTGTCTGTCCCGCTAAACAGGCCTCCTCGACGGACCTCCTATACAGGTTTCCCGCATCGGTCTCGTTCCTTTCCCAGTCAAGTTTTAAGTTTAAAAATGAATAATTCTATCAAGAAAATGGCCTATAGAAAATAGCAGCAGTTTCTTCAGCATCAACGTTCAGTGCTCAAAAATTATGCATGAATAGCGCTCCTCCTACTTAAGAGTAGGTCCTCTTATACCCTACTACTAGCTTACTAAACATAAAGTTGCAATCTTTGGGGGCGAGAATCACGCTAATTGGTCCATTGGAGGGGTGGCAAGAATCACCTCATTGCCCTCCTTGTTCAAACCGGTTCTAAAATTGTTTATGATTTATACTTTCACACGACCTTTGGGTAATAGCAGTCCGATTGACAGTTCAATTATTGTTTCTCTTTTGTTGCTTATACTTAAACAGTCCATTGTTAATTCACTGGTGCTCATCCCCTGTTCTCACGGATGATCGCTGAGTCTTTCTTGGCATTCACCTCGTGTCAGGTCAGCCTGACCTTGACACTTCTCACTCTGGGCTCGACTCGTACCCACGTGATATGTTTCTGCGGCTTTCTTCCGCTTAGAAGCCATCTTTGCGTCTGCGCATTGAGCCCATCTGCCTCGGCAGCCATTTTTACAGCAAGGCCTAACCGGCCCGAACGAACTATCATGAAAACAAACACAATCATAATTAAAATAAAGAAAATAAGCCTTTCTGTTTCCCACCCGTCATTCTAAGTACCTCAATTAGGTGTTACCTAGCAAAAGCGACATTTAAAGCCATGTTTACTTACCATCCGCATTCTTTTGCCACAATACAATTTTACTACATAGCACAAATCATGCAATTTTACTCTAATTAGTAAGCAAATCACTATATTAGTATTACTTCACTTTTACAATTGTAAATAGGTTAACTTTGCACATAAATTGCGGTTACCACTTATGTAAGTGTTTACCAAAAGGTGTAAAATGTTGATTAGTCAATCAAACAATTAGTAACATTAACTTATTAGCATGAATATTGGGAGGTTCCAAACATTTTTCATTTACCTCGCTCCATCAACTCCCCCCTTTGGTGATTTTTAATATCACCACAAAAACCCATGTTACACAATTTTTCAGATAGAATGTTTCTTGTCCACTTGCTTTTGTTAGTTCACACATCAGTGTCCCTTTCGTCTTGTCTTTTTGTTCTTTCATACATGTTTTCTTTTAGTTCTTCAAATTCTATTTCACCCAATTCTCGTTCTCTTTCTTTATTTATCTTATTTTCTCTTTTTATTTTATTTTGTCTTTTTCTCCTTTTAATACATATAGTAACTAATTTTACTAATAACACCACTAATATTACTACTGTTGCTGATATTAAAACTTTCCCTACAATAGAACCACCTATTTCAGTGAACCATTTTGGTATTGAGGAAAAACTCTTACCAAGTTTCTCCTAGGCACTTTCAACCTCCAGTGGAGCAAGTTCTTTGTGCAAATCAGTAATATTCTTTATATACTTCTGTATATTTTCACTTTTATCTGGAATGTAAGTGCAACAATGTTGGACTTTCAGCATTCCACAGACTCCACCCTCTTTTGCCAAAAGAATGTCAAGGGCAAGTCAATTTTGCATCACCATAGCTCTCATGGCAACCATCTCGGTATTTACCATCAAGAACCCTCCAGCAGTATTCGTTGATAAACGATCTACTACTGTAGACAATTTCCGAATTTTAAATGCATTCAAAGATATACCCACTGCTGGTATCATTGCTCCAAAAATGTCACCAACTATTTCTGAAAAACTTTTCCTTTTCCTACGTGTGAATGTTTCACCCATTTTGTGTGTTCCTTTCTCTCCTCTCTCCACATGAAAAATCTTTGGAAAGACCAGGCCTAAATAGCACGACCCATACCAATGATCCGGCAACCTGTAATAAGCTCTGTTTCCACAAATATAATAGATCCCTGGAAATATTGGATCTTTTCCTCCTTTGAATCCCCATCCTCCTAAAATTTTGTAATTGTCTCGGCATTCACTGGAACCCATGAAATAGTTATCATACCTAGTTCTATTTCTACTAATGCACAACTTTCCCTGTTGGGGCCAATCTAGAGTCATAGCTGCGTTTGTCTCTCTCTTATCATTATTTTCTCCTTCAAATGCCCAAAGGGGTGTTTTTGTTTCCTCTTCTATTACTTTTCTTTGAAACTTAACTCTTCTGTTTTCTACCATTTCTAAAAATACTTTTTCTTCTTTAATTCACAGGTAAGATTGTTCCTAGCTATATACTCTAATGTTAAATCTTTATTTTCTAGGAAAAATTCACCAAACATCACTTTGTTCAATTCAGGAATTATAGGAATTTTTGCGAAAACCTTATTTATGTCAGTATAATAATATTCTAGTCTACCTGTTTTATAAAATAAACTAGCTAAAACACTACATGTTATTCCATACGTCAAAGGAAGGTGATGATAGGTCACACCTTCTATGACAGACGCAGGTAATTGCACACAAACATAACAATCCCTCACATCCATTGTTTCTACATATTCATATAACAATTTTGTGAAAACGTTCTTTGAAAAATCAGTTATGGATCTATCCTTATGTAACTCGACACTATCTATTAATGTTGCTGTGTTCTGTATGTTAGCTTCTTTATCCTTTTTCGTGTTGTTTCCTAATATGGACGTTTCTTCTACAGCTAATCTAATTGGAATGGTGATTGCTAAAATAAAGCAAAAGAAGATCCGTAAATAATGGATCAGGGAACCTAGCTAATAGGGAAGAGGAGGGGTCTACTAAATGAGTAAGACACACCTCAATAAAGGAAAAGAAAATTCTTTTCTTGAGTCCCCTCACTCACCAAAGGTTTCCCCTAGGTGACATGCTTCATCATTGGGGCCATCCCAAGCATCTACTGCTTGGGGCGTGCTGCGACTTGCGATAGTTACGTAGGAGCACTAATTTTTAAGATATGACTATGTGTGGTGCAGTGAAGGGGGAGTGGTGTGAGTGATTGTTAAAAATTACCTAACTAGTGAACGTAAACGATTTTATTCTTGCTCCTAGTTGGCAAAAGATAAAAAGGGGGTTAATAAAAGGGAAAAGAATTAAATGTCCCTGATATTGTAAGTCAACATGTTTCGAGGTGTCCCCTAGCCTCTTCTTCAGGACAACATGGGGGCCAGCCCCATGTGTACCACTCCGTGCAAAACCTGTAATAAAGTGAAAAATAAGAAAAACAATGGGGCGCGCACTTATTGTGTCAGCGCTAGATATAATACATACGGTTAAACTGAACACGTAGTATCTAATGAAGAAGTAAAAAACAGACAAGTTAGTATACACTGCCTGCCCATCTGTCTCGTGGGCAGGTAAAAACAAAGTCTTTTAGCGATCAAATCAATCCAATAGTGATGGTGCTCTTGACTGTAACTTTAAACATGTACTTAGTTCTGTTCAGTCTACTAGTCTTGTGTCTCTGTAATTAAAAACACATGTTAAAGGAATAAAAAACACTCGTGAAAAAACATCAAACAAAACAAACATTACATGAAACATATAATTGCGTGTTGCCTCATGGACCTACTTAATAACTGGCAAAAGTAAGCCCCATGGTCAGCCCGGGTGGAGGAGCCTGAATAGACCCTAGAGAAAGAGAAGTAAAAGTCTTAAGTCAACGACTCGAAAGAGAGAAAATGAAAAAGGAAAACCTCATTAGTAACTTAGGAATGGGCTCCCAATGAAGAGAATCTTACTTGACTCGGCTAGCCTCCGTCAAATATGACCTACTCGTTCCCATAAGCGGACCGCATCTTAGCGTGTCTGGCTTCCGAGAGGTCTAAAGTAGGAAACCAGGAAACTGCCTAGTCACGAACGCGTTTAGGAAGACTATACCGCGTATCGTTGAAAGTGATGGGGGCCATTTTGGGTGTACTTATGTTGCGTGTATTGTGCCTAAAGTGGGCAGGGAATCCTCGGTTCAATCAGAAATTTGTTCATGAGGGCTAATTGGTTCAAAGATAAGGAAAACACTCTGTAGTTGTAATAAAGGTAAAAAATAGGAAACTAAGAAACTGAGAAAACGGGTCTCGAACCCTGCAGTATAAAGCGATTCCCTTTTTGAAAAACAGAGCTTCTCTATTGCGAGAGTGCCACAATAAGGCGGCGGCCATCTTGAACTGGTGAAATCAGGTCCTGATAGGGACTGAATCCTATGTGTGCTATATCTAGTAAAGGTAAAAATGAGAAAATAAGGGAAATTAAGAAACTGAGAAAGCGGGATTAAGCGATTCCCTTATGAAAAAACAGAGCTTCTCTATTGCGAAAAGGGTCATAATAAGACGGCGGCCATCTTGAACTGGTGAAAGCAGGTCCTGATAGGGACTGAATCCTATGTGTACTATATCTAGTAAGGGGGGGTTTATATTGACAAGACATTGGAATAGAGTTTTAGAAAAAATAGTAAAAGGATTTTTAGGGCAGAAGGGTGGAGGTACAAAACTTCATGTATAGTTGGAATACAATTATCTAGAAAAATGAGCCCACGAAATATTTTCGTTTAACCCTTTAGTATCAGAGCGTAGTTTGAACACCCACCTCTGTTCTTTTTCCAACAACCTTTGCTCAAGGTTGTCACATGGTTTGATATGTTCCAACACCACCCACTTCATGTCGTTGGGTGTGTGTTGCATATCATTAAAGTGTGCTGTCATCCTGGTACTCGCTCTGTGGCACCGGATGTTGCTACGGTGTTCACAGATCCTTGTACCCACCTTCCTGGTTGTCATGCCCACATAGTGGAGATTACAGGGACATGTAATCAAATATACTACACCTACTGTGCTGCATGTTGTAAAATTTCTGAGCTCCCATGATGTGCCTTACCAACGGGTCACCACCCGTGTGGGAATTGCAGCGTGTGCCACCTAACTTCCACCACAAAAAGGGTCTGTTTTAATACAGGCACATCATGGGAGCTCAGAAATTTTACAACATGCAGCACAGTAGGTGTAGTATATTTGATTACATGTCCCTGTAATCTCCACTATGTGGGCATGACAACCAGGAAGGTGGGTACAAGGATCTGTGAACACCGTAGCAACATCCGGTGCCACAGAGCGAGTACCAGGATGACAGCACACTTTATGATATGCAACACACACCCAACGACATGAAGTGGGTGGTGTTGGAACATATCAAACCATGTGACAACCTTGAGCAAAGGTTGTTGGAAAAAGAACAGAGGTGGGTGTTCAAACTACGCTCTGATACTAAAGGGTTAAACGAAAATATTTCGTGGGCTCATTTTTCTAGATAATTGTATTCCAACTATACATGAAGTTTTGTACCTCCACCCTTCTGCCCTAAAGACCCTTTTTGTGGTGGAAGTTAGGTGGCACACGCTGCAATTCCCACACGGGTGGTGACCCGTTGGTAAAGTACTTATGGTCTGTTGGTTGTTTCTCTGATTAGGTTTCGGGCGTGTGTGTACTAGAAGGTCACGTAGATTCTTCCCTCTCCTATGTGAAAACATTGGAATGGGGATATTTAAATTACCACTGTTTAGGATATTCCAATGTTTTTTCACCATTTTTGTGATCTTGTCTGACGCTGTGCTAAAGGTAGTGATGCAGATGGGTCTCTTATCTTTTCCTGTTTCTTGTTTTACGTAAGTCTCCAGGAGAGCATCTCTATTATTATTTTTTGCTCTTTTCTTGGCTTTATTGATGATGCGAGAAGGGTATTTACGGTTTTTCCGTTTTCTGCCAGGTCTTTAGCCTGTTCCTCATAGTCATTTATTTCTGTGCAGTTTCTCCTCAACCTGAGGAATTGTCCAAAAGGAAGATTTTCTTTGAGATGTCTAGGATGAAAACTGTCGTAAAGCAAAAGACAATTCTTGGCAGTTGGTTTAAAGTGAGTTGTGGTCTTCAGATGACCCTCTGCTGCATATATATTCAGGTCTAGAAAAATGAGATCAGACCTACTCATTGTATGAGATGAAGGAGGAAATCCATACGCTAGAGGTAAAACTCAAAACTTTTCAGACACCAGCCGAATTGAAGAAACGCCTAGAGGAACTGAACAAAACCATGACGGAATTTGAAATGACATTAAAAGATACAAAGTATCAAAAATTTAAAAAAGATTCAAAAACTTTAACCATGACACAATCTACCCCTACATCAGAGACGATTACCATCTCACCGGGAGAAACCCGGGCTACAATACAGATACTGATGGATCAGACACCAGCTCCAATAGTTCAGATAACAGCGTGGGATGGAAGAACAACGTAAGGAGACAGGGTTACCAAGGGCGTAGGATGAGAAACAGGGGCAACCAAGGAAACTATGGGTGGCCCCAGTTCCAACCACCACTTTTTCCAATAACGCCTTTCTATAATGGTCCACAACAATACCAACAACAACAATACCCATATTGGGAACCAAGTACCCAAACCGTCTACCCAGGAATACAGGGTCCTTTTTTAGGACGAGGCCAGGGACCACAGCGAAGAAAAACAAGAAGAGGTCAACAAGTACATTGGGCACAACCTTTGGAGCCTACACGGAGCCATACGAGGAGCATGGGTCCTCCGAACCTACCGAGCACCAGCAACAATCTAGTTTAGTGGTTAATTTATCAGGAACCACCCTATCTAAAATCCAACTCACTGTCCTTGAGAAGGGTTTAGGTTTTGTACCCACCCCATCCCTGGACAAGTTCCTACTCAGCTGTGAGTTAAGCGAGTTTATAAGGAAACTGGAATTACGGGTCTTCTTTGAAAATAAACCGCCAACAGATTACCAAAGAGGAGATACGAATCTACACGTGAAGTCCACATTTACACCACCCTCGACCGTTTTACCAGTTGAACTAATGGCCTTTGAGAAAGCGGTTCTTAAAGAAGCAGGAGATCTGGATCCAAGAACCCTCAAGATATTCCATAATACAACGAAAATGGAACAAGATGCCATAAAATCTATGACCAACAACGCAGCAATTGTCATAAAACCAGCTGATAAAGGAGGAGGCATTGTCATACAAAGTACAGAGGCGTATCGCTCAGAATGCCTCAGACTACTATCTGAAGAGAGAAATTACAAACGCATCGCAGAGGATCCAACGGAACGAATAAGGATTGGCATAACTAGCATGGTAGAAGAAGCCCTTGCCCATGACTGGGTAACCAGAAAAGAGGGTGATTTTCTGATTAATAAACACCCTACAGTACCATACTTCTACACACTACCAAAGATCCATAAGAGGTTAGAGAATCCTCCGGGACGTCCAATCGTCTCAGGTATCGGATCTATTCTAGAACCTTTGTCAAAATTTGCGGATGCTTTCTTACGACCGCTCATACAAAATACCAGCACCTACCTTAAGGACACAAAAGCAGTCCTTTCCCTTCTAAAAGACCTCCCTTTCAATCCAACTGATAACATTCTTATTGGTTTAGATGTAGAAAGTCTCTACACTAGCCTACCACATAAGGCGACCTTGGATATCCTGGAGGATATTCTGTATGGAGCAATATGGCCCTATCACACACCTCGACATTTGGTTTTGGAATGTTGCAAATGGGCCCTTACTGAGAATTACTTCAGTTTCGAAGACACCATTTTCCAACAACAACATGGGACCAGTATGGGCAGCACCTTCGCCCCGAGTGTAGCTGGATTATATGTCTACCACATGGAGAAACATAAGATCCTCTCTGACAACAACACTCACCGATCCAAGATCATCGAATGGAAAAGGTACATAGACGATATCCTGGTGATATGGAATGGGAATGAAATAGAAGCTAACCTGTTTTTGGAATGGCTAAATTCACAGGAAACAGGAAAAGATAAGAGACCCATCTGCATCACTACCTTTAGCACAGCGTCAGACAAGATCACAAAAATGGTGAAAAAACATTGGAATATCCTAAACAGTGGTAATTTAAATATCCCCATTCCAATGTTTTCACATAGGAGAGGGAAGAATCTACGTGACCTTCTAGTACACACACGCCCGAAACCTAATCAGAGAAACAACCAACAGACCATAAGTACTTTACCAACGGGTCACCACCCGTGTGGGAATTGCAGCGTGTGCCACCTAACTTCCACCACAAAAAGGGTCTGTTTTAATACAGGCACATCATGGGAGCTCAGAAATTTTACAACATGCAGCACAGTAGGTGTAGTATATTTGATTACATGTCCCTGTAATCTCCACTATGTGGGCATGACAACCAGGAAGGTGGGTACAAGGATCTGTGAACACCGTAGCAACATCCGGTGCCACAGAGCGAGTACCAGGATGACAGCACACTTTAATGATATGCAACACACACCCAACGACATGAAGTGGGTGGTGTTGGAACATATCAAACCATGTGACAACCTTGAGCAAAGGTTGTTGGAAAAGAACAGAGGTGGGTGTTCAAACTACGCTCTGATACTAAAGGGTTAAACGAAAATATTTCGTGGGCTCATTTTTCTAGATAATTGTATTCCAACTATACATGAAGTTTTGTACCTCCACCCTTCTGCCCTAAAAATCCTTTTACTATTTTTTCTAAAACTCTATTCCAATGTCTTGTCAATATAAACCCCCCCTTACTAGATATAGTACACATAGGATTCAGTCCCTATCAGGACCTGTTTTCACCAGTTCAAGATGGCCGCCGTCTTATTATGACCCTTTTCGCAATAGAGAAGCTCTGTTTTTTCATAAGGGAATCACTTAATACCGCAGGGTTCGAGACCCGCTTTCTCAGTTTCTTAATTTCCCTTATTTTCTAATTTTTACCTTTACTAGATATAGCACACATAGGATTCAGTCCCTATCAGGACCTGATTTCACCAGTTCAAGATGGCCGCCGCCTTATTGTGGCACTCTCGCAATAGAGAAGCTCTGTTTTTAAAAAAGGGAATCGCTTTATACTGCAGGGTTCGAGACCCGTTTTCTCAGTTTCTTAGTTTCCTATTTTTTACCTTTATTACAACTACAGAGTGTTTTCCTTATCTTTGAACCAATTAGCCCTCATGAACAAATTTCTGATTGAACCGAGGATTCCCTGCCCACTTTAGGCACGATACACGCAACATAAGTACACCCAAAATGGCCCCCATCACTTTCAACGATACGCGGTATAGTCTTCCTAAACGCGTTCGTGACTAGGCAGTTTCCTGGTTTCCTACTTTAGACCTCTCGGAAGCCAGACACGCTAAGATGCGGTCCGCTTATGGGAACGAGTAGGTCATATTTGACGGAGGCTAGCCGAGTCAAGTAAGATTCTCTTCATTGGGAGCCCATTCCTAAGTTACTAATGAGGTTTTCCTTTTTCATTTTCTCTCTTTCGAGTCGTTGACTTAAGACTTTTACTTCTCTTTCTCTAGGGTCTATTCAGGCTCCTCCACCCGGGCTGACCATGGGGCTTACTTTTGCCAGTTATTAAGTAGGTCCATGAGGCAACACGCAATTATATGTTTCATGTAATGTTTGTTTTGTTTGATGTTTTTTCACGAGTGTTTTTATTCCTTTAACATGTGTTTTTAATTACAGAGACACAAGACTAGTAGACTGAACAGAACTAAGTACATGTTTAAAGTTACAGTCAAGAGCACCATCACTATTGGATTGATTTGATCGCTAAAAGACTTTGTTTTTTACCTGCCCACGAGACAGATGGGCAGGCAGTGTATACTAACTTGTCTGTTTTTTACTTCTTCATTAGATACTACGTGTTCAGTTTAACCGTATGTATTATATCTAGCGCTGACACAATAAGTGCGCGCCCCATTGTTTTTCTTATTTTTCACTTTATTACAGGTTTTGCACGGAGTGGTACACATGGGGCTGGCCCCCATGTTGTCCTGAAGAAGAGGTTAGGGGACACCTCGAAACATGTTGACTTACAATATCAGGGACATTTAATTCTTTTCCCTTTATTAACCCCCTTTTTATCTTTTGCCAACTAGGAGCAAGAATAAAATCGTTTACGTTCACTAGTTAGGTAATTTTTAACAATCACTCACACCACTCCCCTTCACTGCACCACACATAGTCATATCTTAAAAATTAGTGCTCCTACGTAACTATCGCAAGTCGCAGCACGCCCCAAGCAGTAGATGCTTGGGATGGCCCCAATGATGAAGCATGTCACCTAGGGGAAATCTTTGGTGAGTGAGGGGACTCAAGAAAAGAATTTTCTTTTCCTTTATTGAGGTGTGTCTTACTCATTTAGTAGACCCCTCCTCTTCCCTATTAGCTAGGTTCCCTGATCCATTATTTACGGATCTTCTTTTGCTTTACAAGTACCCAGGAGGAAGAACCTAGCCATATCCTCCTCTCCCCCTCTTTTTGTTTTGATTGCTAAAATAAGCCAAACAAACATTAATAAACCTGTACAAAAGAAACACATTCTACACCATCTACGTAAAAACTCACATCTAGATTTTCTATTCTCTGTGTCTACCATTTTGTTCTATTACTTAACTATTTATATATGTGTACAGAAAATGTGTCACCACACCTCAGAATGACGTATCAGCCATTCTACCCTCTCACTTTGTCTCGTTTGGTACTTTCTTTAGTTCTTTTCAGAACTCTTCCTTGTCTTGTTCAGGTTTAGGCGTCCAGTCCAGGTTTTCTCTTTAGTCTTTTCAGACTTGTTGCACTTCACTCTCACCCATTGGTTTGCAGCTTTCTTCTGGGTTCTCGTGAGTGTTATCTTCTTCTTTGATGTCAGTCAATGCAATGTATAGCCACTCAGGTGACTTATATTTCAAATTAGGTTTCTTCGCTCTCTTCGTTTTCTGCAATTGTTTTCCACTTTGTTTTCCTTGTTCTATTTGACTTGTTATCTCATTTACCTGTTCTGCATTATCTCTATTTAAGTTTATAATTTTGTATCTCAGTCTTTTGACTTCGTGGGGCCAATTATCTCCTTTTCTCTGCCTTTTTGGTTCACTTTCCTTTTCCTCTCGTTCAGCTCTCCAAGTCCTTTTTCTTGGTCCTAGTCTCTGTTTTCTCTCTTCTTCACTTTCTTCTGATTCTGTTTCAGACCTTATTTCACTTCCTCTTATTTTGAACTTTATAATTTCACCTTCATTATCTAAATTTGAACCTTCCTGTGTCTTTTCTGTTTGAACACTTGTTTCTATCCCTCCTCGAGTTTCTTCCGGATTCTCGTTGATCTCTCTGTCTGTTTCTAAATTTCCCTGTTCTTTTATATGTTGGTCTGTCCCTATTGCTCCTCGGGGTTCTTCCGATTCTTCTTCTATCTCTCTATCCGAATCTATCCCTCCCTCGTCTAATTCGACAATTTTTGAAGGAAATCTACCATAGCTTGTGCTTGGCTGATCATTGTCACTGTCTCTTGGTTCAGTTTCTTCGTTTATAATGTCAGTTTTCCATTTATTCTTTGACTTTTCATCACAATCTGATTGGTCTGTTTCAGATGTTGAACTAGTATCTGATATTTCCAGATGTCGACTTACAGGTCGATCTTCAAGTTCTGGAACTTTTGTTATTTCAAGTTCTTCTTCTGTTGCCAAATTTGTACCTGGGTCTTCCAGATGTCGACTTACAGGTCGATCTTCAAGTTCTGGAACCCTATTTGTTTCGACTTCTGCATCGGATGCTGAACTGGTATCAGATATCTCCAGATGTCGACTTACAGGTCGAGCTTCAGGATCTGGAACTCTGATAGTATGACTGGCATGCACCCAGTTTTTTACTCCAGCACATTTGACAGCAGTTGTTGTCACCAGGATCACTTGTCTTGGTTTATCCCAGCGAGGAACCAAACAGTTTCTTCTTCTGTGGACTTTTATGCGGACCCAGTCTCCTGGACTCAAATCATGAGCTGGTTTTCTTTCAAGAGTGGTCGCATCCGGTCCAACCTGATGAAACACAGAATGTACCACATCAGCCAATCCTTTGCAATAATCCAACACGAGATCATCAGTTATAGTCAGAAGTTTGTTGACAGGTACATGTGCTTGTCTCATTGCTCGTCCCATGATTATTTCGTGGGAACTCAGACCTGTTTTTCTGTCAGGTATGCTTCTGATAGTCATTAGCACCAATGGTAGGGCATCAGGCCATTTGAGTCCTGTGGCTTGACACATTTTCCCTAACCTATTCTTTATTGTTCCATTCACTTGTTCTACTACTCCAGAAGCCTCTGGTCGGTATGCACAGTGCAATTTCTGTTGAATGCCAAGAGCTTCACATATCAGTTGAATTAGCTCATTTTGAAAATGTGTTCCTCTATCTGTTTCAATCGTTACTGGAAAGCCGTATCTTGGAATGAATTCCCTCAGCAGGAGCTTGGCTACAGTAACTCCATCATTCCTTCTTGTCGGATAGGCTTCCACCCAACGAGAAAACAAACAAACGACCACAAGAACGTACTTCAGTCTATTGCTTGGGGGCATTTCGATAAAGTCTAGTTGCATTCTAGTAAAAGGACCTCCTTCCCGCCCTATTGTTCCAAGACTCACTACTGTTTTCCTTCCTGGATTTATCTGTTGGCAAATAAGACATCTTTGACAAAGACTTTCAGCTATAGCTCTGAATTTTGGGTTATACCAGGTTTGTCTGAAAAGTCGGATCATGGCATCCCTTCCGATATGAGCTTGTCCATGGTACATCCGTGCCATGTTAGAAATCATGCTATCAGGCATAACTGGTCTTTCATCTCTATAAACCCAAACGTCATCTTACTCCCTTTTCCTGCATCCTGCTTTTATCCAACCATCTTTTTCTTCATCAATTGCTTCTTCCTGTAATTGTCTTACCTCATCCCATGTTTCAACAATGTTAGTAAACAGCAAGGGACATGGAACATGCTCTCTTTCTCTTCTTCGATTTAACTAGACCACATTTTTAGAACAATATTGGGCTATCTCGTCGGCATATCTGTTACCCACGGTAATGTAACCCGCCTCATTTTTGTGTCTAGCACACTTCACCACTGCAATCTGTTTAGGCAGCTGTATCGCCTCAAGCAATTTCTTCACAAACTCACCATTTCTAATTGGAGTTCCTGCAGACGTCAAGAAACCTCTCTGAGACCAGATCTGTCCAAAGTCGTGGACCACTCCGAAGCCATACTGGCTATCTGTGATCACCGTAATTCGGACATTCTTTCCCAGTTTGCACGTCTGAATCAGAGCAATCAGCTCAGCCACTTGGGCTGAACGTATCCCTCTCAAACAAGATGCTTCCATTATTGCAGCTACTGTACACACAGCATACGCCGCACTCAAAACTCCTTCACTTGTCCTCAGACACGAACCATCCACAAACATCACATAATCTGAGTCTTTTAAGGGCTCATCCTTAATATCCGGCCTTGGTTTCGTACAAAATTCAAGCACATCCAAGCAATTATGATCGACTTCATCTTTGTCTTCTACACTCCCTTCATCTGGCAATGATGTCGAAGGATTCACACTTGTGCATCTGTCAATGGTTACATTGTCTGCACTCAAAATCACTTTTTCATACCTTGTCAGCGACTATGTTTATTTTTATTTTATTTTTATTTTTGTGTTTTATAGAGCGCGAACTTGACCCGTTAGAGTATCAGAGCGCTTTACAGAGTCATAGAGTTGTACAAGAGGCATGGAATCACAAGAGTATACCATAAATTGGGAGGGGCGGGGTGCTGAGTACAAGAGGGATGGGGGGATACAATGTACAGTTTACATTACAATTCATGTGTCATGAATTGAGTTTTGGTTCTTGTCAAAAGAATTTCAACAGAATGTGGAACATATACTCTCAATGGATATCCCATCACAATGCCTTCACTTTGTTCCAGACTCACACAAGTAGCAGCTACTGCTTTCAAACAGCCAGGCAACGCCTTTGCCACTGGGTCTAAAACGATACCAAAGGGGATGATGGACGGAGCGTTTGAGCTAATCAAACACTCACCCCCAGTCAACTGATCTGGGTTTAATCCATCATCATTCTTTAGCTCACTCCACCACCCCAGTTCAGACATGGCCATATGCAAATCAGTCTGACCCTGTGCCTCATGGGAACAGTCCAGCCCGAACTGCCAAGCCATGTCTTCCCTGGACCGGAAACAAGCATCCTGGGACCGGTTTCTGGCATTTCAGCCGTCATCAGCCAGGCTAGCTTGAATCCAGTGGCAAAGTGAGCAAGGGACCCACGTCTGGGCATACCCTGCCAACTTAGGGTGAACAAAGCGATACCAAAGGGGATGATGGACGGAGCGTTTGAGCTAATCAAACACTCACCCCCAGTCAACTGATCTGGGTTTAATCCATCATCATTCTTTAGCTCACTCCACCACCCCAGTTCAGACATGGCCATATGCAAATCAGTCTGACCCGAACAAAGCGTCCATCATCCCCTTTGGTATCGCTTTGTTCGCCCTAAGTTGGCAGGGTATGCCCAGACGTGGGTCCCTTGCTCACTTTGCCACTGGATTCAAGCTAGCCTGGCTGATGACGGCTGAATGGCCAGAAACCGGTCCCAGGATGCTTGTTTCCGGTCCAGGGAAGACATGGCTTGGCAGTTCGGGCTGGACTGTTCCCATGAGGCACAGGGTCAGACTGATTTGCATATGGCCATGTCTGAACTGGGGTGGTGGAGTGAGCTAAAGAATGATGATGGATTAAACCCAGATCAGTTGACTGGGGGTGAGTGTTTGATTAGCTCAAGCGCTCCGTCCATCATCCCCTTTGGTATCGCTTTGTTCGCCCTAAGTTGGCAGGGTATGCCCAGACGTGGGTCCCTTGCTCACTTTGCCACTGGATTCAAGCTAGCCTGGCTGATGACGGCTGAATGGCCAGAAACCGGTCCCAGGATGCTTGTTTCCGGTCCAGGGAAGACATGGCTTGGCAGTTCGGGCTGGACTGTTCCCATGAGGCACAGGGTCAGACTGATTTGCATATGGCCATGTCTGAACTGGGGTGGTGGAGTGAGCTAAAGAATGATGATGGATTAAACCCAGATCAGTTGACTGGGGTGAGTGTTTGATTAGCTCAAGCGCTCCGTCCATCATCCCCTTTGGTATCACTGGGTCTAAAACAGCTGAAAAATAAGCAATAGGTCTTTTCATTTTTCCATGTCTTTGCACTAAAACTGAAAGTGCACATCCATCTCTCTCACTACAGTACAATTCGAATTCTTTTTCATAATCAGGCATTCCCAGTGCCGGTGCTTCACACAGTCTTGTTTTTAGTTCTTTGAAGGCTTTCATTTCTTCGTCATTCAATTCAAACGGATATTTAACATCCTTTTTCGTCAATCGCTGTAAAGGTTTTGCAATCAGTGAAAATCCACTTATCCACTGTCGACAATACCCAACCATTCCAAGGAACATTCTCACCTCTCTTTGTGTCATTGGAGCTCTCATTCCTCGGATAATCTTTATTCTCTCTGTCGTTACCTTCCGCACTCCCTTTTCAATCTTGTGACCTAGGTATTGAACCTCCTGTTGATAAAACTGTAATTTAGACGGGGACACCTTATGTCCTCCTTCGGCTAAATGGTTCAGTAAAGCAATCGTGTCAGTAACAGATGCTTCTTTGGTCTTTGATGCCACTAATAGGTCATCAATGTACTGAACCATCACAGATTGTTCAGGCATTTTTAAATCTTCCAACGATTTCTTTAGGATCTGATTAAAGATTGAGGGACTTTCTGTATACCCTTGAGGAATTCGGCACCATGCCAAAATACGCTCTCCGAACCGGAATGCAAATAATGGCTGGCTATCTGGATGTAATGGAATAGAGAAAAATGCATGGCACAAATCAATGACTGTGTACCATTCCGCATCACGTGGAATCTGATACAGTATTACAGCAGGATTTGGTACAATTGGACAACAAGGAATAACGATTTTATTGACTTTTCGTAAATCTTGCACTATCCTATATGTCCCATTTGGCTTTTTCAGTCCCATTATGGGTGAATTACATGGACTGCTCATTATTTCCTTCAAGATTCCCTGTTCAATCATTTTATTGATTACAGGTGTTATTCCTTCGATAATTTCTGGCGTCAATTTATATTGTGGAGTATTTGGGTAATTTGTTCCTTCTCTTACAGTAATTTTTACAGGATCTACTCCTCTCATTAACCCAATGTCTTCGCCTGTAAAATCCCATACCTCAGGTCTGACTGTCGCTTTTAACTCATTTGGGATTTTCTCTACATCAAACACAGGAAACATGTCATTCACTCCTGGCTCTAGTTCTGCCATTGTCATTTTATATAGTACATCTTCATCTGGTGTCCGAAATGCAATCCCATCCGGGGTACAATAAATGGTGCAATTCATTTTGCAAAGTAGATTGCGTCCTAGTAAGTTTACAGGACTGCAATCACACACCACAAATCGGTGCATTTCTCTGAATGGTCCAACTTTTACCTCTACTAATTTGGTAAGAGGCGCCTTAATCTGCTGGTTTGAAACACCTACGACTTGGATATATTCACCTGAGAGAGGAAGGTTTGGAATTTCCACTGATCTAACAGTAGAACGGGTAGCTCCAGTGTCCACAAGGAATGTAACATTTGCACCATTCACTTCTCCATCCACAAATGGACCTGTCTGGTCTACCTCTAGAGTTGCGCCAAGTACGCACTCTTCCTCCTCTCCTAGGCACCGTCATAAACTTTCATCCGATTCATTCCCATCCTGCCGTAACCAATACTGCGATATTGCAGCTGCGCGCGGCAATTGTGTTACCTGCTCTCCTCCGTAGAATCCTGTCTCTGCACTGTATCTCTGAGGGCTCACACTCTTGGGAAGAGGTGGTTGTGGCACCTGACTCTGTTGAGTAACTACCTGCGGTTGCTGCAGCTGTTGGTAACTCACCTCACTCTGCACCTGTGGATTTAATGATTGATTTTCCGTATTAGCTTTTGGAGGAAATTTACACTCGTTTCTCCAATGTCCTAATTTTCCGCAGTTGTGGCATGGCCACTTCTTCTTTGCCTTTTCTATACTCATCTGACCTTTGCCTTTACCTATATTCGGTTTGGATTTAGTCTGTCCTGTCTCATTAATTTGATTATTCAGTTGAGCTTCTTGTTTTTCTGCAACCTTCACTTGTGCCCACATCGCTTTTTCTTTTAATTTACGCTGTCTACACTCAATGTCATCGCTACAATATTTAGCATACCTCAACACCTCGTCCACAGTACTGTTCTGCCAACACAACATATGCTGCTTAATCATTTCACTTATTTCTGGTTTCAATCCATAAACAAATCTATATACAAAATGACTCATGTCCTTTTCACTCAGAGTCTCATAACCGCTATACTGTTTGAAAACCAAAAGCAGTCTTTCATAGTAGGCATGTACGGACTCCTTACTCTCTTGCGTAGTTCTGTCAATTTTTACCCAATCAGTTTCTTTGGGTGGAATTTTGTTTTTCAAAAATGTAATAACCTGTTCGTACTTCCTCATTACTTCTGGACCTGGCGCTCCAGTTTTTGCATCTCTTGGGTATTCTACTGTTGGCCAATCCATGGTAATTTTACATTCTGTCCATAAATCGGCTGGTCCTACAATGTCAAACAATCCATCCAAGTCTACCCACAACACTTTTGAAACTTTAACAAACCTTTCCACTTGTCTGTACCATTCTACAGGTTTTTCTCTCAATTTTGGAAAGTCATTTGTAAATGACAGTATATCTTGTCTGGACCATGGGACATGTACATAACTACCTCCTGGAGTTTCTCTCATCGGATACTCCCGTGCGATTGATTCCTTGTCTGTCACCGCAAAAGCCAAAGACGCTTTGTCGGTTGTTCTCTCGTTTCTTTTGCTCCACCTGCTCCTCCATCTGTCCACATCACCCCATTTTCTCAACAAAACGATCAGTTCTTTTATCTGGGTTAATCGTCCTGATGTATTCAAATTCTCTATATCTTTCTCACAAAAATCTACCCTATATGGTTTCTGCAAATTCTACTCCTAGTTCATTCGCTGTCTCTTCCAATTTTTCATGTAGATTTCTAGCTCTCCAAGTAATGCTCTTGCACAAGAACATTATCTCATCGTCCTGATATGTTTTCAATTTTTCTGTACCAATAGTCCCTAAAATCAGCTCTTCCATATCTATCTTTAGCCTGATTACATCCAATGGTTGCGGTTCTGTATCTTTCTTTTGCAAATTTCTCATCCATTCATTTAATTCTTCTGGAGTTGGACCTACAGGTGTACTATTTATTTCTATCCAATTTTTATTCCTCTCTGGCGTTTCAGATGCAGTCTCAGTTCCCATAGGAATCCTTTTTATCTCACTCATTTACTGTCAGGTTAGTAGGCGGGCTTGGTCTATATGAGCTGACTAAATCTCTTGTCTCTCCAGTTTCTGTATTTATCCCTTCTCTCATTCTTTGCATATTTGAGTTCATTTGGATGGTTAAGGAATGCTCATCTATTCTCTGATTCTCAAAAACTGGTATTACTGGTCCTATTGTCACTGGCACAGTCACAGCTTCCATGTTCATTGTTAACTCTCTTATTTTCTCAGTCAATTCTCTTGTGGTTTTTGCTAACTCAGCTGCATTGCCACTGTCAGACTTTTCACTTTGTGGAGTTTCTAGCTGTTCATTTGACCTATTTATATCGTATCTTCGTTCTGGACTTTTATTCCTCCCAGTTTCCATTGGCGGTGCATTAGGTGTCACCACCGCAGAATTCTGTTGATATGGAGGTGGTTTTCAGTTTAAAATATCTTCCAGCAATTCATCCTCTGTCTCGCTACCCCCATACCCATACCTTTCTGTAGCTGTATGTTTCTTTTTCTCTGTACACTTCCTTCCTGTACCCTCTTCAACTGTTAGGGCTGGAAACAAACCATCTGTCATGTTAGCATATCTCCAACGCCTCATCCTGTCCTCATGATTCATTCCCCATACTCTTCCATGAACCAAACTATAATTCTTTGCACCTCTGTGTCTTTCTCGTTCATACATCTCGTCTTCCCATTCACCTAACGCTTCAAACTGTGTCGGTCTAGGTCTTGGCTCAAGTTTCATCATTTTCTCTCTCAAATTTCGAAGTACGGCTGTGCTAAATGAACCATTTTCTGGAAAAGCCAATACTCCATCATTCTGAGTATATTTTGTCCAATTTTCTAACCAAATGCAAGTATGATAACCATATTTCAGCATCATATGGGAAGCTGGCGTTTTCGGCGGAGGAATTACCTGTCCCTCTCTAGTTACTACCTTTTTGTCCTTCTTGAAGAAGTTCTTAATTTTCGCCATCCATGACGGTTTCTCTCTACAATACTCATAATAAGCCATATTTCAAGATTCTCTCCCTTCGACAAACTCACAACTCTGCTCTGTTCTCTATGTGCTATTCGGACCTATCCCAGCGCGTCTCACACTAACACACCAATCCGAAGCCTCTACGTCACTGCTCTTCAGACCTATCCCAGCGCGTCTCACACTAACGCACCAATCAGGGCGTTTTCGTGTTTCTAAACACTGGCCAATCCCAGCGCGGTCTTTTGTCAACGTCAGTTCTACTCCTGACCCCTCCTTTACAAAAATTATCGGCAGTTTGTTCTTGACTATATTCTATTAGTTACGACATAAAACATTTCCATTGTCTGTTTTCGCTAAACAAAAGAGATAGTTTACTCTATCTTACAAGAATACTGTTTCGTTCGATAAGTGTAGCACTTCCCTCTACCTTACCCTTCTTTCAAGCAAGGGGTAAACCCGTTTCTCTGGGGATAAAAAACATGTGGAGACTACACTGCTCCTGAGAATTAAGGCCAGAGTTTCACAAGAAAACCGGTTGCTATTTCACTCACACACACTTTATACAGAAAATGTCCCTATCATAACACAACCTGTGTTATCACCAATTTGAAAAATCAGACAATGCACTATTCCATGTGACTTCTCTTGCCACACATGTCCACTTCCTACTTCCCGGAAGCTTCAAAATTTCCGACTTACATATAACATAATACAATTCGACATAAAGTGTTAGACATGAAATAATTAATAATCAATAATCAATAATCACCAAACTAATCTATAGTAACCATGACTCTGCTACCAAGAAATCTGATCCAGCGCGACTAATATAAATTCTTCTTTTTTGGACATAACCTCCAGGTAAGGATCACTCACAACAACTATACCATATGACGGTGGGGCCCATAACACCGCATAACCATACACTCCCTCAATCGTTCCCTGGGTCACATCCACTTTTACCAAAGAGAAGAACTAAATTGCTGGAGGAACGGGATACCTTATTAAAATTTAACAGGATATTTTCTTACACATCATACATAATCAGTTTTAATCCTGTCGGTTCTAAGACATCAAGGTATTCCGCACTTTGGTCGATGGACCAACTAGTAGAATAAGTTGATGGTGATTAAGACCAGCTCAATCACATTCAGAACCTATTAAAACATTACACTTATTATTGAGCTAAAGAACCACAGACTCGTAGTTTTAATTATAATAAAGTTTATCTATTTTCTTTAAATGCATGAGTAAGATTCAAGTTTATTAATCGTTTTAATACATTTCAATATCATTATAAGAAATAAGCTTTAGAAAGAATTTTATGCATACCCCTTTTAGATGAAGAATAAAAGTTCACCAAAGCAGATAAATTTTAGATCACAGCATGGAATTCCCAAAAACTGACTGTCTGTCCCGCTAAACAGGCCTCCTCGACGGACCTCCTATACAGGTTTCCCGCATCGGTCTCGTTCCTTTCCCAGTCAAGTTTTAAGTTTAAAAATGAATAATTCTATCAAGAAAATGGCCTATAGAAAATAGCAGCAGTTTCTTCAGCATCAACGTTCAGTGCTCAAAAATTATGCATGAATAGCGCTCCTCCTACTTAAGAGTAGGTCCTCTTATTCCCTACTACTAGCTTACTAAACATAAAGTTGCAATCTTTGGGGGCGAGAATCACGCTAATTGGTCCATTGGAGGGGTGGCAAGAATCACCTCATTGCCCTCCTTGTTCAAACCGGTTCTAAAATTGTTTATGATTTATACTTTCACACGACCTTTGGGTAATAGCAGTCCGATTGACAGTTCGTTTATTGTTTCTCTTTTGTTGCTTATACTTAAACAGTCCATTGTTAATTCACTGGTGCTCATCCCCTGTTCTCACGGATGATCGCTGAGTCTTTCTTGGCATTCACCTCGTGTCAGGTCAGCCTGACCTTGACACTTCTCACTCTGGGCTCGACTCGTACCCACGTGATATGTTTCTGCGGCTTTCTTCTGCTTAGAAGCCATCTTTGCGTCTGCGCATTGAGCCCATCTGCCTCGGCAGCCATTTTTACAGCACGGCCTAACCGGCCCAAATGAACTATCATGAAAACAAACACAATCATAATTAAAATAAAGAAAATAAGCCTTTCTGTTTCCCACCCGTCATTCTAAGTACCCCAATTAGGTGTTACCTAGCAAAAGCGACATTTAAAGCCATGTTTACTTACCATCCGCATTCTTTTGCCACAGTACAATTTTACTACATAGCACAAATCATGCAATTTTACTCTAATTAGTACGCAAATCACTATATTAGTATTACTTCACTTTTACAATTGTAAATAGGTTAACTTTGCACATAAATTGTGGTTACCACTTATGTAAGTGTTTACCAAAAGGTGTAAAATGTTGATTAGTCAATCAAACAATTAGTAACATTAATTTATTAGAATGAATATTGTGAGGTTCCAAAAATTTTTCATTTACCTCGCTCCATCACAGCACATCTATTTTACACTAGAAGAACAACTATGCAATAAATACTTATTGTAACACCCCCGACTGTTTCTTCTGTGTAACTCTCTGAGACTGAATAAGTAAGCACGAGTGACTGAGCGAAAAGTAGTACATTGTTTCCACGATCCTGAGGGATCAGGGTTGTCATGTTCTAAGGTTGCCAGAAACTATTCTCTCCCCGATAAGAGGAGACACTAGTGGCACTGTGAGCTAGCTAATGCAAACAGGCTAACATTTCTCGGTGGGGGTGCTCAGAGTCAGTCTGCCACCAAACCCACAGTTTGTTATCCGAACGCGCAGGTCCTGTATGGGTAATATAGGAACTACACAACAGTTATAGTTAGAAATTAGCATTTAAAAAACCTTGGAAATTCACGGAAAAAAACCACAGGTTTCAGGGACGTTATAGTTAGTTGGACATTTCACTCGTACAAAACCAGAGAAATTTGGCCGTTATAGTTAGTCGAGCTAACTATAACTCGCGCCCCCAATGCACTGCTGATGACGTCACATATTACATCACTCATGACATGGTCAGTGACATCACTGATGACATCTCAAATGACATCACTGAACTTAAAAGAAAGCGGCCGCCCTACCAAACGTTTAAGCTTGTCACTACACTCCTCTAATTTATTTTGTATTCTATGGGTTATGGCCTCCAGAGTGAGAGATCTCTGAACTCTGATTCATGCACTGGGGGCATGATACCCCGCCATTAGCCATCTTCTGAAGCCCCCGTCCTGGCCATACTGAGTATGGCCTGGACAGGGGCTTCAGAAGACACCCCAATATATCCTTTCAGATACCTTTTCGCTGCCTAGGGAGCTCAAGGCCACATTTCTACTTCCCTAAGGGATTAAATGTCTATCAGGTAAAGGTTTGTTTTAGTGGTGTCGCAAGCATGCCTCCCAGTTATAAAGCCTTATTGATTGGGGTGTATTAATTCTTTGATAATATATTGTAGCTGGGATTTCACAATATTAGTAAGGATTTTTACGTTTAAATTGAGGAGCAAATTAGGCCAGAAAGATTCACAATTTGTAGCTGGCTTACCTGGTTTTAAGATCAGAGAGATTGTGGATTCAACCATTGTGGGTGTTACCTTTTTCTCTACAACTATTTCAAGCCTTCAAATGGAGAATAGCTGGGTGCTAAAAGTTTTGTAAAAGAAGGCTGGTCGCCCATCTGGGCTTGGAGCATTGGAGGAGTGGAGCATGACTATTGTTCCAAAAAATTCCCAAAATTTGGAGATGGATTGCTCTAACTTCTCAGCTGAGACAATGGAGAGTTTAGCATCCTCTAGGTATTTTTAGCGCCATAGTAGGTCTGCGGGGTTCCTCTCGTACATATCTCTATAGAGATGGTAGAAGCATTTGGATGTTTCTGCCTCCCATGAGCACACAATACCACTCTTATTTTTGACCTCTAGTATGTGGCTTTTTTCCTGTCTCGTCCTGATGAGGTTCACCAGAAGTTTACTTGTCTTGTTACCTAGCTCATAGAAACACCTAACAAGTTTTGATAGTAAATAGTTTGCTATGTCTGTTTCCAGAACCCAGATTTGTTCCGAAAAGCCATGATCCTCCCTCCACATCTATTAATACTGAGTGCGCCTATGGAATTCCTCAGTTTCCCTCCACTTTCTCCCCAACTGTAGTGTTAGGGTCTTTTTCATCTTCCGGGGACAGGCTGTCTCTGCAATGAACTGCACTCTAAGGAATCATTTTGTTGCGTCCCAAAGTGTGCCAGCACTTGCTCACCCATTACCAATATGAGTTACATAATCATTAATACTTTAGCTACCATAACTGATGACAGTTGTTTCCATTAACTGTTCTTTATTAAGGGCAGGGGAACCTCCTATCAAAACCTTACTATGAGGAAGGCTCCCTTGCTGAAATTCAAATCCGGTATTACATCTGACTTTTAGCAGTGCCAATTGAGGATGTGGGTGTAGCCAATAGAGTAAGTGGGTGGAGCCAGTGGAGGAAGTGTGTGGAGTCAGGGAAAAGTAGGTGTGGCCTCCGACAAACATTTGAGCACTTGAACTTCATATTGTACAAATTAAGCACTGTGTAATATGGTTATTATAATATGGATATATATTAATATTATTCTTGTATATAAACTATAACCGCCATATTATAATACCCACCTCTGCAAGTTATCTATGCATTGGATCAAGTTTGTTACTGCTTACTATTCGGATTCAAGAATGTGAATTTATGAAAGATTCGATACTGAAGAAAAAACAAGTTACCTGTACACTGTGGTGCTCTAGTTTTGATATCTTTCATATATTCACAAGCAACCTTCCCACCTCCCCTTTCAGAGGCCCACCACAATGATTAACTGAAATATTAGTATTTCATATTCGGTACAATCATGCTCTGAAATCTGAGGTGTGGTGACTCTGGAGGAGAGGAATGAGGCAGGGGCTGTTCTCTGATTGGCTGAAGTTTAGTTCTACCTAAAACAATGTGGATTGGCATACAATCTCACGGGTTTTGGCTTTACTGTTTAGTGTTTTGATTTACACTTCTAATTATAATTACCATGGATTCTCATCTCAATGGCAGGAAAGATTCAAGCATGCGAATCTATGAAAAATATCAATACTAGAGAACCACTTTGTTTAGGTAAGTAACTTGTTTTATTTTAGATAGGCATTCTTTGCATGTTTAATTTTCAGGAATTACGAGTTCCACATCAAAATACAGAGAGTTGGTTATATAGCGATATTGCTAAGTTATATTTATCCACTGTTAGAGTAATTAATATAACCTTTTGTGGCACGTTACTTAGGATATCCACTGCTTTCTGCAGACATCCTTGATCAACAGAAGTTATCAGTCAGAGTGCTTGATTCCAGTGTCTCTATTTCCACTGTTATCGCATTTCTGTTTCCCCATCTCTACCACTGGGCCTTATTTTCCTGAGTATGTGGTCAGTGGTGGAGGTGGTGAGAAGCAAAGAGTATCTCTCCCTCTGGATTCCGAGCACAAGGTTAGTGAACATGACAGAGTGTTTGTGTTGCACAGATAGTGTATATGCCTCCGTATCTGTGTGTGTGTGTGTGTGTGTGTATGTGTGTGTGTTTGTATGTGTGTGTGTTTTTAATAGGTGTTTGTAAAGAGTGCACTATAGGGACTGGTCCTCAATGCTTCAATGTGTTTTAAGAGCATTAAACTGTGTTTTTCAGATGTGTAATGCAGAAATATTTACGTTAGCTTTCAATATTACTTTTAAGACAATCCAGGTGAACTTGGAGTCTGCAATAATGAAGGCATTAGGTTGGTGGCCAGTTAAATCTATGCATATGGGCCTGTGTGTGCATGTGATGAGTGCCTGGGCACATGATGACACTATCTCGCCTGGTATATGATTGCAATGCTTTGCATACGATACCATATGATGGCAGTGACTTTCATAAGGCAGCAGTCCCCTGCATGTGGATGCAATAGAAGGAATATGAATTACTGAAAAAGAGAAACTGGTACTTGCCCAGCAAATTCGTTACTATAGGAAAAATAATGACAAGCTGATGTTGGTGAACAAATGCATCTGCGGACTAAAAATTAAATAGTTGGTATCTTAACAAAATTACTATTTTCTGAATATGACAAGTTAATGTTTGGTCACAATTCGGTGTAGTTACAAACACTGAAATGCAGTAGATGGAGTCAGAATAAGTGTACTTTCAGAAAATTAAAATTTGATATGTGGCGACACAACTTACTTATATACTGAAAATGAAAGATGGTATTTGGGGACAAAATTAGTTTATTTACTAATAGCTATATTCAGAAAATGCTAAGGTGATGTGGTGAATATGACTTGTTTACAAACAATAAAAAGCAAGCAACTGTGGATAAAATGGGTGGATTTTAAAAAATGATGAAAATATTAAGGGACATCGACCATGGGCAAAATGAGCATCTTCTTCAAACATTCCATGCTAATATTTGAGTGATTTGTGATTTAAGGGAAGCTGACTGCTACTTTGTGGTATGATGCTGACTAGATGATTATTACATGGCTCTGGAAGAATCAAACGTTTGATTGAAGAAGCTTCAGAATTGCCTCTGCACCCACGGCCTTTCGTCAGCTCGTTGTGCCACAAAATGCACCCTTTAACCCTAGTTATTCCTGGGTGGGCTTCCTCACTCTGCTTGCTGGGTGTCAGTTGGGATTGATGTTTTATTTCCTTCCATTTAAAAAAGTTCTCCAGCATCTAATGAGGTCCACGTCTGGGGGAGGGGGAGGGGAGGGAAGGCCCTCACAAGGCAGCCCCATGGCTCTCCCAGGGCCCATTGGTAATGATTCACGTGGGCCTGCAACCTCGCTTTCACAGCTTAATTATTGAACTTTTTTGTAAAACTGTTTTTATTAAAGGTTTTGAGCAATAGCGTCAACAATCACATCTCGGTGATGGAGCTGCATGACAATAGGGGCAATACCATGGGTGGCTCAGTAAAGCATCAGCAGTTGGGAGAAACAAATATTTGGAATCTATTTAGGATGAGGGTTGGAGCTTTGAGATCAGGGGGGTCTGGGCTTAAACTGTGAGGGGGGGCGATTCGGGACCAGGGTGCAGCTAGGTATAACGTGTGTGAGAGTCTACAGGGCACATCTGGCGCACTTGGGCAACTGTACAGGGATTGAGTTTATGTTGGGGGGGGCAACAAGAGATAGTGGAGACCTCGTCGAGTCTGGTGGCATTGAAGGGGGGCGACAGACTGGGGAATCTGAAGGGCTGATGCCCAGAGCGAGGAAGTCGCCATCGGGGAGCCAGAAGGCAGGGATTCACTAGGGTAGATCACTCTGGGTGAGCTGTAGGAAGTGATCAAAGAGCATAGATGATGCAACGCTTGCGATGATGCCTGGCTTCTTCATAGCGTAGGGCCTCCCCTATCTTCATAGTTCCCCATGCCAGGCCGCCACCGCAGATGCCTGACTGCATCGCAATTGTAGGGTGAGAGTTCGTTTGGCGACGAGGAGGAGAGCGAAGCGCACCCTCACCTCCGCATGCATCCCACATTTGAAAATGCCCAAGCCACATGCCTCCCATGTGTAAATGTCAGGCAGTTCAATGACCTCTTGGAGTGTGGTGTGAACTGAGCCCCAATATGTGGTGAAAGCCCGACACAACCATAGCATATATTTATTGCAGGTCTGCAGATGGTGTTTGGCAGCGTGGGCAGCCCAGGAGGGCAGTGGGGAAATAGCAATTGAGTTGCTCAGGTGTCAGGTAGGCCCAATGTAGAACCGTGAACTGTATGCTTTTGAAGCGTGCATTCCGGGATATACGTTGTGGAAACTCTAATGCCTTATCCCATTCTGTGTCATGCAATGCCTTTTGCCTGTCCGAGCTCGTCCTCCCATTTGCCCCTGAGTGCCGTCAATGGGGTCTCTGTGTGTTGCTTTAGAGCCTTGCATAACCATGTAATATGCTGATGGCCCGCTCCCACATGTAATAGACTCTGTAGTACAGAGCGGTTTGGGGGTCTTCATTATTATGATTATTAGGTTTTGTTAAGCGCACATATCACCCAGAAAGGTTTCAAGGCGCGGCAGCGTGTTTGATGCAGGGAAATCATTCACGGCGTAAGAGAAAAACGTTTAGGACTGCCAGGTATTAAGCTTCTTTCTGAACAGTCTGTGGTCTGTAATAGTTTGAAGTTGCATTGGCAGCTCATTCCAGAAAAGAGGAGCTAAGTGGGAAAAGGATTTGCCACCATTTCTGGCGATAAAGACTACAAGAGGGGTAAGTAAGGGGCATATTAGCAAGGGCACTATCGCCGCTTTAGCGGCACTTTTTGCCGCTAAAGCGGCGATATTTATATCGCCCTATCAGCAAACTGTCTCTAACAGCAGTTAGCGACAGTTTGCGGGCATTAACGCCCGTTTTTTTACCGCTTTGCATGTCAGCGATATTTATCGCTAATGACATGCAAAGTGGGCGTTCCCGACGAACAAACCTGGGAAACACTCGCTAACAGGCCTATCGCCTATTAGCAAGGTGGCCATGGCCCCAGTTAGCGACGTGAAAAGTCGCGCTAACCGGGGTCATCGCCATTTATTTAACACCTGCAATTAGCAGGTGTTAGCCATACCTAACATGGGGGGTGGATTATGCTGATACGACCACAGGGTCGTATCAGCAAGGTGTTCTCCCTTCTCCATGCAACATCGCTGGTTTTTCAGCGATGTTGGCCCATTTCCCCCGCTATCGCTGGAATATTCATCGCCATAGCGCTAATCGTTGCTAATACAGCGTTAGCGTGGCGATATATTCCAGCGATAGTCGGCGATAAAAAAAATCACGCTAAGCAGGGTTAGCGATGATTATCGCCTCTTCTTGCTAATATGCCCCTAAATGTTTTGCTCCCGACCTGAGTTTCTTTTTTGGTACATGCCAATTAAGTTTCTTGGCCAGATACCTCGGCCCATTTCCATACATAGTCTTATGTATCAGGCAGATGATCTTGAAACAAACACATTTCCTGATAGGGAGCCAATGTAGAGCTTTTAAACTGGGAGCAGATGGGGACCGAGATGAAAGATTCAACACCAGTCTGGTAGCGGTGTTCTGCAACACCTGGAATCTGGTATATAGTTCCTCATTGATAGAGGCCATCAATGCGTTTCCATAGTCTAGACGACTGATTATTAAACCCTGAACGAGTGATTTCCAAGATTACAAGGGAATCCATTGGAAGATTTTACGTAGGGTTCGCATAATGCCATAGCAGGTGCACAGGACATGATTTACCTTCATCCGGTGTGGACCAGAGAGTTCGGAACGTGTGACAGTGCTGATGGTATGTTAGGCATTGACCTCTGGGGAGGGCATGATCAGCTATGAGTTGAACAAGGGAGAGGAGATGTCCCTCCATTAGTAGGTTGCCTACTGTGGACAGGTAGCAGAAGTGTCAAGCCGTTAGGTCAGTTAAGGAATGGGAACCCGGGAGGCATGGTAGGCCTTGCAAGGGGACTGCATGGTGGAACATGAAGTGTAAGGCAGGCGCCTCGCTTGACACCTGCCAGCTACTGTTACCTGCTGTGACTGAGGGGTCCGAGGGGTGGCAGAGGTAGGGGACCGGATCCAGTGCAGGTTTCTCCCAAGTTGCATCCCACTAAGCATTGCGAGATCCACTGGAGCTGCACCACTAGGTAATAGGCCTCAAACGAGGGGGCACTGAGTCGACCCCTGCCCACCGGCAGCTGCAGTGTGCACAGTGTGATGTGGCAGCATTTGCTACCCCAGATAAGCTCTCCTAGCACTGTATCCATATCACATCAGGGGGAACAACAGGTGCGTTGGCAAAGTACTAAAGAAGCCACAGGAGGACAATCATTTTGGACAGAGCTATTTTTCCTATTGTAGCTAAGGGTAGGACCTCCCAAAATAGCACCTGTGATTTTTGGGCTGAGAGGGCCCTTTTTAGATTACCCTCAGAGAGGTCAGTTGGGGAGTGATATAGGCGCACAGCGAGGTATCAGACGGTGTCGCCCTTCCAGTCCAGCAGTGTTCCCCCCCAGTCTCACCTCGAATGGGGGCAGGTTACAGCTCGGTGGGAATGTGCACGATTTGGCCCAATTTACTCTGAGGCCGGCAGCCAGTGCAAACGACTGTAATGTGGCATGTATGGGGGTGAGGTCAGAGTGGATGTTGCAAATGTAAAGAAGCAGGTCATCTGTGTACAGGGACACCGTGTGGGTCACGCCATCCAGAGTCATCTCCCACATCTCACCTTCCAGGCGGAGCCTATTGGTGAGAGGCTCCATGGCCAACGTGAACAACAGTGGGGAAAGGGGTCATCCCGGTCTAGTGCTCCTTTCCACAGAAAACGGTGGTGAGAGCAACCTGCTCAGGCGAAACCTGGATGAGGGGTCGGCATAGAGCAACCTGGTGTATGCCTGGAGATGTTCGCCTATACCCATAGCTGCCAGTCCCTGGTAAAGATAGTCCCACTCTAGCATGTTGAAGGCCTTTTCCAAGTCAAGTATTAAGCAAATTGCAGATGGAAACTGTCTGGGGGCTTGGTCCATCGCATGGAAGAGGCGACGTATGTTTTGTGATGTGCTTCGCCCCAGCACAAAGCTGTTTTGGTTAGAATGCACTAGGGTCGGTAAAATTTGAGCATCTCTTGCCCATGATCTTTACCAGGATTTTTAAGTCTGTGCCTAGGATGGCTATTGGCCTATAAGATGCCAGGAGGGTAGGGTTTCTGTCGGGCTTCAGTATGAACACCAGCAGGGATTCTCGCAGAGATGGAGGTAGTTTTCCAACTTGCAAAGCTTCATTACACATCTCAGCTAACCTGGGTGCAAGTAGAGTGGTAAAGGCACTGTAGTATTCTAACGGTAGGCCTTTTAGGCCGGGGGTTTTATTTCTGGCTATAGTTCGGATGGCCTGTTTAATTTCTGGAGCTGCAACATATTCGTCCAGTTTGTCTCTGGTGATGGGTGAGATGCAAGGGAGAGGGAGCTTTGTTAGGAACGACTGACCACGTTGGCAGATGGGCGAGGGGGCGCCGCATATGTGGAGGAGTAATAGCTGAAGAAAGCATCTAGAATGTCGTGCTGAGCATGTAGAGTGGTGCCGGAGGGCCAGGTAATCTCCAGGATCGATCCTGAATGGGCATCATCGTACACCAGCCATGCAAGGAGATGGACGGATTTGTCCACCTCGTTGTGTGCCCTGGCCACACAAGCATTAGATTGAAGCAACACAGTTGCTCTAAAAGAACAGCCTGGTGAGTTTTAGCCTAAGTCAGCGTGCAACCCTTAGAGGCGTCTAAGACTACAGCTTTTTCTAAAGTGGCGATCTGGTGTTCAGAGTTCCCAATCTCTTTCGAGTGTCCTGCAGACACCCACTATTTCCTGCAGACATAGACTCCTATTTATCACTTCAAAGGCATCCCACTCTAGTGCCCTGGTGGATGCGGTGTCAGGGTTTCTGTAAGGCATTGGGTAATGATAAGCCTTGAGATTCGCAGAAGGCTGTGTCCTCCAGCATCTCCCGAGGAAGTTGCAACGTGGGCACTGGAGCATTCCACGCCACATCTATGATGTGTGCTTTGTGGTCTGAAACAATGCGACCGAAGTAGTCGGCGTGCTGGATCGCATCCAGAATCGAGGTTGAGAAGCAGATGCAGTCGAGCCGTACATACAGATAATGCACTTCAGAGTAGAATGAGTGGACTCGAGAGTGGGGATTGAGGGATTTCCACAAATTTATTAGTGATCATTGACAAACCCATCTCTTAAAGTGATCTATCTGCGCGCATTGGGGGGTAAATCGGAGAGAGGGGCGTGAGTGATCAAGTTGTAGGTGAAGCGTACAATTGTAGTCACTGGGTAAGATCCACAGTGTCTTGGCTCAATGCGCCAGCACCTCCGACAGTGTTGACTAGGAGGTCTCTTGATCTACATTAGTGGCATTTATGTTGCCCAAAAGGACTCTGCAGCTGTCTAGACGGCCTTCCACAAAGGGATACTTCCCCATCCTTGTCTACTATAGTATCTAAGGCCTGGAAAGCGACCCCAGGCTGAATCCATATGAGTGTCCCGTGCGTATAGACAGAATAGTTGGTAGCTATGAGGAGCCCCCTCCAACGTTTGTGCAAGCGTTGTTACTCTACTGACGTGATGTGTGTTTCTTGGAAGAATATAATTTGCGCATTCTGGCGTTGGATGTTGTAGTAAACAGTGTAGCATTTCCTCACTGCATGCATGCCTCGAACGTTAAGGCTGAGGAATCTTGTCTTATCAAGTGGAGCCATCGGATCGATAGGGAGGTCGTCCTTCAGGGGCTACTGGACAGGGAGGAAAAGGAGGGGGAACTTCCCTGAGATCTCAATGTAGTGCCCTTCCTGTCATGGATGTTATGGGATATACAGCCCTGGTCAGATCGCTGTGTGAGGAATTGTGGGGATAGGGGGAACAAACCAATACAACATACTGCAACAACTGTACATCCAAACTGAGCAATCTATCGAACCATGAATGAAGATAGGGTGGTGATGTGAGATAAGGAGTAGGCACGAGTTTCCCCTGAACCACAATGGGTGGTCCATCCAGGGCTCAGCATAAAGAGGATAGGAAAAAGACTGGAGGAGGGGTTCAAGGTCATATTATATTGTTCTCCATTTGTGGTGTGACCAACGGTGCCGTATGAGTCATGGTGTGGTTCGGCTGTCACTTTGGAGTCTTCATCTGACGTGAAGATGTGGGGACCTCTCTCCCCCTCTGAGGAGCTGGCATTATCCCCTAGAGACACTGCTGCCTGTATAGCCTTTCTCCGGTTTGCAATCATCTGCTCCAGGGGTGGGGACTCGGAAACTGTGAAAAGTAGAGACTGGCCCCCCGTGGGGGGTCAGTGGCCCGTTGTGATATCTGTCAATCCAGTCCAGACGTCCTTAGCATCTGTAAAGAAAAGGGATTTACCCTCCATAAGTAGTTTGAGGCGGGTGGGGAATAACAAGGAGTGTTAAATGCCTAGTTCCCAGAGTAGCTTCTTTGCACATAGAAAGCTGGCGTTGAACTGCTGTGGAACAGCATGATGGGTTGTTTTTCAGGTTTCAGAGGTCCGGTAAGCTCACTGCCTGCAGAATGTCATTGCAGTCCCTAAAGTGGAGGAGTTTGGCAAGCATGGGACGCGGAGGTGCCCCCGGGATAAGTGGTTTCGCTGGAACCTTATGAACTCTCTCCAATGAAAAGAACGGCGTGAGGTTAGTAGTGGGGAAAAAGGATCGGAACCAGTCTTCCAAGAATGACTGACGGTCTTGGCCCTCCATCCCCTCAGGGAGGCCTTTGATGCAAATGTTGCTCCTGTGGGAACGTCCCTCCATGTCCCCCACCCGCCTCTCAAGAACCTTCACTCAACTCTGGAGCTCAGCAAGTGTGTGTTGAAAAGTAGCCATCTGGGGTTGTAGCGTAGAGCGCTCCTTCTTTGCCCCAGTAACTCGATTGGTAAATTTGCATTGGTCTTACTGCAGAAATCTCAGCTCAGCCACCAGGGAGCCTATCTTTGACTCAATTGAGATTCAGGAATTTTCGAAGGGCATGAGAACTTTTTTCAAGCTTGTCAACTGGTGGTGGAGGGTTTCGTGTAGGGCTGTCGGATAGAAGAGTCTCCGGCACAACTGTTTGAGGGTTGTCCACCAGTGGCATCGGGTCAGGTGCAGTGGATTTCAGGTGGCCCATTGTGAGGGGGGGCCTCGAGGAGGTGGCAGGGGGAGAGGCTGTAGTCAGGAGGAGCCCTACGAGACTAGCTTCCGCTGATAACAAGGAACACGACTGTTAGAAATGGGGGTCTCTAGTTGGCAAGGGCTTGCACCTTTGTCCAAATAAGGACCCTTCTTCCTAGTCAGGGTAAGGGAGTTACACTCCTAAAATAACCCCTACTCACCCCCTTGGTAGCTTGGCACGAGCAGTCAGGCTTATCTTAGAGGCAGTGTGTAAAGCATTTGCACATAACCAACAGTAATACAGTGTAAGCACTACAAAAGGACACCATACCAGTTTAGAAAAATATCCAATATTTTAAATACTTAAGACAAGACCAAAAACGATAAAAGTCCACAATACAGTACTTAAAAATCTTCAGTTAGCAAAATATGCTTTAAAAACAGTTCCTTGATGTCGATAGCTCCGTCTGGGGCTATCACGGCGTCGTGAGCAACCAAATCCAAACAGTTCTGGCTGACCGCGGCGTCGCTGGCCAGCTACGGTGTCGGGAAGACCCGCAAACAGTACCTTTTAGAAATGCAGGGCGTCGGCGACCTCTCGTTGAGCTTCCGAAAGCACGGCGTCCGCAGGCGTCGGTTCCGGAGGTCAGTGCAGGAGTCATCGGGGCCCTCGAAGTCACACGCGTTGCAGATCGATCTCCTCTCTGTTGAAGTCAGGAGCGCTGGCATCGGCAGGCGCCGGGTGCTGCGGTGCGAAGTGCAGCGGTGCGGCGTGCGGTGCCCTCAGGTCGTGGTGCGAGCAGCGGCTCGGTGGCGGCGTCGGATGGCGTCGTTGGTGAGACCAGGGTCGCGGTGCGAGATGAAGGCGGTGCTCGTCACGGTGCTGGCAGGTCACGGTGCAAGCAGCTGCGTCGTCGTTGCTGAAGCGCTGTCGTCGTAGGCTGACGAACTGGAGTCGATGGCGCTGGCGTTGGTAGGCCAAGGCTGTGGTGCGGGATGAGGGCGGTGCCTCGTGTAACTTTACGAGCAGTGCCCTCGAACCACGGTGCAAGCAGCGGCGTAGATTTCGGCGTGGAGCGGCGTCGTCGGGGATACCAAGGCGTCGTCGTGAAGTGAGGCAATGCAGAGTGCGGTGCCCACAGGTTGCGGTGCCAGCAGCACCTCGGTGGCGGCGTCCGCAGGCGTCGTCGGTGAGACCAGGATCGCGGTGCGGCATTGCGGCAGTGCCCTCTGCGGTGCCGAGGCGTCGTCGTGAAGTGAAGCGGTACGGAGTGCGGTGCCCACAGGTCGCGGTGCGAGCAGCGGCTCGGTGGCGGCGTCAGCAGGTGTCGTCGGTGAGAGACCAGGGTCATAGACGTCGTCGAGTTGCTTTTCTTCTATTGCAGCACAAAACACACAGTCCCCAGTGCTGAGGCCAGAAGAGCTTGAAGTCTTTGCTGTTCCTGAAACTTCTTGAACAGGGGGCAGGCTCTACCTCCAGCCCTTGGAGAGACTCACAAAGTAGATTGCAGAAAGTTCAGTCCAGTCCTTTCACTGCCCAAGACAGAAGCAGCCACTGCAGGCCAACACAGCAAAGCACACAGCAAAGTGGTAGTTCCTCCCCACAGCTTCTCCGGCTCTTCTTCTTGGCAGTCTTCTTGATCCAAAAGAGTTCTAAAGTTCAGGGGTCTGGGCCCCAATATTTATATCCCAAAATCCTTTGATCCTTTAGGCAGAGAGTGTCTGTGCCCAGCCAGAACCAGTTCTGCCTTCTCTGGTGTGACTTCCTGGCAGGAGGTGGAGACGGCATTGTCAGAGGCAGACCAGGCCCTTTGAGGTGCAAGGAAATCTCCTTCCCCTTCCCCAGTTGCAGCCCAGGTCTATTCAGCCCTTTCCTGACCCACCTAGACTATCTGGAGCCACTCCTGCTCCCAAACCTTCTGTCATCCAAAACCCAGACAGGCAATCCACATTCCAACAGAGGCACACAGGATGACTGAGCAAGAAAATACCTACTTTCTAAAAGTGGTATTTTCAAACACAGAATGTAAAAATCACCTTCACTAAAAGATGCATCTTTAGATTCTGAGTTCAGGCATACTAAACTTTATTTTCCTACCTAGTTCCCAGGGCCAGTTATGTTTATAAGATGTTATAAACAAACTTCCCATTCTGTCCTATGGGGAACAGGTAGCCTTGCAATAGTGCAAAACGAAATTGGCAGTAATTCACTATCAGGACATGCCATACACACCAGGGCATGTCCTACCTTTCACATACACTGTACCCTGCCCACAGGGGTACCTTGGACCTACCTTAGGGGTGGCTGACATGTAAGAAAAGGGAAGGTTGGGGCCTGGCAAGTGGGTGCACTTGCCAAGTCGACATGGCAGTACCAGACTGCGCGCAGACTCTGCAATGGCAGGTCTGAGTCACCTTTTCAGGGCTACTCACGTGGGTGGCACAATCAGTGCTGCAGGCCCACTAGTAGCATTTGATTTACAGGCCCTGGCACACTCAGTGCACTTTACTAGGGACTAACAAGCAAATCAAATATCCAATCATGGAAACGCCAATCCATAACACATTTTACCACAGGAGCACTGACACTTTCCCACTGATCAGCAATGAGAAAAGTGTGCAGAAACACTAAGCCAGCACAAACAGAGTCAAAACCGGGAGGTCAGAGAGCAAAAAACTCAGGGGAAACACGCCAAAAGATGCCAAGTCTAACACATGTCCCCTCCAGCTGAAAGTAGAGAGAACTATCCAACCTTCTGGGAGTTCTCTTCACTAAGGCGGAAGAACCTGGACAGACCATCTGCATTGGCGTGTTCTGTGCCAGGGCGGTGTTCCACCGAAAAGTCTATTCCCTGTAGGGAGATGGACCACCTCAGCAGTTTTGGATTCTCACCCCTCATGTGCATCAATCATCGGAGGGGCCTGTGGTCTGTCTGAACCCGGAAGTGAGTCCCAAACAGGTAGGGCCTCAGCTTCTTCAGTGCCCAGACCACAGCGAAAGCTTCCCTTTCTATGGCACTCCACCTCTGTTCCCTGGGGAGTAGTCTGCGGCTAAGGAAGACTACAGGCTGGTCTAGGCCCTCTTCGTTCAGTTGTGAGAGCACCGCTCCCACTCCATGCTCTGAAGCGTCGGTCTGCATGACGAATTCCTTGGAGAAGTCGGGTGCCTTGAGCATGGGTGCCGTGCACATGGCGGCCTTCAGGGCATCAAAAGCCTTCTGGCAGGACTCAGTCCAGATCACCTTCTTGGGCTGCTTCCTGGAAGTCAGCTCTGTTAAGGGGGCATCAATGGTGCCATACCCCTTAACAAACCTCCTGTAGTACCCGGTGAGTCCTAAGAAGGCCCTCACCTCTGTCTGGGTCTTGGGGGGCTCCCAAGCCAGAATGGTGTCAATCTTGGGTTGTAGGGGCGCCACCTGGCTGCTTCCTACCTGGTGTCCCAAGTACACCACCGAACCCTGCCCGATCTGGCACTTACTGGCCTAGATCGTGAGGCCTGCCCTCTGCAGCGCCTTCAACACTTCACTGAGGTGCTGCAAGTGTTCTTCCCAGCTGGAACTGAACACTGCGATGTCATCCAGGTAGGCGGCACTGAAATCCTCCAGCCCGGCCAACACCTGGTTGACCAACCTCTGAAAGGTGGCAGGGGCATTCTTCAACCCAAAGGGCATCACCCGGAACTGGTAATGTCCTTCTGGGGTTGAAAATGCTGACCTCTCCTTGGCCCCATCGGTTAAGGCAATCTGCCAGTACCCAGACGTTAAATCAAACGTGCTGAGGAACTTGGCAGCTCCCAACCGATCAATGAGCTCATCAGCTCTGGGGATGGGGTGTGCGTCAGTCCTGGTGACGGCATTGAGCCCATGGTAGTCCACTCAAAACCGCAGTTCTGGAGTGGCACCGGGTGCAGCAGCCTTTGGGACCAAGACCACTGGGCTGGCCCATGGACTGTTGGAAGGCTCGATCACCCCTAACGCCAACATCTTAGAGACCTCCTCTTTAATGCTGGCCTTGACCCGGTCAGTCAACCTGTAAATCTTGTGCTTCACAGGAGGGCTGTCACCGGTGTCCACGTCATGGGTACACCAGTGAGTAACACCTGGGGTCAGAAAGAACAGGGGGGCAAACTGTCCCAACAACTGGTGACAATCGCTCTGCTGTTCTGGGCTCAGTGTAGGGGAGAGGATCACACCTTCCACTGACCCATTGTGCTCCTTGGTAGACAGGAGGTCAGGGAGAGGATCACTTTCCTCTTCCGCCCCATCATCTGTCGCCAAGAGCATGCTCACTTCGGACCTCTCAAAGTGGGGTTTGAGGCGGTTCACGTGGAGGACTCTCAAAGGGTTCCTTGGAGCCCGCAAATCCACCAGGTAGGTTACATCACTTTTGCGCTCCACCACCTCAAATGGCCCAGTCCACTTGTCCTGCAAGGCACAAGGTTCCACTGGGGCCATGACCCACACTTTCTGCCCAGGTTGAAATTCGACCAGAGTTGCATTCTGGTCATACCACTTCTTCATTTCTTCCTGGCTTGCTTCCAGGTTCGCCTGAGCGAGTTTCCTGAAGCGGGCAGTTTGGTTTCTGAAGGCCAGCATGTAACTAAACACATCCTGGGGAGTTTTCCTGGGAGCTGCCTCCCAGCCTTCCTTGACCAAATTCAGAGGTCCTCTCACAGGGTGACCATACAGAAGCTCAAAGGGACTGAACCCAAGAGACTTCTGTGGCACCTCCCTGTACGCAAAGAGAAGGCATGGCAAGAGGATGTCCCACTTACGCCTCATGGGTTCTGTTAGACCCTTAATCATGCCCTTCCAGGTCTGGTTGAATCTCTCCACCAGAACGTTACCTTGTGGGTGGGAAGGGGTGGTGAACTTGTAGGTTACACCACACTCCTTCCACAGGGATGTCATATACTTGGATATGAAATTGGTCTCTTTGTCAGAAACCACCTCTCTGGTGAACCCCACGCGGGAAAAGATCCCCATTAACGCCCGGCCCACCACTGGCGCCATCGTTGTCCTGAGAGGGATTGCCTCCGGGTACCGGGTGGCATGGTCCACCAAGACCAGGATGTACCTGTTGCCCATGGCTGTCTTGGGATCCAGTGGCCCCACAATGTCCATCCCTACCTTTTCAAAGGGTGTTCCAACAACTGGAAAAGGTTGGAGAGGAGCTTTGACCTTCCTCCCACTCTTACCACTTACCTGGCAAGTTTGGCAAGACCTGCAATGTCCATCTGACTGCCTTCGCATTTGGGGCCAGAAGAAGTGGGTGACAAGCCTGTCAAAGGTCTTGTCCTGCCCCAAATGTCCTGCCAAAGGCACGTCATGAGCCAGACCCAGTAGGAAGGTCCTGAAGCGCTGGGGTACCACCAGCACACGGGCTGACCCAGGCTCAGCGACCTTAGGCTCACTGTACAGGAGACCATTCTCCCAGTAGATCCAATGTGATCCGGACTGATCACCAGCTGCCTGGTCTGCAGCCTGCCACCGCAGACCCTCCAGAGAAAGGCACTCTTTCTGCTCCTTGCAGAATTCCTCCCTGGTGGGACCCCCTTCTTGCTGCCAATGGGTCAGCTCAGAGATGTCCCCCAGTTCAGCTACCTGCTCCCCTGTAGGCACCGGGGCGTCCCCCTCAAGGTCCGCCTCCTCCCGGTCCGTGGGAACTTCAGGGGCCGGTTTCCCGCGCCCCTTGCCCTTTCTCTTGGCAGGGACTTGGGCCACTGTTTCAGGCTCCAAGTCCTCTTGATCACCCTCTCTGGCCGCCATTGACCGAGTGGACACGCATGCCCACTCTGGCAACCCAAGCATCTCCAAGTGAGACCTGAGCTCGACATCCTTCCATAAGGACTGCTCCAGGTCGTTACCTAGCAGACAATCTACAGGCATGGAAGGGCTCACAACCACCCTCAAGGGACCTGAGACCCCCCCCCCCACTTGAAGGGAACCTGCGCCACCAGACACTGGCGCTCTGAATTGTCTACAGCAATTACTTGGTGGAATGCCCCTGGGACTACCTGCTTCTCAGAGACCAGGTGACACCGGACTGAGGTCACACTGGCTCCAGTATCTCTGAGAGCATCTACCCTTTCCCCATTGATGGTCACCCAGGTGCTGTATTTCTTTGTGTTAGGGGGCACCTGGTTTCCTGGGACCATCTCACTGTCCCCTAGTGAGACAAGGGTCATTTCTGCGAGATCCCCATCCTCCTCCCCAAGCGCTACACTAGCCAACACCTTGGACTGCTCACCGGTGGGTGGCTGAGCCCCCTTTGAACACTTGGGGTCCCCCTTCATGTGGCCCACCTGGTCACATGCAAAACACTTGCGGGGGCCGGTCTCCGCAGGCTTTCCTGATGAGACCCCTGGCTTCTTATCTCCGGGGGGATGGGAACCTTTACCCTGGGTGTTAATTTGGGGCCCTTTAGAGAGCTCCTGTGTTTTACCCTTGTCCCCCCCCACTTTTCTGCTGGGGACCTTGCCCACCTTTGGCTGAGTCTCCCCCAAACGCTTTCTTGTGGACCCTGGTACTCACCCAGCTGTCCGCCTCCATAGCAAGCTTCCTGGGGTCAGTCAGCTTACTATCAACTAGGTGCTGGCGCAGATCTGCAAAACATAGACTAGACAAGTGCTCCCATGCAATCAAATTGTAGAGCCCCTGAAAATCTGTCACATTACTGCCCTTCACCCAGCCATCCAGTGACCGGCAAAACATATCCACACATTCCAACCACGTGTTGGCATCAGACTTCTTACTGGACCTGAACTGATCCCTGTACTTTTCAGGAGTAAGACCATACTTAGTGAGAAGGGCGTACTTCATGTCTGGATAGGTGAGGTGATGCCCCTTACCCAAAGCTATTAAAGTATCCCTTGCTTCTTCTGGGAAGAGAGGCCATAATCCTGCTCCCCAATTCTCCTCGGGGACCCCATTTATGTGGATTGCCGCCTCGTACCCCTGAAACCACCTTTGTATGTCATCCCCCTTCTTGAATTCCTTGCCTACATTCTTAGGGATGTGCACAATTCTGTCTGCCTGTCTTGACGGGTTGCTGCCACCATCTGAGCTGGCTCTACTCCTCTGATCCAGCTCCTTTATCCTGATCTCGTGATCTAACATCATCCTTTTCTCTTCATGGCTAACTTAAGCTTCTCCAGTTCTACTGCCACTCTCCTTGCTTCCCGCCTGTCCTCCAGCTCTTCTGGGGACAGGCCACTGCTGCCTGGCCTGGAGGGTTCCCCCCCTCCCAAAAGCACATCCACCCTAGGAATAGGCTCCTCCGCCTCTCCACTGAGATCACCAGACTGCTCGCTGGCATGTCTGGCTGCTACCTAGGCCCTCAGCGCCTTTTGTAGCTCGTCCTTCCTAGTGAGGCCTCTGACTTGGACTTTTAGGCTTTTGCAAATTGATTTCAATTCCCTAACATTGTAGGCTTCCAACCTATCCTCCTCAAGGGCAATTTCCAGGGATGCAACGGATGATGCTCTTGATTCCGGCATGATGAAGTAGCAAGTTCAAACTGGCAAGGTTAAAAATAGGCCAAAAAGAAAAAGAACCAGTATGTGGCACGTAATGGTCTGCGATATGGTAGTAGTGCACACCAATCACTGTAAGTCAAGTGCAAACACAAGTCCTATCCTCACCGCTGACAACCAATGTTAGAAATGGGGGTCTCTAGTTGGCAAGGGCTTGCACCTTTGTCCAAATAGGGACCCTTCTTCCTAGTCAGGGTAAGGGAGTTACACTCCTAAAATAACCCTGCTCACCCCCTTGGTAGCTTGGCATGAGCAGTCAGGCTTATCTTAGAGGCAGTGTGTAAAGCATTTGCACATAACTAACAGTAATACAGTGTAAGCACTACAAAAAGACACCACACCAGTTTAGAAAAATATCCAACATTTTTATATACTTAAGACAAGACCAAAAAGATAAAAATCCACAATACAGTACTTAAAAATCTTCAGTTATCAAACTATGCTTTAAAAACAGTTCCTTGATGTCGATAGCTCCGTCCGGGGCTATCACGGCGTCGTGAGCAACCAAATCCAAACAGTTCTGGCTGACCGCGGCGTCGTGGGCCAGCTACGGTGTCAGGAAGACCCGCAAACAGTACCTTTTAGAAATGCAGGGCGTCGGCGACCTCTCGCTGAGCTTCCGAAAGCACGGCGTCCGCAGGCGTCGGTTCCGGAGGTCGGTGTAGGAGTCGTCGGGGCCCTCGAAGTCACACACGTTGCAGATCGATCTCCTCTTTGTTGAAGTCAGGAGCGCTGGCGTCGGCAGGCGCTGGATGCTGCGGTGCGAAGTGCAGCGGTGCGAGCAGCGGCTCGGTGGCGGCATCGGATGGCGTTGTCGGTGAGACCAGGGTCACGGTGCGAGATGAAGGCGGTGCTTGTCATGGTGCTGGCAGGTCACGGTGCAAGCAGCGGCGTTGTCGTTGCTGAAGCGCTGTCATCGGTTGACTAACTGGAGTCGATGGCGCCGGCGTCGGTAGGCCAAGGCTGCAGTGTGGGATGAGGACGGTGCGACGTGTAACTTTACGAGCGGTGCCCTCGAAACACGGTGCAAGCAGCAGCATAGATTTCGGCGTGGAGCGGCGTCGTCGGGGATACCAAGGCGTCGTCGTAAAGTGAGGCGGTGCGGAGTGCGGCGCCCACAGGTCGCGGTGCGAGCAGCGGCTCGGTGGCGCATCAGCGGGCGTCGTCGGTGAGACCAGGGTCGCGGTGCGGAGTTGCAGCGGTGCCCTCTGCGGTGCCAAGGCATCGTCGTGAAGCGCAGCGGTGCGGAGTGCGGTGCCCACAGGTCGTGGTGCGAGCAGCGGCTCGGTGGCGGCGTCAGCAGGCATCGTCGGTGAGACCAGGGTCGCGGTGCGGCATTGCGGCGGTGCCCTTTGCGGTGCCTTCAGGACACGGAGTCGGCAGCGGCGTCATAGATGTCGTTGAGTTGATTTTCTTCTGTTGCAGCACAAAACACACAGTCCCCAGTGCTGAGGGCAGAAGAGCTTGAAGTCTTTGCTGTTCCTGAGACTTCTTGAACAGGGGGCAGGCTCTACCTCCAGCCCTTGGAGAGACTCACAAAGTAGATTTCAGAAAGTTCAGTCCAGTCCTTTCACTGCCCAAGACAGAAGCAGCCACTGCAGGCCAACACAGCAAAGCACACAGCAAAGTGGTAGTTCCTCCTCACAGCTTCTCCGGTTCTTCTTCTTGGCAGTCTTCTTGATCCAAAAGAGTTCTAAAGTTCAGGGGTCTGGGCCCCAATATTTATATCCCAAAATCCTTTGATCCTTTAGGCAGAGAGTGTCTGTGCCCAGCCAGAACCAGTTCTGCCTTCTCTGGTGTGACTTCCTGGCAGGAGGTGGAGACGGCATTGTCAGAGGCAGACCAGGCCCTTTGAGGTGCAAGGAAATCTCCTCCCCCTTCCCCAGTTGCAGCCCAGGTCTATTCAGCCCTTTTCTGACCCACCTAGACTATCTGGAGCTACTCCTTTCTCCCCAGCCTTCTGTCATCTAAAACCCAGACAGGCAATCCACATTCCAACAGAGGCACACAGGATGACTGAGCAAGAAAATACCTACTTTCTAAAAGTGGTATTTTCAAACACATAATGCAAAAATCACCTTCACTAAAAGATGCATCTTTAGATTCTGAGTTCAGGCATACTAAACTTTATTTTCCTACCTAGTTCCCAGGGCCAGTTATGTTTATAAGATGTTATAAACAAACTTCCCATTCTGTCCTATGGGGAACAGGTAGCCTTGCAATAGTGAAAAATGAAATTGGCAGTAATTCACTATCAGGACATGCCATACACACCAGGGCATGTCCTACCTTTCACATACACTGCACCCTGCCCACCGGGGTACCTTGGGCCTACCTTAGGGGTGGCTGACATGTAAGAAAAGGGAAGGTTGGGGCCTGGCAAGTGGGTGCACTTGCCAAGTCGACATGGCAGTACCAGACTGCGCGCAGACTCTGCAATGGCAAGTCTGAGTCACCTTTTCAGGGCTACTCACGTGGGTGGCACAATCAGTGCTGCAGGCCCACTAGTAGCATTTGATTTACAGGCCCTGGCACACTCAGTGCACTTTACTAGGGACTAACAAGTAAATCAAATATCCAATCATGGAAACACCAATCCATAACACATTTTACCACAGGAGCACTTGCACTTTCCCACTGATCTGCAGTGAGAAAATTGCGCAGAAACACTAAGCCAGCACAAACAGAGTCAAAACCGGGAGGTCAGAAAGCAAAAAACTCAGGGGAGACACACCAAAAGATGCCAAGTCTAACAACGACCATATCCTCCACGGGCCGATCGGCGGGTGGAAATGGCAGCTACGAACTTCGTGAAGCGGAGACAGCGCATGGTGAGGCAGATCCGTCACTGCGGCACCTTCAACGGGGCTTCCTACTCCGGCGCACCGTGTACTGCCACTGCTGCCTCCCGCGGCCGACCAGCGGCTGACATTCGGAGGGCGCTGGGCGGGTTGACGACAGTGCGCAGCCCCGAGAGGCGGGCCACCTGGCCAGGCTGCGGCCCGAGAGAAGTTGCGGCCCGCGTTCGGCCCGGCTGGGGCCCTGGCTGCTTCCCGCGAACTGTGAACCAGGTGGTGTGCTCTGTGCGGCGACACCCACTGCTGTGACCCCGCTCGCCTACCTTTGCTGCAGCTGATCCCATCGGAGGTGGAGACGCGTGCCACGCCTGGGACCGCAGTGGAGGCAGCGGCTGCTGCAGCTGCGGCTTGAGGAGAGACGCGCATTCCTCTCAGCGGTGGCTGATCCTGAAAGCTGAGACGAGAGGCCCGGCCAAGTAGACCTGCAGCCACGTGAGTAGGCCTTGAGGCCTAAGCTCCTGGGTTCTGAGCGCTGGCAAGCGGGGGCTCCACTGCTAGAGGGGATCACTGAAGGGCGCTTCCTGGGCGCTAGGAGTCGCCCATCTGCTCTGGGCTTGGGCGGACTGTGCAGGCCCTGGGGGCATAGCGCTGGAGGGAATTGAGCGAGCGCTGGAGAAACGCCGAGGTGGGGTGGGGTGTAGTAGTCCCGGGCGGTCTCATCTCCTGCGGCCACTAGGGCTGCTGCACACCCATGTCCCCTTCCCTGGCTGGCCTTCAGCAGCCCTGTCTCGACCCCTCTGATGCTTTTAAGCCCGAAACAGGCTAGCTACTGCGTTGGACCTGCAGTTCACCATACGCCTCCTCCTGAAGAAAAAGCATCCTGTGGTTGCGACGGTACAACAGACTGAGCAAACCACCTCAGTCTCCCTAGCGCTTTCTCCACCCTACGCCATGGGGAAAAATGATCCCAAGCAGTCCAAGCTGCCATTTGAAAATAAACGTCAAACTCGCACTGGTGACACGAACTCTGAACCCGAAACTGAACCTGCCCAAGCTGGAGATAAACAGGACGAAGACCTGCGCACCATCATGCTGGAGGTCCGCACAAACCTTAGATCTATGGACACCAAACTATATGCTCTGACAGCTGGGCTCGACATGGTAAAGCGCCAAGTGAACACTCACAAATCCAAACTAGACGCCCTTGAGAATCGCACGGTGGAAGCACAGGAGTACCAAGTGGACTCTAAAGAACACCTCCTCCACATGGAAAGAGTACTCACGGTGATTAAAGCGAAAAACGAAGATTTGGAAGCTCACTCCAGGCGCAATAACCTACGCATCGCTGGCATTCCAGAAACCGCGTCTATTAAAAAAATGGAACCATATGTCGAGGCTTTGCTACGTGATCTCTTCCTGACTGCGCTCTCTGCAGTATTTGTGGTAGAACGTGCGCATCGATCGCTTGGTCCCAAACCGTCCGTCGGAGGTACACCTAGACCCATTATAGCGTGCTTATTAAACTACTGCGACAGAGACTTGATCTTAAAAGCAGCCAGAGAACACGGCCCTATCACACACCAAGGCAATAACATATCCATATTTCCGGACTTCACTCCCACGGTACAAGCTGCACGGAAAGAATTTCTCCCCGCGAAACGCCTACTACAACGCGCTGAGATCCCGTATGCAATGCTCTACCGGACAAAGTTGAAAATCTCACATGATGGCCAAGCACACTTCTTTTTCGACGCCAAGTCAGCGCTCAAGTTTGCCAAACATATCTGCCCCGGGCGGACATCGCCCCGTACATCTAAACAAGTGGAAGTGGTGGACAGACCTAGTGACAATGATTGATCACAGGGTTACGCTTGGTGGACACATGCCGCTACACCTTATGTTCACTATCCCAATCGCTGCCTTTCTGCCATGAACTGGATGCCCAAGCCCTAAGACATGTACACTTATTGCTCTCTATCTGTTATCTATATATGCCCCTCGTGGTGATACGTACACCCGGCCACCCTGCTTCCTGCGCAGGGCAGTTCGCCTGTAACCCATGCCCCCACAGGGAGATCTCCCATGGTTTACACTGTTTGTTCTCTGTTTGGGTTTGTCTGAGAGGGGAGGGGTAGGTGGCTCTCAACCTAATAGGGGGTTGGAGTGGGTGGAGGGGTGGGTAAGGTATTATGTACGTTGAGTTGTAAGTTTGAAGTCACTGCACAGTAATTCTATCCTCTTTACCATGCACACTGAGACACAACCCTAACTGCGCCATGCAACAGATAAGCTTATATAACGGTGCCACATTTTGTCCAATTAACAGACCAATAACCGCACGCAAGCGGCCCCTACGCTGTGTTGCAGACCACACCAAATGACAGAGGTCTCGTTTCTAACATGGAATATACGTGGTTTGAACAATCACAGAAAGGCGAGACTAACACACGCCTATCTGATCAGACATAAGATCAACATATGCTTTCTGCAAGAAACGAACCTCATGCGCGCTACCGACCCTAAGCTACACAATAGATATTGGGGGGAAGTTCACTCAGCAGCGTACTCTTACTACGACCGCGGTACTGCAATCCTCATCCGTCGCAATATAGGCTGGACTACCACCGACTCGTATGTCGACCCTGAAGGCTGCTACATATTGCTAAAAGGCACACTGCACACAACTCCAATGACCTTAGCCGCTGTATACGGCCCTAACACTGACGACCCTGCTCTATTTGAAACTATATGGTCCAAGATAACACTACTGGGGGAGGATACAATGGTCTAGGGGGTGACTTTAATGCTGTTCTGCAGGACTCCTTAGATCGTGAGGGGACTTCCCGGCAACTGCACCCTAAAGCTACCGGCGTGCTCAATTCCATTACACAGGGATACGGGCTAATAGATATATGGCGATCCTGGCATCCAGGCACTTGTGAGGGCACGTGCATATCCTCTTGCCACAACGCATGGTCCAGGCTTGACTATTGGTTAATCTCACAGGATATAGCGTCCTGGACCACCAGCATCAAACATACACCGCGCACATTGTCCGATCACGCCCCGGTCCAGCTCACTTGGACTGTACCACTAACTAAGCCACGCTTCTTCAGCTGGCGCTTGCCACCACATGCACTACGTGACACTGCATTTAGAGAGGAGGCGCGCGAAGAGCTCCTGCAATATTTTGCCATAAATGAAAAATCTGTAGTTTCCCCTTCCACGCTATGGGAAGCCTTTAAAAAAGTCATGCGTGGCACTTGCATAGCCAAACAATCTGGGGTATTAAAATCCATCAGATCCACCCTGGAAAGGATAGAGAGGGAAATACATCAAGCGGAGACACAATACTTCCAAACAGGCCTGCAGGTGCACCTAGCCACTATCCATGAAAAAATTTCTGAATATGACGATGAAGCAATTCGTGAAACAAACTTCCTAGGTAAACATGCCAGAGTTCGCAGCTACGGGGAGGGAGATCGCTCTGGTAGAGCCTTAGCTTGCACTCTCAAACAACAATGCACTTCCTCCTATATTGCTGAGCTATTAGACGATGACTCCAGCCTTACCCACGGGCAATCTGCCACCCTGGATAGAATGAGGAGATTCTACAAATCCCTTTATACCTCGACTCAGGACTGCCCAAATATGGAGCTGCAGACTGTTATAATCTAGCAAGTGATTAATGCATCCTCTTTATTGTTGCCCTTTGCCTTGCTGCTCAGTCTATGTGATGTCATCAGAATGTTGAGAGTGTTTGTGTGGAAGAAGGAGTCAGTTGGTGTGGAAGGGCTGAGCGGCAAGGAGACTGCTCCTGGTGGGGCATTGTATGAGGCCTAGCATGAGACTTAATATGGATCCTATCTGAAGAATAAAGCTGTGATCCTGAACTACATCTCTGGACTACGTATCTTTCATTTAACTGTAACACTGGCGACGATTTTAAAGAACCTGCGTGCTACTTCAATGGAAAATGGATTTTTAAAACTGAAGAAACTAAAGGAACTTCATGTAAGTGAAATTACAACCCGTGGATTTGAAGAAACCTGGCACCCCTGCACCCCTAATGCCCCACCAGTGACCCTGTCAACGGTCGCCCACAACTTAAGTCTGCCAGTTTCTGTTTGCCTGCCTGCTGCCTTGGAAGAATTCTGCTACATTTTTCCCTACATTGGCCTGCTGTAACCTACTGTAACCTGCATTGTGTTGCCTGTACTAGAGTGTACTGTACTTTTGGACTTGTGTTTGTTCCTGCTGCCCGCCTAAATTTAAACAGAATTTACACCGTTATGAAGTATGCTGAGGAAACTGACATCCTTCCTGAACTGTTATGCTGTTTTGAAAATGCGGTGGATGGTGATGTCTCTGAACCCTCTGTATCTGTGGCATCTGTTGCTTAGACCTGTCCCTTTCATGGTGTGGTGATCGGGGCATATGTCGAGCCCCGGAGTTAACTGCGTTGGTTGATTTGCACTTGGCCCCGATATCACCGGACCGTCAAATTTGGCCCCGGAGGACTGCCCAGCTGTTTGGATTAATCTCCGTGAAGGTGTGACGTGTATTGTCGAAAATAAGTGCCACCTACCGCATCGTTTGAATTGCTTGTGGCAGTTACCAGGAGCGAGCTTGTGCACGCGTGCAACCCATGTTGACGCGATTGTCGTCCGTGGCACCTTCGTTTCCAATCTCCTGTGCTGCCAAGGACGCTCTGCTGTAAGGACGTGCAGTTAGCCACCCGGCTCTGCGTTTGTAACGTGCCGCCATTTTTGGATTGGCACTTGACACAGCCTATCGATATATCCTTGCCAACCACGTTGGACGTTGCACGTTTTGGTTTTAGGAATCGAAGGAATCTTCTATCGCCGGCATGTTTTATGGACATGGTATGGAGCTCTGGATTTAGGGCCCTGCATCACTGATGGAAGAATTCAAGTCACGCAATGAACTTTTCTGAAGATTGTGGACCGAGTTCAAAAACAGCTGCGCTTATCACAAGTGGTTTTCTTTGACGTGAGCATTTCCTTTTCGTCTGGACTGTGAAAAAGGGGGGTCTCTGGGCATGGTTATTATGGATGAGATTTCACTCAGTAAAGTCCAGGGTTTGTATTTCCAGTTGGGTTCTGGTGAAATATCACTCACCAGAGAAAAAGTTTTACATTAATTTTTTTTTATGAACGATGCAGTTGTAGCCCTTATTGTTGTTGTGTGGGTAAGGGTGTGCAGTAGAGGGTTGTCCCTAGTCCTGCCGCTGTTCTTGGTTGTGGGTTGACATAGGTTCGTCACCCTGTAAGCAAAGTGTCCTGCAAGTGTATGCAGCGCAGTTGTGTGTGTGCAAGTGTGTGCAGTAGGGGGAGTTCTGTAGTGTCCCTAGTCCTGCAAGGGTATGCAGTAGAGGGTTGTCCCTAGTCCTGCCGCTGTTCTTGGTTGTGGGTTGACATAGGTTCGTAACCCTGTAAGCAATGTGTCCTGCAAGTGTATGCAGCGCACTTGTGTGTGTGCAAGTGTGTGCAGTAGGGGAGTTCTGTAGTGTCCCTAGTCCTGCAAGCGTGTGCAGTAGAGGGTTTGTCCCTAGTCCTGCCGCTGTTCTTGGTTGTGGGTTGACATAGGTTCGTCACCCTGTAGGCAATTAGTCCTGCCGCTGTTCTTGGTTGTGGGTTGACATAGGTTCGTCACCCTGTAGGCAATTTGTGTCTTTACCCCCTGTGGTTGATATGAGAGTATATGTTTTCTCACTGTTTGGGAATATGAGAAGACTCCGAAGCTTCTCTGGATTTACCGTTGTTTTTGGTTGGGGTTTACGTAGTACCCTGTGGTTAGGGGTTGTAAAATTACCCTTAGAGTGTTACGCCTTGGAATTTAGGCGTGTGATTTGAAGATTACAACACTTTTGTGTTTCTCTCGTCTTTTCTAGATGGGATGGGGATGTGGTGTTTTACGATGTTCTTGAAGATTGATGTTATTCTTGAAGCTCTTGAATTTTCGTATGTGTGTATGTCCACCTCCGCACATTTATTTATTGTTAGTCATATTGCATGTATGTACTATGATCTTGCATGCTAGTATTTTATAATTTTAATGAGGGGGGGATTTGTTATAATCTAGCAAGTGATTAATGCATCCTCTTTATTGTTGCCCTTTGCCTTGCTGCTCAGTCTATGTGATGTCATCAGAATGTTGAGAGTGTTTGTGTGGAAGAAGGAGTCAGTTGGTGTGGAAGGGCTGAGCGGCAAGGAGACTGCTCCTGGTGGGGCATTGTATGAGGCCTAGCATGAGACTTAATATGGATCCTATCTGAAGAATAAAGCTGTGATCCTGAACTACATCTCTGGACTACGTATCTTTCATTTAACTGTAACATAGAATGAAAAGCAGAGAAAACAGAGTACAACAGGCTTACGAGTTAACATCCAAGAATGCAGGAAAGCACAGGAAAAAAAATAGCAATTTGCATGAATGTCAACCTAAGGCAAAGCAACAGTAAAACAACAATGCCCACCCACATACCTAAAGAGAAAAAACAAATCGTCAAACAGAAAAACAACACCTACCCACATCCACTCCCCTTCCACACATAAACAAACCAGCAAACAACAACACCGCTCACAACCAACCAAACCCCTGAAGCCACAAACACCACAGCTGGCAAGGCCGAAAATGAATGTGAGCACCCAGGGAACCAAACAACAACGGTGCAAAAGACAACAGACCACAGCAAAACCCATACTCAACCCGCGACAAAGACCCGTGCCGTAAGAGAAGCAGGAAAGGAAGGACAAAAACACAATAAAATGCTCAGCGTTCAAAGCTGAAGGTGAAGCGACATTCACCTACCCACCACACAAAAGTGGTAGACACGAGTGACTCAAAAACATAGTCAACTCAAACCAACGCCCACAAGGGAGACAAACCTAAGTCCACCCACAACCACAAAAATAGTGGTAGGCCAGAGAGGCTCTGACACAAAGAGCCTTCTCACACACACACACCCCCAACAGTGAGAGATACACACCCTCCCACAACAACCACGAGGGGTCAACACCACATTGCCCACAAAGGTGACAAACAAAGTCACCCACAACCGCAAAAAATAGTGGTAGGCAAGAGAGAGGCTCCACAACAAAGGGCGCTCACTCCCAAACACCCCCAACAGTGAGAGATGCACACACTCCCACAATATCCACAATGAGTCAAATACAAACATTACCCACAAAGGTGACAAACCAATGTCACCCACAACCGCAAAAATAGTGGTAGGCAAAAGAGACTCTGCACCAAAGATCCTACTCACACACACTCCCAACAAGGAGATGAAGGCACTCTCACAAGAACACAAGGGGATAAACCATAGTGACTTCACGAGGGAAAGACAACTCAAAATAAGTGAGCAATGACAGATGGAGCAGTCTGTAGCAATAAGATGACTACAATGCCATAAGAACATCTGCTGCTGTAGAATAAAAGCCCCACATCCTTTTTTTTTACGTCTTCCAAAAAAACGAAAGACATCAGGAACGAGAGTGTCTAAAGTCTCGAATGTCGTGACAACAGGAAACACCTCACCAGCTTCACCACACGATGGCCCTCAGCAGCTTTTCCATTGTATCCACTTCAGGCCTCCCTTGTTGAATGGGGAATACACCTCACTCGCCCTGTTTTTTTTTTCATTGGAGCCACAAAAAATCCCTTTATACCTCGACTCAGGACTGCCCAAATATGGAGCTGCAGACCTATCTAGACTCCATCGAATTGGCCTGGTTAAGCAACTCTCACCGTGAATACCTGGACGTGCTATTTACAAAAGAGGACATCATCCAGGTTATTAACAGTTTGCCTGGGGACAAGGCACCTGGTCTGGACGGCCTACCAGCATCATTCTATAAAGCATATGCCACCGAACTTGCCCCCTACTTGCTGGCTGTATATCAGAAATCCCTTGAAATAGGCCACCTTCCCCCAACGATGCGTGAGGCCGTGATTGTGACAATTTTAAAGCCGGATAAACCAGCGAACAAATGCGATTCTTATCGCCCGCTTTCCCTCATTAACATAGACGTGAAGATACTGGCCAAACTGATAGCTAATAGACTGCAGCCGCTTCTCCCCCTCGTCGCAAGACCGGATCAATCCGGTTTTATACCGGGCAGATCCACCTCACACAACCTACGCACCTTTTTCTCAATCCTCCATCAACTAGACCCGAACCTTCCTGCATTATCGGCATTTTTAGATGCAACTAAGGCATTCGACCCCCTTGAGTGGCCGTTCCTCTTCACTATACTCCCCAGGATTGGCATAAGCCCAAACTTTCTGAAGCTCATTCAATTGCTTTACACTAACCCGACTGCCAGACTCAAAGTTAACGAATTGATATCGGAACCGTTCCACGTATCACTAGGCACCAGACAGGGGTGCCCCCTTTCCCCTCTACTATTCGCGATAGCGATGGAACCTCTTGTGGCCAGAATGCGCCAACATCACACAGCCAGGGGACTAGGCCTCACAGATAGAGGATTGATAATATCGATGTGTGCAGACAACATCACATTATACATACGCGAGCCCGAAACAAACCTCAATCCAGTACTACGCGAAATTCTCCTCTTCGGAGGCATGTCAGGCATTCAGGTTAATTGGTCGAAATCGACGCTCCTCGCCTTAACACCAGCCCCAATTGAGCTAGAGCTAGACTTTCCACTCACCTGGGCGAATGAGGCGGTCAAATATCTGGGGATATGGCTCTCCAGGGAGCTACAAGGGATCTGGCGCATGAACTACGGTCGGCTTATTACTTGGCTTGAAAGCAAAATCTCCATCTGGGCCAAGTTGCCGCTATCTTTAGCTGGTAGGATAGCAATCGCTAAAATGATAATTCTGCCTAAGTTCCTGTACCTATTCGCCAACATCCCCCTTCCTCTTACGCAGGCTTTCTTCAAGCAACTGCGCTCCCTGCTTATTTCCCACGTCTGGGCGGTTAAACAACAGCGTATCCCATGGGAGGTCCTGACACTGCCATTAGCACAAGGAGGCCTTGGGGCACCAGTCTTCAAACTCTATGCATTAAGTGCTCAGGCTCAATATCTCCACTACTGGACCCACCCCATCCCATTTCAACCCCATGCTGCAGTGGAAAAAGATGTAGCTTTTCCAGCACCGCTGACGGCCGCTATCTATTACACCTACAAAAGACCCAATGCAGAAATGAACACAGTGGAGACGCTACACTGGGCATGGGAGGGTCTTAGATGCCGTGCGCATATCCCATTATTATATGCCCCGTCAGTGCCACTAGCTCATCACCCCAGCTTCCCTCCACTGCATGATGCTGGCTCTATTCAAAGAGCCCGGCAGATGGGGCTGTCCATTTTTGCTGGCCTCTATCCAGACAATGAATTCTTAACCCGGCCACAAAACCCAGACGGAGCACGCACTCCCATCCTAGAATTGCTGCTCTACTACCAACTCAGAGCCAACTGTTGGCAAATACACAGCTCATTCCCCTCTGCACCTCCCCTGCTGGCTTCATTGGAAAACATACCAACGAATCCATCGCCCAAGAAGTTGATCACCCGCATTTATAATACTACACAATGCACTACCCCGATCATTACGCCAAATGCACTGGCACAATGGACAGCAGATCTTGACCCACCACCTACTGAGAAACAATGGGCCTTCTGCTGCGCTCAACTCAAGCGCCTCGCTCCCAACTACAAGCTTAGGTTAATTCATTTTAAATACCTGCATAGGCTATACCGCACCCCACTACAGTTACATAAAATGGGCCTGAGACCTGATGCTACATGCTGGCGCTGCACAGATACACAGGCTTCCTTCCTACACTTAGCATGGCTCTGTGGCCCCATTTCACTGTTCTGGGACAAGGTGTTCTACATTATCAACGAAGTGACTGGTTTCCAACTAGCCCGCACTCCACTGACAGCCCTATTGGGTCACGTGCCTGACGCCCCACCAGGCGCAGGCCGTCTGCCAGCCATGATGCTCCTCCTAGCCAAGCGTCAAATTGCAATACATTGGGGATCACCAAACGCGCCCAAAGAGTAAACATGTGGATACAGGACATTACCTTTTGTCAAGAGATGCTCACTGCGTACTGGGACCTGATGCCTACCGCGTCAAGACCCAAGGACATATGGGCCCCGTTCGTGGCATGGGCTGCTGCACGTACAGAAGAAACAGCTCATACACCGCCAAAGCAAACACACCCACAACCTTAAATACCCATATAGTCGACACGCGACTCCTCACCAGCCTACCCAATCATTACAAGACATGGCTACAGCCTCAACGTGTCACACCTTACCGGTTCGCGTACATAACCTACGCATTGCCGAACACACTAAGGGGGAAAATAGAAGACAAACCACCCTACGTTATCCAGCCTACAGCTCTGCTGCCTTGTTGTACCCTTTGGCTGAAACGTACCGCCCTCCCTGTTTAACCACGAATGTTATAATCTGTCGCCACTCCCCTGATGCACGAAAGTACTTACTCTGTCTCAATATTTGACTCAGCTGTGACTGCCATGTGACATGTATGTTACCTTCCATGTTAAAATGATAAATTAAAATTAAAAAAAAAAAAGTGTCACAGATTAAGCTCTCTCTGGTCACCTGGTGGGAGGAGTGTGCAGTTGCCAAATGCCCAGATTTCTGGGTGGTGCCAAGGTGGTCTGGTAACTGGCAGCGCCACCGTCCGGGCAAAAGGGTCTTTTAGGAGTCCTATAGTGTGGGGTGAAAAGCCAAGGGCAGAGGATTGACTTCTAGTCCGTCTGCTAGGCTTCCCCAGTGAACGGAGGCTCCCTGCAGTCACTGGTGTTCAGGGCCGACAAGGGGGGGAGCCACATGGGGGCCCCTCTAGATCCTGCTCCCCTCGGGCAGAGGCCACCGAGAAGGGAATTTGAGAGACCCCCTGGGACCCCTTCCGGGTCTCCACAGTCATTTTCATTGAATAGCGGCACATGTCGCTGCCCCCGCACGGCGGCCCACCAGCTCCTTTTCGAGGGTTCCTCTGACAGCGTCCGATGGGCTGGGGCAGGATCAGGGAGAAAAGGCAGGGCCCACCGCTACCAGAGAAGGAAGGGAGGAGGCAGAAGCAAGCGCATGCAGAAGCTGTAGGCAAGTGTAGGGGCTTCTCCTCCAAACTTCCCTTTGCAGGAGTGCAGGTGCTGTCCCTCAGCGGCCGAAAGGGAGGCAGAAGTTCACAGCCATTACCGCACTGAAGCCCGCTAGGGTGCTCCTCTAGCAGCCGCATGCAGAATCAGCAGGGCCTGTCAGGTTTGATGGTCAGGTGTGGGCGGGGGGCACCACTGCAGTTCAGGCCCATCTTCGGTGGTCCCCAATGGGGAGGCGGACCGCGCAAATGCCGCAGATGTCTGGGGAGGGCCCCCTGACTCACTGCCAGTCGCAACGGTGGCCCCGAATTAGGGGCCATGGATCAGGGGCCTTGTTTATTCAGGTCCAAGCCTCTGTCATGGCTAGGCGAGGTCGTTCCCAGTGGCTCCCCCCACTACCCCGCTAAGCAAGGCCTGGGGCGATGTCCCGGTTCGGCGTCTCCGGGCCAGGCGCATTCCACAGGTAGCTTGATTATGCATGTGGAGGCTGTGTTGCATGTCCCTTGACTATAACCACCAAAGAAGTCGATATAGGAACTGGGAATGCATGGAAACTGAACAGTTTTAGTAACTGTAATACAGAAAACGTGGTCTATCTCCTTATATGCCCCTGCAATCTCATGTATGTGGGCATGACAACCAGAAAGATTAAAATCCGAATTAATGAACACCGTAGCACAATAAGGTGCAAGAAAAGCAACACCAAACTCACAAGGCATTTCCTAGAATTAAACCATAGGAGAATGATCTCAAGTGGGTGGTTCTAGAAGTTATGAAAAAATATAGATTGGACCTTACTAGACCACTCCACATCAGAGAGCAACGATGGGTGTACAGATTAAAGTCTTGGGATAAGGGACTGAACGATGAAATTCCTTGGCTGCAAATGGTGCTATAAATCATTCTCATTATAATCCCTATGTTGCCAGCAGGTATCAAATAAGACACGCATATTTTGCACTCAAGCCGACCGTCTATACCATGTTGTAGTAATGCAAGGCGTGACTTAGATCCTAATTGTCATTTTGGCATATATATTATGGGCCATGTGACCTATACTGATAACTCTTATGTCTAGAATCACCATCTGCGTATGCACGCTCCGTGTACATTGCGCGATTTTAATCAGGCTGCCTAGACTCACATCGTCACCCCCCGCCTATAAATTATAGACCCATGAGACCGGCATCAATAGAGTATTTGGACTCTGGATTTACCCAGAAGTACGCGCACTATGTAATAATCGACAGCCTTGATCTCTAGTAGATGTAGACTTTAATTACATGCACATAAGTCATTTGGTCGCTTTTTCGTGGGGCGGCGCCACAAACATTAAGACAAAGTGGGGCGCTGCCTTCCTTGATTATTTGGGAATATAGTACCTTTATCTGCGCATGCGCACACTGAATACACTTCCACACGGGGTCGTACGGCGTCATCTAAACATTGACGAATACGGCTGCTCTCTTGTACATACTTTTCCCCCGGTTGGCTACCAGGCAGGTCAGGCAGCTATCTCTATGGCAACTCGGAGACACCGGATATCAGCCAGTGGTCAGGCAGAACTAACTACTGTTTGGCCGAGACATGGTCAGTCGGTTCATTTAACCTTAATTATCTTACAATTAGTATAGCCACACCCTCGCGCCATTACTATTTAAAGGGCTCGCTGTCTCTCCTCATTTACCAGCGAGGAGGTGAGGCATGCAGTCATAGGTTCAGCAGCGGGAGACCCTTCCATTACAGTAAGAGTATGAACGGCTTGTGTGGGTTTATGCATGTATGTTCGGTTGCTAGGCACATTGTGCGTTTTCTTCCAATTTTTGACAACTATGGATTACTGTGTCCGAGCTCGCTCTATAGCGGGGTTCCTTCCATTTTAATCAACCATGGATCACTGTGACCGAGCTCGTTCCGAAGCGGGTCACTTATTCATCTATTCTGATCATTATGGATGTTCTTTTCTCTTCGTTTTCTCCTCATTTTTTAGGGCGCTCGACCTAATGGGTCTTCTTCACTCACTCTACCTATGGGGCAAGTAGGTCCCAGGGAATAGGGTAAGCGTTGGGGATTAAGTATCCCTCATTATTCGTTAGTGCACAGATGACTGACACAGTTTGTTGCACTTATAGCCACTCACTCATTTTGCATGTGTACGTGGCGTTTTTGAATGACCCTCACAAAAAATGTGTGATTATGTTGCTTTCCTTTGAATGTTTATTGTTTTCTTATTTTACATAGGCTGGAACATTTTAGCCGCGATACTGTGGTGCGTGATCTTGATCACCCCATTTAGTGGACACCTCACCAATATTGAATGGTAAGGTAGGAGCCCGTTGATGTATGATAGGTCCTGATGTATGCCGCGGACCCGGTTGGGCCATTAGGCAGAAACATGTTGACCAGTAGGGATACGGTGGGGGACTATAATATCCCCGATACACCGGTCATTTCTTTTAATACCATACAGATGTCAGTCACATTAAAAAGAGGTTTGACATTCGTAATGGCTTTTTAAATTTCACTTTTTTGTTAAGGGCCCCCACTTAGTTTTAGAAGTGCATCCCTGTCTTCAGGTGTATGCCCGCCCTCTATCAAACCAAGTTTTTAGAGGGCGAGGACTGGCCAATGATGAAGCATGACACCAGGTGGTGTGTGAGACCAGTCTTTTACCTTTTGTGAGATGTCTACACTCATATAGAAGACATATTAGCAATTAGGTCAACAATTAGGAGAGGCTTTGTGTGTTAATCAGTTTGAGGTGGAGGCTGCCTACTCCTAATACCCCGTGCCTCTAGTTCCCTACCCTGGATCGCTTCCAGGTTGTTGTGGTTGAAGCTGTGTCAGTAGGCCTGGAAAGTCGCCGGTCATCAGGCTTAGGCCCGGGGCAGGCCGCCGCTGTGTCAGGCCTTGGGTGTCGGCGATGGGCCATAGTGAGTCGATTTGCGGGATGTCCATTGGGGGCCTACATTGCTGTTGTGTATGGATGGCCAAATGGTGGGTGATGCCAAGCCTCGGAAGAGTGATTAACCGAATTATGTTGGCCAGAGGAGTGGAGCTCTATTTAAGAGCGACTGCCATGTTGGCTTACCAAGTCACGCCCCACTTAATTATTTAACTTAATACCTTGGCCTATTGGAAGTGTCTGGGATAGGTGTGAAGTCAGTGGGATTGATGACAGTTATCATGCACATGTGAACATCAGGGGTACCTGTGACTCTTTATATCAATAGATACCCAAAGCTCCCATAACATAGGGCTTAAAAGACACTATGGGGCCAATTCCGATTCGGGCCAGAAAAAATACCGACCGACTCGGTACGGGATAATAGTCCGACCGACACGTACCGGCGTTGCCCGACCTGGGAAGTACGATGAAATGCATGTGAATCACGACCGACTCGTACGGAACTCAAGGCGAACGACCGACCCGGACGGAAACAAGCTATCCGGCCGGAAAACCATGCGAATCGAACCGACTGACACGCACCAGGAAGAAACCCGAACAAAACGTACCCGCGAACTCCGACCCGCGCAGTACGATGCAATGGGTGCAAAAGCAGACCGATTCGCACGGAGCCCAAGCCGTACGACCGACACGCATACAAAACACAGCCGAACAAACACAATACACCGCGACCGACGCGTACGCCGCATATGAAACAGAGCTGAAACACAGCGGGAACGACTCGGAGAGGCGCGCACGAGATAACTGCAACGTCCTACTCGGTCAGAAGAACGACTCCAACATGCACAATAATCACAAATGAAAAAATACAAAAAAAGAGGGCCAAACAAGCAATGACAAAGCCAATAAATACAGGGGGTGAAAAAAATGGAACAAGGACACACCCCCAACTCCACCTACTTAAAGGCCACAAATCCCTACCATGATCCTTTGCAAATTCCACTGACCTGCCAGCAGAGAACACCATCACACAGCAAACACAGACACACACAGCTCATCCAACACAAAAGCCACACACCATTAGCACCTCAACAAATAGCACCCTCACACACACACAGCAAAACCTATACTCACACACCCTCACTTGCACACACACACACATCAATCACCACCACCACCCATCACCATGCCCCTAACGAAGAATCCAAAGTTCCTAGATAGTGAATTGGAAGTCATGGTAGACGAGATCCTGAGGGTAGAGCCACAGTTGTTTGGCACATTGGTCCAACAGACCCCCATGTCGCAGAAAACCAAGATGTGGGCGAGGATCGTCGACAGGGTGAACGCACAATCACCATGTTTGCGCACAAAGGAAGACATCCAGAACAGGTGGTATGATGTGCGCAGGAGGGTCAGGGACCTACTGAAGAAGGATTACCTCCTGAGCCAGCACACCGGCAGTGGCCCTCCTGCCTAACCAGTATACCTCAGGCCCTGGGAGGAGAAGGTGCGGGCCATCCTACCACCAGTGAGCGTATATGGACTAACAAACATCCCAGAGCCTGGTGAGTACACAACTAATATACACAATATTGTGTGCCAATACACACACATCACTGTCAAGGGGACAGTCAAACCATGCACCCCTAGCAAATCAACAGCAAACAAAAGATAATCATCCCAAAAAGTGTATATCAGTCAGATAAACACAATACATGCCATCTCATAGTGATATGTAACTGTGTCATGACATGTACAAATCCAATACCAAATTGAGCTAGGCAGTGGCACAAATCTAACCAACAAACACTGTCAGATATTTAGCCACCACTAGAACACCACCTCACAGGGAAGCTCACAGAAAGGAAGGAATCCTGTGTGTGCTGGTGAAGTCAGTGTAGCCAAGAGCATGATGGGACTCGTAGTAACAGATAATGGGCAGCCTCACATTTGGACCATCAACACCACTCTGAACCATGCTCACAACAAAGGGAGTGGAAAAGGACTGACAAGATGGCTGACACTGGGTACCGCTGTGGGGAGCACAAGGCCCTGCTGGAAACTGTGCACCAACAAACAGCACAACACCACTGCCTGACATCCTGAAAGCCAACTTGTACTCCCTGCAATGCAAGCACGTTGCATGGTGGAATATCTGGCTGGGTGGGAAGGAGGACTCACAGCACTGACCATAGTTACAAGCAGCTCACCTCACACACCCCCTCAACACAAACTCCACATAACCCACCTGGGAGAATGCAATGCCTCACATACCAAATGAAGATCCCACAAAGAACCACCACCCTGGGTAATGCCGTGTGAAGCACAGGGACACTCCTGGGACTTATAGCCAAACAAACGCAAGGACAACACTGTCAGCCTTCCTGTCAGCACAGGCACACTACCCCACAGGGAAGCAGAGTCCAAAGGAAGGAAGTACGGGCATGCTGGGAAGGGGGGTGTAGGCAATAGCATGATGGGAGTTGTAGTCACAGATACTGCTCACCCTCACAATTGGCCCATCAACACCATTCTGAACCATGCTCACATCACAGGGAGTGGATAAGGTCTGACAAGATGGCTGACACTGGGTACTGCTGTGGGGAGCACAAGGCCCTGCTGGGAACTGTGCACCAACAAACAGCACAACACCACTGCCTGACATCCTGAAAGCCAACTTGCACTCCCTGCAATGCAAGCACGTTGCATGGTGGGATATCTGGCTGGGTGGGAAGGAGGACTCACAGCACTGACCATAGTTACAAGCAGCTCACCTCACACACCCCTCAACACAAACTCCACATAACCCACCTGGGAGAATGCAATGCCTCACACACCAAATGAAGATCCCACAAAGAACCACCACCTGGGTAATGCTGTGTGAAGCACAGGGACACTCTTGGGACTTGTAGCCAAACAAACGCAAGGACAACACTGTCAGCCTTCCTGTCAGCACAGGCACACTACCCCACAGGGAAGCAGAGTCAAAAGGAAGGAAGTACGGGCATGCTGGGAAGGGGGTGCAGGCAATAGCATGATGGGAGTTGTAGTCACAGATACTGCTCACCCTCACAATTGGCCCATCAACACCACTCTGAACCATGCTCACATCACAGGGAGTGGATAAGGACTGACAAGATGGCTGACACTGGGTACTGCTGTGGGGTGCACAAGGCCCTGCTGGGAACTGTGCAACAACCAACAGCAAGACACCACTGAATGACATCCTGAGAGTCAACCTGAACCCACTGCAAGGGTGGCATGCTTCATGGTGGGATAACTGGGCTAGGTGGAGAAGGATGGCCGGATGTCCACCAAATACAACAAATGCTGGCCATGCACACACCTCAACATTCACATTGAAATGCCCCAGGTATGCATGACAATGTGCTACACCAATATCAACCTCTTACTGTGACAACTTAGGACAATGCAATGTACATGCCCGCATCCAGAGGTACAGTCAAAACTGTCAGGTGTGTGAACCATTGATGCCTGTAGAAACATAACATACAATGTGTGTCTCTTCCAAATACAGTTGATGATGATGGGGACACAGCAGCAGGCGAGGAGGAGTCCCTGTCCCAGGCTCCGGGGGACACAGAGCTCACTGGTGTGGAACAGCCTCTGCCCTCCTCGGATGGCGAAGAACTACCTGGCACCTCCGGTGTGAGTCATCATGCAGCACCAGCTGGACCAACACCTGCACCCCCTGCACCCACCCCTCCAACAACTGCCAACACACAGACCACCCCCGCCGACACGGACAGACCAAGGACCACCGATGGCAACAGCACAGAGCCCCAGGCCCAGCGTGGAGCAATGGACGACAACACCACTAACAACCCCCAAGGGGGCCTTGGGTCACCTGTGCGTGCCACCGCAGGTCCTGCACGTGTCGCCAGGGGTGGTGGGAGGGGTGGTAGACATAGGTCACTGCTTGCAGAGGGGTCTGGACTGCATGATGACCCACAACTGGCACGCATCGCTGATGCGTACCAGGATAGCACCGGAGAGGTCAGACAGGTCGTGGGGATCCTCAAGGACATACAACAGCAGCAGGCTGCCCATCATGTCCGCTTGGACTCCCACATGTCCCGTGTGGAGACACACATGTCTCGCATGGAGTCCAAGTGGGACACATTGCAAGAACTCACAGCGGTGCATAGGGACATATTGACATGCCTCCGCCAGATTAGCACCAACATGGCCACACCTCCCTGTGTGCCCACAACATCTGGTGCTGCAACAACTGACACCGCCACAGGGAGGGAGGAGGACTCTGGCGGAGACTCCCCTGCACCGCCGCAGCCTGCACGTGAGGGTCCCCCCCCAAAGAAGAGGGGTTGTCCGAGGAAGGAAAACTGAGAGGTTGATGGCCACGTACATCCCCCAGGAAGCCAACACCTGTTCCGGAAATTCTCCTTTGTGTGCAAACGTTTCACCCTGTCGAATGCAACACTACTCTCGCACATGACATGGGGAGTTCAAGTTGGACTAATGTATCATATGACTGTGGACTTCACTCATGACATTTCTGCTACCAAGTCTTCCAACTCATCTGGGAACTTTGGATCACAATCCCAATGTACAGCACCCACCATCCTTTGCACTATACACACACACATTTCTGTAAATAAAATCACTAGTACACCATACTTGCTTCTGTTGTTATTCAAATGTGGATACTGTTATGGTGATGACCTGCTAAATTACACTGTGTATGCTAACTGCTACAGCAAGTACAACACCGTTGTGTGAGTCATGGTGACGTGACACATATGAGGGAGACACACCACTAGGGCTACACAACACAGAGACACCAGGGCCATCGGACTCATCGCCTACAGTGATGTTGCCAGGAAATACTGTGGAATGCACAGACACCACACCTACTCAGAGTCTGTGTCAACTAGCCCACAGGTGCAGTAAGCAAATGTCATTCAGATGTGTGACCACAGACAACGCACATCCCAAAGTGAAGCACAGGTTTATTACACATTTGCAACATGTTGTTTCCACTACAAATGCAAGGTTTACCCACGTGGCAGTGGCCACACAGTCAACAAGTGCAGAAGATATGAAGTCCAGGGGTGTGTGGCACATCACTTGTAGGCAAACTACTGCTGCCACCCTGAAAGCTGAATCATGGTGTCGGGGGATCCAAGTTGACCAAAGTACTCAGTAAGCACCCTGTGAAGGATAGACATGACACACAGTTAAAACCACTGAAGAACAGGACAGAACTGCAATACTCATGCCCAATACATGTCACAAGACAACTACACAAAACCAAGTTAGCATGTCAAAACTGTTGGGGAGTACAGACTACCTGTAAGGACACATTGCTGCACGAATCCAGTCAAGTAGCACATGGCCACACTCAAACAGCACCAGAGCACCACCCACACAACATGCAAACTCACATCATTCACATTACATCTCCCTGGATACTCACATTCAGCTGAAGAAGTTGGTGATGGGCTGTGTGCGGACATCACCATCATCATCATCACTGGCATCGTGGTCCAGGCCAGGATCCTCCACAGGTGGCGGACGTTGGTCATCGTCATCCAGGATGAGAGGCAATTCCTTCCGCACTGCCAGGTTGTGTAGCATGCAGCAGACGATGACAATCTTGCACACCTTTGCTGGGGCATATGGGAGGGCCCCTCCTGTCTTGTCCAGGCAGCGGAAGCGGCTCTTCAGGAGACCAAAGGTCCGCTCAATCACTCTCCTGGTCCGACCATGTGCCTCATTGTAGCGCATCTGGGCTGGTGTCACAGGGTTCATGAGGGGTGTCAGCAACAACGGCATGTTGGGGTATCCGGAGTCACCTACGGACAGACAAGTGCACATTAGCTGAGTTGGAAAAGTGGGTGGAATACTACAGATCAGAACACACACAATGGTACAAAGTCAGTACACACCGACAAGCCAGGCACGCTGGTTCTGCATCTGTGCCATCATCCTCTGGATGCGACTACTCCTCATCACGTAGGCATCGTGTGCTGAACCAGGGAAACGGGCACACACATGTGATGCTCATATCTGCAAGACATACCACCAGAGCATTGATCGAATGGTAATGTTTACGGTTCCGGTATGCCTGCTCATGTGCCTGTGGTGGTATCAAAGCCACATGTGTACCATCAATGGAGCCAATGACATGTGGCATCCTCCCCAGGGCATAGAAGTCACTCTTGACGTCAGTGAGTTGTTGACGTGTAGGGAAATAGATGTACTGGTTCAGGCATCTCAACATTGCCTCCAAAACTTCGCGTAGCACACGGCTGAACATAGTCTGTGACATCCCACCGGCAGTCGCCATAGTGTGTTGAAAGGTACCAGTGGCAAAGAAGTGTAGGGCTGCCATTACCTTCACCTTGGGTGTCAGCGCCGTAGGGTACGTCCGGCCAGGTTGCAAATGTGATGCCAAGCGCACTGCCAAATCATCAATCAGCTGCCTGGTGAAGCGGTACCGTCGGATGCTGTCACGTTCCACCATCGTTGCCAGGTCAGGGAATGGTCTATGGACATCTGGAGCCCTGCAGTGCATAGGTTGAAGAAAGAAAGATTGTCAGTCACCCCACATATGTGCCATTCACCATACTCAATTTCACATGATACATCATTAAGAGACACAAGTACTTGATGTGTGTGCCGTTCTGTTCGGACATAACTCACACCTACATGCCCATCATCTAACTTCTCAGTACAACATGTGTGCACAACAGGTACCAGGTTGTGCTATGGGAAACCATTAGGCTGTGTCACAGTACCCATTTCCTGCTGTCACGTTCCACACACACACACCACAGTGACATGTCTGGACAGATGCGCCACAGGCATCACAGCTCATTGACAGGTAGATTCCCAGTGACCCTGTCTTGCCACATGGACACTGGCATGACATGGCGTATCATGTACACGTCAGAAAAACAAACATGACTCCCACAGGTAGTGGCCCCGGTCGCCTCTGCAGGACAGACATGGACGCCAGTGACGCACAACATCAAAGTCCATGCACAAACAACGTTGATGTGGAGACTGTCTCCCATCTTGCACATGGAATCAGAGACATCGGAAACACAACATGCACACAGACTGTGGAGGGACATCACTATTGTGGCTATGGGTCATCCTGTGACGTACATGCCTTCCCCCATGGGACCCTGGGGGTATGTGACATGTCACACACATACACAACCTGGAAATGTGACCATGCCACATGCTCCAAAATGAACTGTTGCACATCACAGTGGTCATGTGCACAACACACAAAGGACCCTGTCCCCATTAACACATGCACAGCCTGGGTGTGGCTGCCCACAAGTGCCACCACAGAAACCACATGTTAACCCCCATACACAGAAAAGGTAATGCAGCCTTACATGCCTTAGGAAACAGTGTGGACTGGGTGTGGTGTTGTAGGTGTGCCCCTGTGTCTCTGGCAGGTATATGTGGCTGGCATACGTTCACCAGTGACAAGCATGGTGACATATGCGACTGACCTGTACAGGTACGCGTTGTAAAGCAATGGACCGATCGGTGTGCACGGCCGGCCCATTGCATCTGTTGTGAGCGGGTACGCGTTGTATCCCGAAATACGCGTTGTACAGCAATGGACCGATCGGTGTGCCCAGCCGGCCCATTGCATCTGTTGTATCCCGAAATACGTGTTGTACAGCAATGGACCGATCGGTGTGCCCGGCCGGCCCATTGCATCTGTTGTGAGCGGGTACACGTTGTACAGCAATGGACCGATCGGTGTGCCCGGCCGGCCCATTGCATCTGTTGTATCCCAAAATACGCGTTGTACAGCAATGGACCGAACGGTGTGCCCGGCCGGCCCATTGCATCTGTTGTATCCCGAAATACGCGTTGTACAGCAATGGACCGATCGGTGTGCCCGGCCGGCCCATTGCATCTGTTGTGAGCGGGTACGCGTTGTATCCCGAAATACGCGTTGTACAGCAATGGACCGATCGGTGCGCACGCATTGGCTGGGGCCTGGCATGGCAACGGACGCGTTTTCGAAGCTCCAACGAGTCTGATGCAGTGAATTCAGTTGGCCAGCCACAACAATGTTGCAAAATCATGGGTGTCATGAAGTTGAAGATTTGAAGGATGCTGTGGGCGTGTATTAGTGTTGCTATTCCATGGATTGGTCAGATTCAGAAGATGCAAACGACTTGGACCTATCACTTTGGACACATGGGACAGTATCTGCCTCTGCAGCACACATATAATGCTGGCTGTTCCCCTGAGAGCTCACTTGCCTGCACTACATGCTCCAGGACGACATCTGCCACCAACACTGCTGCTGTCTCTGCATCCTCTGGCTACTGCAATGGCACGTACTGTGGAGAGAGCCCCAGCCTTCAGCCTTGAGGAGAACCAGGCCCTGCTGGACAGCCTCCTTCCACAGTACAGCAAGCTGTATGGGACACCAGGGGAGCAGGTGAGTGTGCTGTCCACTGCCTTTCTAATTTTGCATGTTGTCTGACTAGCAGGACTTACAGTGTGCACACCACTAGCTAGCATGCTCACTGAGTAGTTCTGAGCCCCCAAAGTGTGTAGTTACATGCACTGAACAGGTACAGTGCAGTAACAGTGCATTCCAACAAGGTTTACTTTCCATGCAATGATACCATGTAGTAACTGCTGGCAAACTGGTCATAGCCATCGTTGCACTGCCTGTGTACATCATGTGCCCCAGTGATTGAGACATGTATATCCAACTGTGTGATGCACGGATATGTTGCATGTGTAGTAATGGCATTTTCACTTTGTCATCCTCACATGCCCACCAGAAGCAGAAAATCTGGCTGACCATCGCCCGGGCAGTAAGATCCGTGGGGGACTACAAGCGCCGGATCCGCAACTGCCAGAAGAGGTGGCAGGACCTTCGAGGCTGGACCCGGAGGATCGCAAGGGTCCAGCTGAAGCTGTCGCCTCCTCGCAGGAGGGGCGGACACCGGACCCTGACCCCCCACATGCTCAGGATCCTGGCGGTGGTCTTCCCTGACCTGGATGGGCAGCTGAAGGCCAGACAGCAGCAAGGAGGGGGTGAGTCCATGACAGCACTGTGCACTTTGTCTGACATGCTATGTGCCCTCCTCTGGCCTGGTTAAACTTCCACAGTACATCAGTCTTGTGGTCCAGGACCCATGTCCCTCTATTGTGACATGCCCACTCCTCATCTGATACGCATATGTGTGGCCCTTACAGTCAGGAAATTGTGTCACTTGGGGACTGTGTCATTGCATTTTGCTTTGCTCAAGGTGGGGGACAGCATTTGTTCCGGTGACAATGTTGTGGGATTCATGGGTGGGTCAATTGCTCACACAATGCCCAAGTCCTGACATATAATCTGGGTGTAACTTTGATATGTGGTCCACTTGCTGATCTGATTCACCACATGTCCCTGGGGTATTTGGCACACCCCCATGCTGTGGGTGGGAACAATGTTTGGGCCTCAGGAGTATGTATATCAAGTGTGTCACACATGCTTAGACACCTGCCTACTGTCCAGGACTCATCCCTCTTACAGGTGGAGCTGGACAGTCATGCCTACTCCAGGGCATACAATACACTCTGTACTCCCACTCCCGTGGATCATCTGACATGTTGTGATCAGTGACATGTTCCCTCAGGTGTCTGCCTCTGTGTCATTGTGCTGTGGCTTCGTTGTCAGGACTACTGGTATGTTTGTCGGTTAGGGCTCAGCATGCCATCTGAGATGTGACCATGAGAGACGATACTTCTGTGACTTATAGGTGTCTGATCACTTGACTGTGCACACAAGTGTATGCGACTGTGACTTTCAGGCAGCTGTTTTTCATTCACAGCACACTGTGAGGTGCTCATGTTCAGAGAGTTGTGTTTCGTGTCCCCCATATGTCCAATTGGTATGACGTGGACATATAGTAGTTCAGATGATGTTGTTTTTGGGGGATGGACATGTGCACTTGTCAGTTACATAACTTGCATTCCCCATGTCCTAGGATTGTGACACAGTGCAGACTGTTGTTGGCTGGCTGCCATGGCCATGTGACTGGAGACAGTGATGTATGACTTTGCACGCATGCCTGTGTCATGGCATTAAACTTCCTAAGACTGATCCTGCAGGGGAGTGACATGTGCAACATGCACCCCATTGTGGCATTGACTAACCGGACTTGGGTGGATCATGGTGTCTGGTGCTGGTATGCATCACATGCATTTCTATTTAGACTCTGGCCATCCCTTTCTCTGGACACCTGCACTGACTCAGTGGCAAGAGATGTGATGTGTGCATGTTCACATACTTCACCGTGTTCCCTGCAATGTCCAACAACTGTGTAGGTGGTGCATGTGTCCACACTGGGGTCTTACCATCAGACAGGCACCAGACAGATGGGTGCAAGGGCAGGAGGGGTGTGAGTCCCATGGTTGACCATCAGACTGACAATTGGCTTCCCCGAATCTGTGTGAGGACTTTAGGCAATGTTCAACTAAGGATGCCAGGGCTTGCTCTGTGATGTACTGTACTTACTGTGGTGTGTGCAGTCAGTGCAGGTGACTGATGTTTGTCTGTTTCCCTAATTGTTTGCAGATACATCCACGGCCACAGGAGGGGACAGCTCCACGGACCAGGAGGAGCAGCGGAGCCAGACTGGGTCAGCATCCGACGAGTGGTCAGAGGGACCCAGTGGCACAGAGGGCGAGGGGAGCCACACCGAGGAGTCCTCAGCACCATCTACCTCAGCTGAGGACCACAGCAGCTCGGAGGATGACTCCCTTGTGGAGGCGGGTCTCAGCAGCCACCAAAGGCCAGCTAGTCTGTCTGGCCCCGCCACCACCACCACCACCACCGCCCTCCCATTGGCTCCCATTCCTGAGGTCCGTGGAGGCTCCCGTGCTCGGGAGCGTGTCTCCTTCGTGCCAGGCACCGCACCCCCTGCCCCTGTGTCCCCTGCTGCCCTGAGTGAGGAGTCTGTGTACCTCCTTCGGCAGCTCCATGTAGGGCAGACAGCAATGCTGAGTGTCCTCCATGCACACACCACTCTGTTGACACAGCTGGTGTCGTTCATGGAGGGCATCTCGACGGGTAAGTCTGCCCTACAGAGGAGCAATAAGTCCATGGACTCCTCCCTGACGGCAGCCGTGTCCCTCCTCCAACAGTCCCTCACCCCTCCCACCTCTGCCCCATCCACACTTCCTGCCACCCTACCTGCCCAAAGCACATGCACACCTGCACAATCACCCAAGCACACAGACACTAGCAGCACAGACACACCCAAGAGAAAGGCAAGACGTGCACACAAGCATCCTCAGGGGACTGATACCACACACACAGGGGATGGGGAACAGACACACACACAGGCATCCACAGTCACTCCGCAGTCCTCCAAATCCTCTCCCTCCAAGACCCCTTCCCTTGCCTCACCTGCTACCCCACCTACACAGCAGATCTTCCTGTGTGACCTCGGCCTCTTCCCCTCCGATCCTGCTGATCCAGCATACCGGGGGAAGAGGAAGTCCACCCACACAGAGGGGAGTGCCCCTCGCCCCCAGACACCCTCCCCCAGGCGCAGGCAGACACAGGACCCCATTCGGAAGTCCCCCCGGACCAGGAAGAGCAAGACCCCACCACCACCACCACGCAGCTCCACCACCCAGTCTCTCTCCTCCATCCCCCAGGCCACCACTCCACAGGTTCCCCCACCACACCCTGCCCCAGGTTCCCCCACACACCGATACTGCATCCCCAGACTGCTTAGGCCCTCCCCCTGCCACTTGCTCTTCCACCCCCAACCCAGACGCTCTGCCTGTTAGTGCCACTGGTGTGGAGACCGGGTCCCCCCTCTGTCCTGCCCACCTCATCTGCCCACCCTTCCACTCCCTTGGAGTCATGCACTGCAGTGGAGTCCACAACCACCCCGTCTGACTCGGGCACTGCAGTGGGGACCCAGTCCACTACATCAGACCAGCCCACTGCAGTGGTTGCAGCACCCACACCAACTGACTTGTGTACCACAGTGGTGCCGGCCCCCCTGAGTCAGACACCTCCACTGCAGTTGCCGGTGACACTCCTGCACCCACCACCCCTTCACTGCCTCACTCTGCCATCCCCTGATCCTGTCCATGCGGTGCCTGGCCTGCCCCTTGTATGCCCCTCCAAGGGGGATGTCCCCTGTCCGTACCAGTGCAGGCAAGCAATGGGTGACCAGTTGTCACTTATCACCCTGTTGGGACTGTGATTTTGGACTGGCCATTGGCCTTAGTTTCCTTTGGACTTCAGAGTTTACCTTGACATTTGCTGAATAAAGCCTCTTTTTGTTTAATTGTGGGTTTTCTTTTGATGTACATGATGTGGATGAGTAGCATCCTGCATTTGCAGTTGTAATAGTGTTCATATCAGGAAAATGAAGTGTTGCTGTGATGGACTTCATGTGGTCCATGGGATATGTGGCCTGTTGTAGTCTGGATCTATGGCATCCTTTGCTGCAGTCTGAGGGTGTAATGTTCAGCATTTGACACAGGGATGTACGTTTAGCATTTGTAAATGAACATCTTTGTCTTACACTGATGCACATCTGGTGGGCTTACCACTGTTCAATGTTCCGATTTCCCTGACTGTGTGCCCAGCTCCACTGGACATGCAGTTTTGCACATCAATGTCGAAGGACTCATCTGTGTATACAGTGCAACTTGCTTGACACGTGTTTTGGGTGTAGGCAGATGACTGACGTGACACTCCCGTACCCAGGCTGATGTGAGCAGAGCCTTCTGTGTGTTGTAGTTGTTGACTCACTGACGGAGTGTTCTGCTGACATGTTTGGGTCGTGCACAGACTAGGTTTGGCACAGCGGACCTTCCACAGGAGTGGAGTGCCCTCATGGCAGTGTGTAATCCGGTGACATTGCGTGGGCCTGTGTTGTGTGTTGTGTAAGCATGTCTGTGCGTGTTCCCTTCCCTTTTCCTACACAGGCTGTGTCCCTAGGGATGTTCCTGTTTGTGATGCTTGCTGAGTTGTTCTGTGTTCATCCAGCATCTTGGACCTGGTTTCTCCGTGATGTGGGTGCATGGCAAACTAATGTTCATGAGGTTGTCATCCCAGGTTGTCTTTGTTGTCAGGGCTGGGGATGTGGTCAAACGCAGATGGGACACATTCAGGATTCCCCTTGGCACTTGTTGTTTACACAAGTCATGTGATTTACAGTTTGTGGTAGCTTTCAGTGATTGTGACACGTTGTGTGTGTGACTGCTGCCACTCCTCAGGGTCAGAGCTGCAATGTTGGAAGTTGTGTACGTGTGTTCTTAGTGTGTCACCTTGGCTTCTTCGTTGGTGTGTGACTATGGCCAGGATCCCATTGATTGTGGTGGATTTCACATCATGCCCATGTACAGCGTACTGTGCTGTGTGTCAGACATTGACGAGTCTTGTTGACTGGCCATGTGTGATGGCTTTCTGCACCTTAGTTCCCACCACCACCCCTGGTATTGTCATGGGTGCATGTGCAATGTCACCAGTCCATGTGAGCTTCACTGCTGCACATTGGTGGAGATCAGGGTGTGTGGTGTTGAGTGTGTGCAAATGTGAGTTGTTGCACGGCTAGACCCCTACCTCCATATTGGCCTTGGCTGGCAGGCCGTGCTGATTGATTAGAGCTTGTGTAGGTGTGATGGTAGTTTGTTGCTCAGGACACATGGCTGTGGTTCACAGTGTGAACGACATCTACCTTTGTCATCACAGTGGGATTATCATGCAGGCTAGTGTCAGCCCAATGTGGGGTCCCTGGGGGTAGTGCTGTGGTGGGTCTGTCTCTTGCTGTGTTAGTTGCTGTTCCTACAAGCTTGTGTGACATGTGTAATTTGGGCTCCCTCTCATCTAACAATGCCTGATTGCCCACATAGGGGTATCCGATCCATGAGTAACTTTTGTATGGCACTGTATACACATCTGTGTGGTTGGAATTCAGGCCTCCTCATGTGTTGTGTGGTTGCCTGGGGACACTGGCACACCCCCCATCACCAGTTGTGTTTGATATGCAGTGTGAGTCTGCCTGTTTGTGTTTGTGCCTTAGCACCACTGCATTGGCATATCTTGAGTGTGCCATTGGCTGTATGTTGTTTGGTGGCTTTCCCCTGCTGTCCCTGGGACTCCTAGGTCATCAGTCAGCACAATAATCATGGTTTGTATGTCCCATTGCTGCCATGGTATGGTATTTGTTCACCTCACATCTACAGTCTCCACAGGATATCTACATTTGTGTGTCCATTGGTGCAGATATGTGGGTCAGCATTATGATGGTCACTTCTGTCATTGTGTTATTTGTGAATGTTGACAATATGGGACCCCATGGGTGATGTTTGTATGCACATGGCCAAAACGATGTTTCAGTGACACTGCACTGTTTGCCTCGACCAATCTATGTTGCTATGGGACACAAGCACTACTATGCCACTGATGTGTTTGTTGTTGTGTGACCAGGATTCATCCATGCAGTTTGGCTTTGGCAGCTTTTACCATGACTACACTTACCTTATGATCACTGTGGTGATGATGCTTTCGGCCCCATTGCCACACTGTTCAAAAGTTGCATCAGCTATGGACCCCATACTTACCTTTTGGTCACTGTGGTGATGGGGCTTTAGGCCCCATTGCCACACTGTTCAAAAAGTGCATCAGCTATGGACACCACACTTCCCTTTGGTCACTGTGGTGATGGGGCTTTAGGCCCCATTGCCACACTGTTCAAAAAGTGCATCAGCTATGGACACCACACTTCCCTTTTGGTCACTGTGGTGATGGGGCTTTAGGCCCCATTGCCACACTGTTCAAAAATGTGCATCAGCTATGGACACCACACTTCCCTTTTGGTCACTGTGGTGATGGGGCTTTAGGCCCTATTGCCACACTGTTCAAAAAGTGCATCAGCTATGGACCCCACACTTCCCTTTTGGTCACTGTGGTGATGGGGTGTTCGAGCCCATTGCCACAGTGGCCATGGTCGGCTTGCATTGTGGAGGCCACACACATTTATGTGTGACACATGTGTTAGGGGGTCACATTGTATGTTCAATGTCATGTTCAGTCTTGTAGGCATTTGACACAGACTACACACGCTTGTCAGGGTGTTGGGGGGGGATGTAATTTTCTGTCATTCCTTATGTGGGAGTATGCTGGTTGTGTCATGCATTACCCGTCCTATGAGTAGGGGTGGTGTTAGTGGTAGGCATCCATCACCCCATGAGTGGGGATGGTAGTAGTGACAGGCATCCAGCCCCCCTGAGTAGGGGTGGTGGTGGTGGCAGGCATCCAGGCCCCCTGAGTAGGGGTGGTGGTAGTGGCAGGCATCCAGCCCCTAAGGGTGGGTATGGTAGTAGTGACAGGCATCCAGGCCCCCTGAGTAGGGGTGGTGGTAGTGGCAGGCATCCATCCCCCTAAGGGTGGGTATGGTAGTAGTTACAGGCATCCAGGCCCCCCTGAGTAGGGGTGGTGGTAGTGGCAGGCATCCATCCCCCTAAGGATGGGGATGGTAGTAGTGACAGGCATCCATGCCCCCCGGAGTAGGGGTGGTGGTAGTGACAGGCATCCAGGCCCCCCTGAGTAGGGGTGGTGGTAGTGACAGGCATCCATCCCCCTAAGGATGGGGATGGTAGTAGTGACAGGCATCCAGCCCCCCCTGGATAGGGGTGCTGGTAGTGGCAGGCATCCATCCCTCTAAGGGTGGGGATGGTAGTAGTGACAGGCATCCAGGCACCCATGATTAGGGGTGGTGGTAGTGACAGGCATCCAGGCCCCCCTGAGTAGGGGTGGTAGTAGTGGCAGGCATCCAGCCCCCTAAGGGTGGGTATGGTAGTAGTGACAGGCATCCAGGCCCCCCTGGATAGTGGTGGTGGTAGTGGCAGGCATCCATCCCCCTAAGGATGGGGATGGTAGTAGTGACAGGCATCCAGGCACCCATGATTAGGGGTGGTGGTAGTGGTAGGCATCCATCCCCCCATGAGTGGGGATGGTAGTAGTGACAGGCATCCAGCCCCCATGAGTGGGGATGGTAGTAGTGACAGGCATCCAGCCCCCCTGGATAGTGGTGGTGGTAGTGGCAGGCATCCATCCCCCTAAGGGTGGGGATGGAAGTAGTGCCAGGCATCCAGCCCCCCCTGGATAGGGGTGGTGGTAGTGGCAGGCATCCATCCCCCTAAGGGTGGGGATGGTAGTAGTGACAGGCATCCAGCCCCCCCTGGATAGGGGTGGTGGTAGTGGCAGGCATCCATCCCCCTAAGGGTGGGGATGGTAGTAGTGACAGGCATCCAGGCACCCATGATTAGGGGTGGTGGTAGTGACAGGCATCCAGGCCCCCCTGAGTAGGGGTGGTAGTAGTGGCAGGCATCCAGCCCCCTAAGGGTGGGTATGGTAGTAGTGACAGGCATCCATGCCCCCCTGAGTAGGGGTGGTGGTAGTGGCAGGCATCTAGCCCCCCCTGAGTAGGGGTGGTGGTGGTGGCAGGCATCTAGCCACCCATGAGTAGGGGTGGTTGTAGGGTGGTGTTGGTGGTAGGCATCCATCCCCCTATGGGTGTGTATGGCATTGGTGTTGGCCATCCCACCCCTATGGTTCTGCTGTTGCTTGTGTACGTCATTTGTGCATCCCTATGTGTGTGACATATTTCGGGTACGTGTAGTTTGTTTGTATTGTTGGTGTTTGACTTACCGTCTGCGCCGTACGCGTCCGTGCCGGTCCTGGTAATAGATGTAGAGTATAGGTAGGACCTGCGCAATGGGATTCATGCTTGGATCGTCTCGTTCGGGTTTCTCGTGTCTTCGACTCGTACTCGTCGCTGGCTTGTTCGTCTCGTAGCCGTGGATCGTCTTGTGGCACACAACGGAGCTTATGTACGGCCCGCCCGGATGCTCAAACGTGCCGGACGTAGTGACGGGTTCGGCGCGTACGGAATGCGCATCGTACTAGTCCGGCCGGAAGGTGCTGTGTATTTGCTTCCGTGCGGCTCGAATCGGCGTTTACGGATCCGGCTCGGGCGGGGAACAGGAGCTGGATTGGGTGAGTACGGCTCGTTCGGTAACTGGGTTGTTATACGCATCGTACTTGTTCGTCCGGACGAGTGTACGATTCAGTCGGGAAACACGCATTCGGCTTGTATTTTTTCCGGACGAATACTGTTATGTGCGCTTCCGGCCCAAATCGGAATCGACCCCATAGTGGTAGAAACAATCAGATTGTATTTTGTCATCTAAGGAAATGTAATTAAAAATGTGCATAAATCAATATATATGTACACACACACACACACACCTGTATGTGTGTTTGTGTGTGTATGTTAGAAGTGCTTTGTTGTATTTTCTTCTTAATGTGTTCTATATTTAAAAAACGTTTTTGAAGTGAAGAGACTTTTGTCAAATTTCACCAACACAACACGCTGATACAGCATAGGCAGGTACAGTGCAGTTTCCCATTATAAAAAGAACAGAAATGGAGGCTCTCTTGTGGCTGCACTGTAATATAGGCTGCCACTGTGCAATACGTGCTGGCACTATCCTGCCTACTCTCAATCTCCAGAGGCGCTTGCAGAAGGCTGACCCTGCTACAAAATTAGAAGGAACTTAAGGCACAGACACCACAGTTTGGGGCGCCAGTGATTGTGCTTTATTCTCTCCCTACAAATTCTCTCTTGAGGCTGCATGAGTAGATAGAAATGAATTATAACACTGCTATAACTCCTAAGGCCCTAAACTAATAATATAGAGGATTTAGGCTTTAGGAGGGGTGAACTGCTGGGGTTCACGCACAACCAGACAGGACCCTAGTTAATTTTTCAAGACGACAACCTGTCTGTTGGTTGCACCCCAAAAATCCACCAGAATATGGGAAGTAATTGTAGGAAAGACAGGTTGTGCTGAGTGTATATCTTTAAATTCTTGGAATAAATGTCTCAATATCCAGATATGCTATAAGTTTTTCTTAGTTCTGTATTTATTTCAAGTCAAATAAAAGAAACAAAAAACAGCCGACATGTGTTTTGCCCATATGGCTGGCACGCCAAGGGCTTTTTCAAGGCAAAGATACTAAATAATATGTCCAATGGTTGTCCTGTAAGTATTCAAGCAGATTAGCAAAGAGTCCCTGCGATCCGATGGTGATAATCATCGGACTGCAGGGACTCTTTGCTAATAAGAAGGTTGCGGCGGGAGGAAGCAGATGGTGAGGTGGGCAGGAGAGCAAGGTGAAGCAGAGGGTTAGGCAAAGAGAAAAGACTATGAGGTGTAGAAAGCAGAAGAGATAAAATGCATAAGTAACCCCCCCCCCAGAAATACAGAGTAAAACTAGTAAACCATCCAGCATGCCCACAGCCAGCTATGAGACAGCTGGGAGACTCTAGATTACTATATCACACAAGGGGAGAGATCAAGAGCATAAATGGGGTCACGCCTGCCCTTATTCACATAACATACCACAAAATGGCGTGACACCCTTGGATTTCGCTATGAGCCCAGTTGGCTATTCAGAAAAACAAGCAAAGAAATGAAGAAAAATCCCTGCTGTCGCTAACTACTGCCCAGTGTCTAGGCAATTCCAAGAATTGGACAAGGATGGCTCACTCACGTAATGTGACATGCTTCATCATTTGCCACCTCGTCCCACCCTGGTAAGATGGTACTACCAGGGCAGACTCAACCTCAGATGGGGGCTGACCTGAGGGAGTTCTTAGATATTTCTTATCTTTTCTGGATAATGCTATAATCCAGTTTTTTGGTTAAAAAAACCCTTAGGATAAACAACAAAAGGGTCCTTTATTAAGGTGGTATCTTAGGTTTATTAAAAATTACCAACGGGTAAAAACAGGAGGCATATATTTGTATAATGACCTATATGTGTCACTGCATGGAGATAAATTTTATGCCAACATGTTTCTGCCTATTGTTAGCCTAATGGTCTAAGGCATTCATCAGAGCTATGTCTATGTGTCCCTACACAACAAAAAGTTGGTGCAGAGTACCCATAAATGAGATAGACAGAGAGGACCTACCTCTCAATCGAAATCTTTTGGTAGAAGTAACCTGGGAATAAAAGAAGGTAGTACAGAGACATCATTTACATATTAATAAACAAGGTGAGAGAGTTACTGCGCTCATTGTGCTCTATCGTACCTTCCGAGAAGTTTATTAATTGTATACCTAGAGCCTCATCTATTTAAAAACCTTAGCAATGGTAGACAATAATCAAAATGTGAAGAGGTGATGTAAAAACATTTATGGACATGACATGCATATGTGATACACAAACCACGTGAGAAAAGAAGGTGTTTTTTACCTAGTTCTACTGCGCTAATTGCTGCATGGTCTGTTCGGGGTGGGCCTCTTCTGTAGTCACACTCTAGTCGTTAGGGTGACATACAACATCAGGGTTTGTTTAAAGCTAAACATAGGAGAAAACATACAATGGTCATGTCGTTTTTTTTTACTCTTAATAACCCCATTCTTCTTCATGGCCCCCTATGCTTCTTCATGGCCCTCCCAGATTCCGAATCCTGCCTTGAAAGCAGAACGCTAGCCAGACTAAATACTATTACTCACACCTACAAATAAAGACATCAGCTGACAAGACAGTCAATCATTTTACTAAACATGAGGGTGTGGTGTTTTTAGCACTGCACCTTTCCTTACCACCTTCTGTATTCTGGAATCTAATGACTTTTCTGCAGGAGGGCTCCGGGTCTGGTCGTTGGAAAGGTGTTGGTGGATGAGGTGGCATAAAAAAATATACATCTTTGCTCCAATCCATGCCTGTGAGACATCGTTCCAATGAGGACGACATGAGAAACAATTAAATCCACCTCAACACGACCAGATGTTTGTCAGTGCTATCTTGTAGAGTTTGTCACGATGCAGGGAAGCTTCATTTGTGACGTTGGAACGCAACGCAGACTCTAGTAAGTGTCACTGAAACACAACTGGGGCTGGTGAAACTCAAGTAGATGCCGACATGCGTCACTGAAACGCAACGTTGAAGCTGTACGTTGAAAGGAGGCCTTATCAAACCATATGTCACGTAACGTTGTGTGAACTATAGTTGTTCAGATGTGTGTAATTGTTTTAGTCCCAGCACGATGCATATAAGTGTCACTAGACGGCAGAGAGCTTAACAGGCAACAGTCTGTTCAAGGTTTGTTCAAGGCGAACTATGTACTGAACATTCTTCAGACTGAGTAATGGAAGTATTTTGTTCTCCAATACACCTTTGATGACTATGTGGCACATTCTGCTTATCTAAACGCTACATAACTGGATAAGATTTTGACAACGTGGTACTTAGATTCCATGTACTAGTGACTCATCAAACAGCTGAATAGCAGATATTTGAGCTCTTCTATGACTTTTGGACAGTTTGCAAAGAGGATTTGGTACGTACACTGGAAGTGGCACTGATCTTGATCTTTTCCCTATTTTGTTCGAGCATATACAAACGCTTGCGCTGTTAGGCGATCTGTTGTGTGTACTTTGTGGGGTCTGACTCCTCCCACGCTTTGGATCGGCTTTTGTGTGTGTCACCTAAAAATGGTAGCCTGCAAATGGCTAATGGTGGGAGCATGTCCCACCTTTTCTAAAAAGTTGATTCACATGGGGTATTGCCAAGGGAGAGAGCAGTGGCGCGCGCGGTGGCTGCTGAGGCAGGACACACTCTTTGCTCTGACAGCTAACCTCCCGCCCCATTAGTTCCACCCCCTCCCGGGCCTCTCTCCTGCCTGTCAATTTCCTTCCTCTTTTTAGGTCTCGCCCTGAAAGCCAGCGCTTCTGCTCTGGGCGAGACATTTTGTAGTGGGCTTGCAGAAATGCGACCACAACTTTTGGCTGGCCTAGAGCATGCGAGTACGCGCACATTAACGCGCGCATTCCTCGCATCGCTCCAGGCGCCATGTGGCTTTCACCTCACTTGCTCGAGGCGCCATCTGGCTTTCATCAAAGAATTCTACGGCTGAACAAGCAGGAGGGGCCGGACAAGGACACATTGGCTTTTTTTTGTTTAATTGAAAGTTTATTCAATTCTACGGCTGAGCAATCAGGAGGGGCCGGACAAGGACACATTGGCTTTTTTTGTTTAATTTAAAGTTTATTCAATTCTACGGCTGAGCAAGCAGGAGGGGCCGGACAAGGACACATTGGCTTTTTTTGTTTAATTTAAAGTTTATTCTTACTCATTCTTTGACTTTTTTTTTTTTAAAGTTCATTCTCTGTGAAGGCAACATTGGCTATTTTTTTCCGGCATTTAGTTCTTTAGTCTCTCTTGATCCCCCCCCCACTTTTTTTACACACTTTCTCTGTATTTCACTATTTCCACACTCTCTCATTCTCTCTCTTCACCACAGCATCTCACAGCACCACTCAGCACCACCACAGCACCACTCAGCACCACCACACCACCACTCAGCACCACCACAGCATCACTCAGCACCACCACAGCATCACTCAGCACCACCACAGCGTCACTCAGCACCACCACAGCATCACTCAGCACCACCACAGCATCAGTCAGCACCACCACAGCACCACTCCGCACCACCACAGGATCACTCAGCATCTACACAGCATCACTCAGCACCACCACAGCACCACCCCAGCATCACTCAGCACCAGCACAGCACCACTCAGCACCACCACAGCATCACTCAGCATCTCCACAGCAGCACTTAGCACCACCACAGCACCACCACAGCATCACTCAGCACCACTCAGCACCACCACAGCATTACTCAGCACCACCACACCACCACTCAGCACCACCACAGCACCACAACAGCATCACTCAGCACCACCACTGCATCACTCAGCACCACCACAGCACCACCCCAGCATCACTCAGCACCAGCACAGTACCACCACAGCATCACTCAGCACCACCACAGCATCACTCAGCACCACCACAGCATCACTCTGCACCACCACAGCATCACTCAGCACCACCACAGCATCACTCAGCACCACCACAGCACAACTCAGCACCACCACAGCAACACACCAGCACAGCATCACTCACCACCACCACAGCACCACCCCAGCATCACTCAGCACCAACACAGCACCACCACAGCATCACTCAGCACCACCACAGCACCACTCAGCACCACCACAGCACCACTCAGCACCACCACAGCACCACTCAGCACCACCACAGCACCACTCAGCACCACCTCAGCATCACTCAGCACCACCCCAGCATCACTCAGCACCACCCCAGCATCACTCAGCACCACCCCAGCATCACTCAGCACTAACTCAGCACCACTACAGCATCACTCAGCACCACCACAGCATCACTCAGCACCACCACAGCATCACTCAGCACCACCACAGCACCACCCCAGCATCACTCAGCACCAACACAGCACCACCACAGCATCACTCAGCAACACCACAGCATCACTCAGCACCACCACAGCATCACTCAGCACTATCACAGCATCAGTAAGCACAACAACAGCATCACTAAGCACCACCACAGCATCACTCAGCACCACCACAGCATCACTCAGCACCACCACAGCATCACTCAGCACCACCCCAGCACCACTCCGCACCACCACAGCATCACTCAGCATCTCCACAGCACCACTCAGCACCACCACACCACCACTCAGCACCACCACAGCATCACTCAACAACACCACAGCATCGGTCAGCACCACCACAGCACCACTCAGCATCTCCACAGCATCACTCAGCACCACCACAGCGCCACCACATCATCACTCTGCACCAGCACAGCACCAGCACAGCACCACTCAGCATCTCCACAGCATCACTCAGCACCACCACAGCGCCACCACATCATCACTCTGCACCAGCACAGCACCACCACAGCACCACTCAGCACCACCACAGCAACACCACAGCACCACTCAGCACCACCACAGCACCATCCCAGCATCACTCAGCACCAACACAGTACCACCACAGCACCACAACAGCACCACTCAGCACCACCACAGCATCACTCAGCACCACCATAGCACCACCCCAGCATCACTCAGCACCAACACAGCACCACCACAGCATCACTCAGCAACACCACAGCATCACTCAGCACCACCACAGCATCACTCAGCACCACCACAGCATCTCTCAGCACCACCACAACATCACTGAGCACCACCACAGCATCACTCAGCACCACCACACCACCACTCTGCACCACCACACCACCACTCTGCACCACCACAGCACCACTCAGCACCACCACAGCACCACTCAGCACCACCACAGCACCACCACAGCACCACCACAGCATCACTCAGCACCACCACAGCATCACTCAGCACCACCACAGCACCACCCCAGCATCACTCAGCACCACCACAGCATCACTCAGCAATACCACAGCATCACTCAGCACCACCACAGCACCACCACAGCATCACTCAGCACCATCACAGCATCAGTAAGCACAACAACAGCATCAGTAAGCAACACCACAACACCACTCAGCACCACCACAGCATCACTCAGCACCACCACAGCATCACCTCAGCACCAACACAGCACCACCACAGCATCACTCAGCAACACCACAGCATCAGTCAGCACCACCACAGCATCAGTCAGCACCACCACAGCACCACTCCGCACCACCACAGCATCACTCAGCATCTCCACAGCACCACTCAGCACCACCACACCACCACTCAGCACCACCACAGCATCACTCAGCAACACCACAGCATCGGTCAGCACCACCACAGCACCACTCCGCACTACCACAGCATCACTCAGCACCACCCCAGCATCACTCAGCACCAACACAGCACCACCACAGCATCACTCAGCAACACCACAGCATCAGTCAGCACCACCACAGCACCACTCCGCACCACCACAGCATCACTCAGTATCGCCACAGCACCACTCAGCACCACCACACCATCACTCGGCACCACCACAGCATCACTCAGCAACACCACAGCATCGGTCAGCACCACCACAGCACCACTCCGCACCACCACAGCCCCACTCCGCACCACCACAGCATCACTCAGCATCTCCACAGCATCACTCAGCAGCACCACAGCATCACTCAGCACCACCACAGCGTCACTCAGCACCACCACAGCATCACTCAGCACCACCACAGCATCAGTCAGCACCACCACAGCACCACTCCGCACCACCACAGCATCACTCAGCAACACCACAGCATCACTCAGCACCACCACAGCACCACCACAGCATCACTCAGCACCATCACAGCATCAGTAAGCACAACAACAGCATCAGTAAGCAACACCACAACACCACTCAGCACCACCACAGCATCACTCAGCACCACCACAGCATCACCTCAGCACCAACACAGCACCACCACAGCATCACTCAGCAACACCACAGCATCAGTCAGCACCACCACAGCATCAGTCAGCACCACCACAGCACCACTCCGCACCACCACAGCATCACTCAGCATCTCCACAGCACCACTCAGCACCACCACACCACCACTCAGCACCACCACAGCATCACTCAGCAACACCACAGCATCGGTCAGCACCACCACAGCACCACTCCGCACTACCACAGCATCACTCAGCACCACCCCAGCATCACTCAGCACCAACACAGCACCACCACAGCATCACTCAGCAACACCACAGCATCAGTCAGCACCACCACAGCACCACTCCGCACCACCACAGCATCACTCAGTATCGCCACAGCACCACTCAGCACCACCACACCATCACTCAGCACCACCACAGCATCACTCAGCAACACCACAGCATCGGTCAGCACCACCACAGCACCACTCCGCACCACCACAGCACCACTCCGCACCACCACAGCATCACTCAGCATCTCCACAGCATCACTCAGCAGCACCACAGTGCCACCACAGCGCCACCACATCATCACTCAGCACCACCACAGCACCATCCCAGCATCACTCAGCACCAACACAGTACCACCACAGCATCACTCAGCACCACCACAGCACCACTCAGCACCACCACAGCATCACTCAGCACCACCCAAGCATCACTCAGCACCAACACAGCACCACCACAGCATCACTCAGCACCACCACAGCATCACTCAGCACCACAGCAGCATCACTCAGCACCACCACAGCATCACTCAGCACCACCACAGCATCACTCAGCACCACCACAGCATCACTCAGCACCACCACAGCATCACTCAGCACCACCACAGCATCACTCAGCACCACCACAGCATCACTCAGCACCACCACACCACCACTCAGCACCACCACACCACCACTCAGCACCACCACACCACCACTCTGCACCACCACACCACCACTCTGCACCACCACAGCACCACTCAGCACCACCACAGCATCACTCAGCACCACCACACCACCACTCAGCACTACCACACCACCACTCAGCACCACCACACCACCACTCAGCACCACCACACCACCACTCAGCACCACCACACCACCACTCAGCACCACCACACCACCACTCAGCACCACCACAGCACCACTCAGCACCACTCAGCACCACTCAGCACCACCACACCACCACTCAGCACCACCACAGCACCACTCAGCACCACCACAGCATCACTCAGTACCACCACAGCATCACTCAGCACCACAACAGCATCACTCAGCACCACCACAGCATCATTCAGCACCACCACAGCATCACTCAGCACCACCACAGCATCACTCAGCACCACCACAGCACTACTCAGCACTACTCAGCACCACTCAGCACCACCACAGCACCACCACAGCATCCCTCAGCACCACCACACCACCACTCAGCACCACCACACCACCACCACAGCATCACTCAACACCACCACCACAGAATCACTCAACACCACCACCACAGCATCACTCAGCACCACCACCACAGCATCACTCAGCACCACCACAGCATCACTCAGCACCACCACACCACCACTCAGCACTACCACACCACCACTCAGCACTACCACACCACCACTCAGCACCACCACTCAGCACCACCACTCAGCACCACCACAGCATCACTCAGCACCACCGCACCACCACTCAGCACCACCACAGCACCACTCAGCACCACCGCAGCACCACTCAGCACCACCGCAGCATCACTCAGCACCACCGCAGCATCACTCCGCACCACCGCAGCACCACTCAGCACCACCGCAGCACCACTCAGCACCACCGCAGCATCACTCAGCACCACCACAGCATCACTCAGCACCACCACAGCATCACTCAGCACCACCACAGCATCACTCAGCACCTCCACAGCATCACTCAGCACCACCACAGCATCACTCAGCATCACTCAGCACCACCACCACAGCATCACTCAGCACCACCACCACAGCATCACTCAGCACAACCACCACAGCATCACTCAGCACAACCACAACAGTATCACTCAGCATCGCCTTTGCACTAGTACACCACCACATCATCATCACTCAGCAAGACCTAAGTATCATTCAGCATCACCTCAGCATCGTCTCAGCACCAGTCACCACCACCACCACCACCACCACCACCACCACCACTACCACTACCACCTCAACATCACTCAACACCACCTCAGCCTGCTCTCGGAATCTGCCATCTGTTGATTCTCCCCTAGCGTCTGGCCGCTGCTAGTGTTATAATACAGGTACTAGTTCACAACCTTCAACCTTCAATTGTTTATGCCCCCTCAAAAAAAAACTTTAACAAACAACCATTGGAATAGGCAAAAACAAGTTGCCAGCATTGCAATAACAAAAGAGAAAAGAGGAAATTTTTTATTGTACATAAATTTTTTAATATGGTCGTTCTGTTGGACATAATGCCTTCTTGGTCATATATAAGGTAACAAAAATGCTTCTGGCACTTTTTTATTACAACTTTTCAGCATGCTGCACAGCAGCCACACTTCTCTACAGCACAGCTTAAACACATTGGCAAAGTCAATAGCTCTGCCTAAACACTTATAAGGCCCCAAAGGCGAGACCTATTGGCTATGCCAATGCTTGTTTGTTTTGGCAGTGCGGCACGCTTTAAGTATAGCAGCTGCGCGCCTTCTTGTCTTCTTTTTTGGCAGTGGGAAGCATTTAATTACATGCTTTTTTATTTAACATTTACAATAAGTGAGAGATGCAGCTCTGTTGATGTTAGCACGCATACATAAAAAGCCTGCACAATACCTAGAGCGCCCAGCACTTGTTGGGACTGAAATGATTTGTAGTAAAAGGAAGTGGAGTGCTAATACGCATGCGCGCAATGGGGCACATGCGCAGTATTGACGCCGGGCATTAATGGGGAGCTTCAAGTTACGGATCAGAGGCTGCAGGGGGAGAATGGAGGAGCCTGCCCCAGAGGCAGCACAGCTAGCACTCATGGTGCACCGTGTCCATCTCAGGCTGGCTCAGAGGTCCTCCTCCAGCACTCAGACTGTGCAGCTCGCACCTGCAGCCTGGCCAGGCCACCCGCGCTATGGGGGGCTTACATTGCAGCGGCCGCCAGCCACTGTGACTGGAGTAGACACCTTGTAGGGCAGCAGATACCACAACAGTGGTGGCAAAGCACAGGTGCTACCTCCTCTCATGGCGCCAGTTGAAGGGAGACCCTCATCCTTGCCACATGCCCTTCAATCAGTGTAAGTAGGAAATGAAGACAGCCTGTGAACATATAGGCATTCTCCATGACTATAAAGTAGTTGCTTCGATGGCTCCGCTAGGGGGACAAACAACTAAATTTAAGCTATACAAAGGCTTTTGAAGCAGGGCAACACAGAGAGTGGTCATATTTTACTCAAAGGTTACTAGCCTGTCTGGCACACCGTATGTACAAGAAGCCTTTTACTATTATTTTTTTGCAGTTTTTTTATTTTATATAGCGTGAACTCGTCCCGAAGGTAATGGAGCGCTTTACATGAGCACCAGTTACGTTATACAAGGATACATTCATTTTTTGGTAGGCGCGGGGAGATTAAGTGATTTGCCCAGATTCGCAGGATGTTGAGCCAATGCCGAGACTCGAACCTTGTTTCCCAGTTCCAAAGTTGGCAAGGCATCATGTTAGTATGTACCTGTGCCCCTTCTTTGCCCCTCCACAACATCCCTCTAGCAAGGTGATAATTCCCACACTTCTCCCAGGCCACCCAGTCGGTTAATAAGGAATGGAATATTGTCATGCCTCCTTTAAACGTGATGCATTAACTACATTTCCCATCAAATTGAAAGGCTTAGAATCACAGCATACGTTTTACTATTGCAGTTTAAGTGAATTCTTTCAATGTATGTGATTGCGGCACCATGGGTCTACAGAAAGGGGAACTACTACTGGGTAAATGATGTCATGATGTGGAGACAATTACCCGTGGTATATTTAGTTTTTGCTCAAATCAAAACATATAAGGACGCTGTATAAAAGGTGTTGTAATTTCACTTTTTTTACTTCTTTTCAATCAACTCTTGACATTTACAAAACAATCGGTCATACTTTTAAGAAAAGTTTAGTAAAAGCGGAGTGTCCCGGATTATCGCCGCAAGAAGCCAAATAATCTTGAAGACATGTGTAAAACCCAAATGCTGCCCATTGAATACACAAACCGAGATGTTGGTCTTGTGAAGCTGGTGCCAATTACCAACAATCAGATCCCCAAATTTAAATTCCAAAGGCCACACCAAGGGGTCAATTTGTGTTGGATTATCAGCATCCGTAGAATAAATTGTAATGAGTGAAAGTAGCAGAAAGAAAATTATTAACAAAGATGCAATGAGATAAGGACTCAGCAATCAACACAAGGTGTGCAAGTCCAGGCAGAGATCAACCATAGCTGATCGACAGCACAACAGAGCAGCTTTTTTACAGCAGGTTGCTCATGAATTACAGAGGGCAAGAGGATTGAAGTGTACAGGAGGTATACAATAATAAACAAGAGATAAGTACATGAGTGACAGACAGAGCTGCAGCTGCTTTTCTGGTCCCAGTGGTAATTCCTCATTCTTACTCCTCTAGGCAGTGCTGCTAGCTGCTTTTCTGGTCCCGTCGATAATTCCTCATTCTAAGACCTCTAGGCAGTGCTGGTAGCTGCTTCTCTGGTCCCAGTGGTAATTCCCCATTCTTAGTCCCCTAGACAGTGCTGCAGCTACTTCTCTGGTCCCATCGGTAAGTCCTCCAATCTAAGCCCTCTAGGCAGTGCTGCAGCTGTGTCTCTGTCCTAGAAGTAATTCCCCATTCTTAGTCCTCTAGACAGTGCTACAGCTGCATCTCTGTTCATACATCCACTAAACTCCAAACCAAAACACATAGGTAAAAGACATTGTCATTTATTACACCAATAGCTCTAACTCCCAAAAACTACGTGACCTATTGCATTGCAAATGCTTGCTATTTATTTTTTTGTGGTTTGAACAGTGGAAGAAAACATACATTCAAACAAAACAGTGAAAAGGTATGCAAGCAAATAGGGTGTAGCCCAAAAGACTTACAAATATAAGGATGATTGTAGCCAAAGTGTGTTACTTTTAAAAGGCACCTGACAGGGTTGTGCAAAGGGCTGAGGAAAAAGAGTTTCAAATCCTTGTTGTGCGTTCAGATAAGGCTTGATTTATGTAACATCCTTGTTTGAATGTGGGGCTGTAACGATGAGTTTGTTTTGCTAAAATGGTAGTGAGCTGCGGCTCCAGTTCTCAAAGACATGGTTCCAAGGAGAGGAATTGTTGTTCTTACGGATGCCAGGGGCTGGGTGCTATCTTGTTGCAGAGAGATGGTAATGAAGAAAGAATCATTTCTTGTGTTTCGAGAGCATTGAGGGGTGCTAAGGCAAATTATTCACTTATGGAGAAGGAGACTCTGGCAGTCAGGTGGGCTGACAAAAGATTTATACTTTTTTTGTGGGAAGGAGTTTTCGTGGTGAGATTTGATCATAAACTGCTGAGAGGAATGTTGCCAAAGAAGGGTCTTGACTCAGCAGCAGCTCGCATTTGCAAATGCGCAGTTGAACTTTAGGAATATACCTTCAGAATAAGGTATATTCCAGATGTATCAATTGTGAAGCTGATTGTCCAGATTGGTGGGCAAGTCGGTTGTAAGTGATGCGGCTAGATCTGAGGATGATGATATTTGACGTGATGAAAGTGTCTGTGTAATTCCTCATGGTGCGTTTTGAAGATATATGGAGGGAGGAAATTGGACTGGATGATGAATGCCTTAAGAAGAGTCTGGATTTGATGAAAATGGTTGAACGGATAAGAGATTGTTGTGTAAAGAATTGCATCTTTTTTTAAACATATTAGAGAGGAGTTGGCTGAGAGAGACAGTTTGATATTTTGAGGTACCAGGTTGGTAGTTCCTTGGAGTTTACGGGGTAGAGTGATGGATTTAGCCCATGAAAGCCATTTTGGCATTGTTAAGTGCAACAAACAATTGTGTGAAGACTTTTGGTGGCAGGGTCTTGATTTAGGAATGGAGGCAGTTGTTTGTCAGTGTTGTGAAATCAACGCTAATGACAAAGTGTGTGTAACACATGTATCTCCCACGGTTTGTATTTTTACCCAAAGGTACTTGCTGATCAATTCTGTTGATATTATAGGCCAACTGAAGGGTAAAGGATCCCCCCTGTATTTGTTTGTTGTAATGGCTTTGTACTCGAGATGATCAGACCTTTTTTTGAGAGAGCAACATCACTTCTAGTTCTATTATTACATTTTTGCAAGGATTATTTCATTATGAGGGTTTTCCCAGCTCCCTACTGAGTGACCATTTATTCAGCTGTGCTCCACAGCGGTTGAAGCGTTTTGTAACGAGTGTAGTGTTGAACCTAAGAAATGCTCACTATACCATCCAAAAAGTAATGAATGGTATGGTTGAGCGCTTCAACAGGACCATCAAAAAAATCTATACAGTTGGTTAGATACAATAGTGGTGATTGGAAAAAGGTACTTCAAGAGTGCTTATTGGCATACAGATTATCTCCACAGGTTGTATGACAGAAGCATGCATGGCTAAACCACCTGTGCTTCAACAATGCGGTCACAACTACAAATACATCTTAACCACGCATTCATTTACTACACATGCCTTTACAATGCATTTTGCTGTAAAGGCATGCTTGGTAAAGTTAGATGCGTAGTAAAGTTCACACCCCAGCCCCCCTACCCTGAGCCCTTAAAACCGGGCCCCAGCACTGCAATCCCCCCACTTCAGCCCTAAACATTACCCTGACTCCTTGCCCTGAGCCCTAAACACCGTCCCCAGCCCTGCTATGCACCCCGCCCGAGCCCTCAAATGCCATTTGAATTATTAAGCAGAAAAAAGTCTCAATGTATGTTAGTCCTTGAAAGGAAGGATTTTTAAAAGGATGGGTAAGTCTATCTGTAATGGAACAGTAGAGAACAGATCAGCGAGGTGAAAACTGTATTAGGAAACAACATTATGACTTATTGAACCGAGTAAAGGAGATAACAGTTAATGAATAGTTTAGATTCACAGAACCCTGAAAAAGGTTGAAACTCTTTAATTATCTTGTTAAGACATGAGAGGGTTAAATGAGTAAATCTATACATATATTGTTACGTTTAGGAATTGGGCCCATTGATGGCACAGGAACTACATACTCTTTGCCTGTGTATCTGCACAGAGTTGCAGTACTCGCGATTCTACTCCATCATTTTGACGGAGGCACTCTCATTTAACTACTTCCACCCTACACCTACCCCATCTCATATCCATTCTCCCACTCCGACCACTGATACTCATACTGCTAGACCTAGTTCTACTCGTACATCCAGGTTAATTTCCCCTGTGTGACATGAACGGGTAGCGATACAAGATAGAACAGTCTTCCAAACTGAGATGCATCGGCCAGCGACATCGAGAAAAGATTGAGGCCTATCAAAGCCAACCTTGCCAATTCATGATTACATCCTTCAGAATGTCCCTTGCCATGTTAAGCTTAATTGAATATACCACTTTTGAAGGAATCTTAGCCTGCAGATGGCATAGAGGTCAGTAACGCCATCTCCTCCCATCACCTGTCACTTCACGATAGTTGCTCTCTTTCATGAACCAGATGTGTATGAACATTGTGAGTTTTTACAGTCCCACCTGCAACACGTACCTGTAACTAAGCACAAACTGGCCATATTCTTTCACATTTAATAGACACAACTTCTCTCAGAACATAAACAGAACATGTATATTTGTAAAGTGCATGTTGACCTGATTTTGACGCTACATTACATAAATGTATTATTACTCAAATTAATACTATTCCTTATATTGGCACTGGAGAGATGAAAGATTGAGTGGACCCATAGGATTTGAAACTCTGAGCATGAGGTCAAACACAGATCCCTGGAGTTAATGCATTAGTCTGCTGAGCCACCAGACTTTCCCCCTTGTCAATTTGCATGTGGACTTTGTCCCTCTGACATTCACCCAAATTGTCTGATGTGTTCATCTTTCCTCTATGTAAATCACTATCTAGCGTGCTTGAAGATTTAAGCTTGCCATAGCACAATAAATGACTGCAGCATCCCGAAATCTCACGCCAGTTAAAGGGAGGATGCATAAATCAGTGCTGGAGATGAATGGCATGCAGGGACGTTGGTTGAAGAGGTTGGAAGGGCATGGCCATTTGAGTATACCTGTAGTCTGCAGACGTAGCTAAGGGGGGCGGGGGGGGGGGGGTAGTTCTTCTGCTGGACCCAGTATTTCAAAATGGGGCAAGGGATATGATGGAGACAGACACCATTCTGGGTGGGGCAGCGTTCACAGAAATTAAGGGACTTAAGCAGAGAGAGAGAGAGATATATATATATATATATATATGATTGAAGCCAGACGAGGTTGAGCGCGATGTCCTAGATCGACATGATGCTAATTTCTGTACCAAACCAGTGACAAGAGCTCCATCTTTTTGAGAAGATACCATTAGAGGGGACGCAGAGGGAATACAAAGCTCTGTGTTTGAACACATACTGTTGTGAGACATGACAGGGCCCGTGCCCTGTCTCCATTTTGACGCCACGTTTTTAGCTTGACATCGTTTTTCTGCTTGTGACTTTTAACATGCTTTGCGCGCACAATGAGAAATTATTATACACGCTGTTCATTTCATACCAAGCACCATTATCATGTTTATTTGTACACTCCGTTCAAGGCTAGAAGCACATTGAGCAAGATACCCTTGTCTGGCTGCAGGCAGCTTTTCAGCTCTAGACTAATCATATCAACAGCATTTCATCCCTGACACAGTGTGATTTGAACAGTGCTTTGATTATAGAAACCGGCTCTGCAAGACAATTGTCAGAGGAGCACTTCGGCTTGGATTGTCATGGACCGAACGCGTGGTGGCTGAGATGCAGTCCTGCTGATTCTGACCTATAGCAACACAAAAAGATGATGGATGGAATGCTGAACATTGTTAAACATTCACCCCCAGTCACAGATCTGGGTTAAATACATCGGGTTTTTTGCTGACCATGCCAGTCAGTTTGGACCCAACCATATGTAAATAAGTCTTGACTCTGCTCCCCATGGGAACAGTCCAGCCGGAACTGCCAGGCCAGATCCTCCCTGGATGGAAACAAGCATCCTGGAACCGGTCGTGGAATCACCTCTCATCAGCCAGGCTAGCATGAATCCAGTGGCATAGCGAGCATGAGACCCACGTCTGGGCATACCCTTGACACTTAGGGCGAGTAGTGCCACACAAAAGGAGGATGGACAGAATGTTGAACATTGTCAAACATTCACCACCAGTCACAGATCGTTTTTTTGCTCACCATGCCACTTCAATTTGGACCCAGCCATATGCAAATCAGTCTTGACCCTGCTTCCCATGGGAACAGTCCAGCCCGAACTGCCAGGACAGGTTCTCCCTGGACCGGAAAACAAGCATCCTGAGACCGGTTTTGGGGTATCAACCCTCATCAGCCAGGCTAGCTTGAATCTATTGTCCGTAGCAGGGATAGGTCAGTCTGTTTTACAGGCCGGCTTCCTGATTTATTAAACTCAGGTATGGGAAGTTAGGCTATCCAAAGGGATCTTGCAGAAGGGTACTCCCACTATGCTCTCAATAGTGTAGCTAGTGCTAGGTAGGAGTATGACATACTATAATCATAGTACCGCTATAATAGTTGAACTGTTTATCTTTTTCACCATTCTTGTAACGTAGATTACAATGCTTTGTTTCTTCTGCCTAATAATTGCGGCACACTCTTTCTATGCAAGAATGTGATTGTTTTAATAAATGTTTTAAAACTTCAATTTGTATCTTTTTTGTGTTAGCCTGGGCATTCAAGAGTAAACCAAAGAAAGGTTGGATCTGTTTCCACGATCCTTTTGGAATTGAGTGGTCATGTTCGAGGTTGCCAATACCATCTTTCACCCTGTAAAGGTTACGGGTCCAGATGGGAACCTGTGGGCTAGCTAGGAACCAAGCCGACATTCTCTGATAAATATGAGTGAACCGAGTTCCAGTGTTTTGAAGTCTATGTTGTCCAGATACACAGTCCTAGACTCCTACTGAATTTGTAGGAACCGTATAACAATACTGGTGAGAGACACAATGCTGAGCGTTTAAAAGAAAAGTCAAGCAGTGTTGAAGTAAATGTGTGATGCCTTGCAACAGCAGGATGTTTGCCTCAAGCCACCTGAAGGAGCCAGATTGGCTGTCCTCATCGCTCGCAACTGTGTCTCCCGATTATTGATAGAAAGGGCGCAAGTAGTGGTCATCTGTATTTGTATTAGTGAGCCCCTCTCTGACCTTGAATGATTCCAGTTTGCAGTCTATTGAGGATGCCTCAGCTTTCTGTGTGAAGGCCAGTTGCAAGCACCATCTCCTAAGCTGACAACTTACCTCAGCGTTTTTTTCTCTTGATCACAACAGTCCTCTGGCCACTGCATTTCCCTTTTGACCCCACCCCCATGATGGGGATTACATGGCCATACATACAGGAACAGTAGCCATCAAACGTTTGACGGTGTCATTATCTTCTGCTGTAAATTAAAACTATCAGGTGCCAGTGCAGTGCTTGCTGTGTATATCTCGGTGACACATATCCTCGACTTTGTGACTGGTTCAGGACGGTGAGATTGTAAAGGTGACCTGACTGCCCCCTTGCTGAAGAACCAGGGTCGGACTGGCCTAAAGGGCAATCAGTAAATGCTTGATGGGATATTCTGAAAGGTCAGTGTGTGGGCTTTTTTTGGCAGTTTGTGGCCTATTTTATGATCTGCTGGGACGATTTTTACTGTTGATTTCCCTGATATTAAAACAAACATGCAGGCTCAAATGCATGCAGCCTTACATACCTTGCAAAACACTTATACAGCGTGTCTTTCCCAGTTCAAACCTGTCCTAACTTGCAAACACAGGCAGCTTTTTAAGCTTTCTAATTCACTAATAGGGGTCTTATTTTGGTGCCTAGGCCTATTTTCTGTCCTAGTCCAACCCTGCTGAGAACTTGTGGCTTTGGCTTTAGCGGGAATTGTCTATGGTCATCCAGGATTTTTAGTTATCTGTTGACACTCGAATATGAGGAAGATCTGCAGTAGGTCCTCAGCATTTAATGACTTTACACCACTTATATACTTGTCTCTTAAGCAGGTACATTAATTTTTTGAGCACTCCAATGACCCATTCGATGGTGAATCATGTATCATTGTATTCCTTGGTTTCCAGATGGTTGTTGGCTACAATGAGCCATGCCCTCTGCCATCTGTGGTGGGTGGTGGGAAAAGAGTAACGAATATTCTTGCCGAGAGTTGATTGGCATACAGTTTGTCTGCATCATGCCAAAAACACAGAAGGTGTTTTGAGGGTGCTTTGACACATAGGTTCCCAACACATACCAATTGGATTTTGAGACTGGTGTCTCCTTTGAAGATGAAGTAGATGAAGTTGTTCCGAACGGTTTGTAATGTGTGTCCACTAAGTAGTGGCCTGAGTGACTTGCCATACAACCTTGCAGATAGGTGTTTGTAAAATGCAGACCATGAATCTGATTCAGAAAGGTTAAGTCGGTCATAACTTAAGTTTACAGCTGAATTTACCATTATTACACCTGCTAGGAATTCACAAAGTGATTCCTGGTGGGTGTACATTCATTTTGTAACTGCAGACATCTCTGACATGAATATGCAAAATCTGCACTCCTAAAACCCACTAAAAGAATGGGAAATAGGCATTCCAAGGCATGCATTGCTTTAAAAGTTTGGGTATACCCTCAAATATGTATGTTTGGGGCTTCCCATACTCTAATTCAACCCTTTCCCAACCTGCAAAAGATGGGAAGGGAAATGGATCACCCTGACTTTTGGTGGAGGTATCGATGAAGGCTTTCCTCGCTGGAAAAAAAGGGAAAAGTGTGTGTTTGTACAGGAGGAGCCATTCCCCCTGTGCTGACTACTCCTCTCCACTACAGAAAACTCATTGGAAAGAGGACCCATGGAAAAGGTCACCTGACATTCCCAGTAGTACACCTAGAAACCTTCACCTGGAGGAGCTTTGTATATGACACAGTAAATGCCATTGAGTAAACAGTGGTATATCTTTAAGGTAAAATGATCAATTACTTAAAAAGAACATTTACTATTATTACTCAGAAGGTGCTAACAACTTATCGGGCCAAGACCCGACAACAAATGTTTTATACTGTTTCCACACAGTTTATCACAAACATGTTATGTATTATTATTAGGGCTCCCGGTTTTATGGTATTTATTTTTTACCATTTCCGTCTGTATTTATCCATATTTATTTATTGGGCATTTTTTCAGTATTTATCCACATTTATTTTTGCCACAAGCAAAAGACGACGCTACAGCTAGTATTTTTCCACATTTATTTAAATTGACAATGCACATATGCGCTTGGTTATGTGAGGGCACTGCCACCGTCAATGACCGAGAGGGAAGACCTCGGAGGGCAATAGCTGCTTGCAAGGATGAGGGAATCCATTTTGAGGAATTTCAATCAATTGCTTGGCTAGGGCTCTGCTGGAGGGGATTAGTGTTCTATTTGGTCGAACTGTGAGGATGAATGTACAGATCTGTAGGTAGCTGTCTCCCCTGCATTGTTTCACAAACCAGTCAAAACATCCATGCCAAGCACTCAAATTGCGCTGACTAGTTTCCAAGTGATCAGACCTCATAGCATGGATTGTACAGGTTTCCCGGTTGCACAGTGGGGCCATCTCTCCCACCAGGCGCGCAACACCCAGTGGGCTCAAAGCCCCCCTTCCTCCCCACCCGTCCTGTGTGTCAGCCCGGGCTGAGACCGCTTTCCGGGCACACACACACAGTTTTTGAGCTGCCAGCCGCACCCGAGTACTTCACAGGTCTTTAAAAAGGCCATTCTACTAGGGAGGTAAAGGTCCTTACCCTTAACGTCAAGGGGCTTAACAACCCAGTTAAACGAAGAGCCATACTGTCCTATTTGGAACATGCGGGAGCAGACGTATGTCTCCTACAGGAGACTCACCTCCTAGTCGGAGATCAACACCGCATGTGCTCTAAGGCGTTTCCGCACCAATAATTTTCCTCTTCCGGGGAGAAGAAGGCAGGGGTTGCCATACTCATTGCTAATCGTTGCCCAGGAGTGGTGCTCGAGAAGGTGGCCGAAATAAAGGGGAGGCTGCTAGTTCACGCCTTACGGTTTGGCCCCCACACCATGGTGCTGGGTTCTGTATATGCTCCTAATTCAGGGCAGGAAACCTTCCTCAAACAGGCATTAGCTGACTCACTGGCTTCCCAGAATCACTTGACCCTTATTGGGGGAGACCTAAACTTAGTGATGGATGCAAGCAAAGATAGAACCCAATCCACATACTCACCGAGCGGGGAGCTCTCAAGAGAAGGGAAACAATGGCTGCGGGAGATGGGTCTCGTAGACCTATGGAGAGAGGCACACCCGACCTCCCACCAGTACACCTTTTTCTCTCATGCACATAAATCCTATGCTCGTATTGATTATTTTCTCGGCACGCGGGAGATCGCTGGGGTGGTGGGATCGGTGAGCATCGAACCAGCTGCGCTATCGGACCATGAGGCAGTGATGGTGACCATGTTATTCACTATGGGTCCCCGTCAGACGGGCCAGTGGCGGCTCCGAGAAACGATGCTACACAAACAGGCCGTGAAGCAACAACTCACCGAATGTATCCGGGACTACTTGGCCCTTAATGACACGCCAGACATAACCCCCATGACTCTTTGGGAGGCGTTGAAAACGGTTGTCCGTGGCGAGTTAATAGCTATAGCGGCGGCAGACAATAAAGAGCGCAAGGAATACCGCGCGGCACTGACCGCTCAGGTGCAGGAGCTCGAAAGGGTCCACAGTAGAACTGGGGCACCACGAGTGTGGCGACAACTAAAGGCCGCCAGAGCGCAACTGGCAGGCCTGGACTTAGACAGGGCAGAGTATGCGGCGGTCAGATTAAAACACTCCTATTACATAGGGGGCAATCGCACGGGCCGCCTCCTGGCTGCAAGACTTTGGGCACAGAGACAATGAACCCAAGTGTCCTCGCTGCGCGGCAGTGGAGGGGAGGAGATAACGGGAGATCAAGACATAGCCAGGGCCTTCCGAGAATTTTATCAAAATCTATACACTGCTGATGCATCAACAGATAAGGCGTCACTAGATTACCTTAACTCTGTCGAAATGTCCACACTCACGCCTGATCAGATGGCGCAGCTGGACGCCCCCATCAGGATAGAAGAAGTCATCACTGCGATATCACGTCTTAAGCTGCTTAAGTCTCCCGGCCCAGACTGGTTTCCGGCCTTGTACTATAAGAAATTCTGTCACATTCTGGCCCCGCTGCTGGTCCGACTGTTTAATTCCTTTGGAGGGGAGGCCGCGATTCCCACTACCATGCTGGGGGCAGCCATAGTGGTCCTGCCAAAGCCCGGTAAGGATCGGCTGCAATGCGGTTCATACCGCCCAATATCACTTCTCAACGTCGACTTCAAGATATTCACCGGCATACTTGCGGCCCGGCTGGGCCCATGCATGCTCAGTTTAATTGAACCGGATCAAGCTGGGTTTATTCAATCCCGCCAATGCGGGGACAATACTAAGCGAATATTACATCTCATTGATAAAGCCCACCAGACAAAAATAGACGCGATCCTACTGACAGTAGACGCCGAAAAAGCGTTTGATCGCGTAGATTGGCGCTTTTTGGGGCACACGATGGCTAAATTTGGCTTGGGAGAGAGATTCAGGGAATGGGTGGGCTGCTGTTACAACGGTCCTACAGCTCACATCAGGGTGAACGGCACAACCTCGCAGCCCTTCGCGATCCAGCGGGGAACACGGCAGGGATGTCCGCTGTCCCCCCTCCTTTTTGCTTTGTACATCGAACCCCTCGCGCAGAGAGTCCGAGACAACCGCGCCATCCGGGGCATTCCATTTGGGGGGGAAACTCACCCAATCAGTCTTTATGCAGACGATGTGATAGCGGCGCTTGAGGAGCCTAGGGTCTCCCTCCCAGCATTTTTGGAGGGGCTGGAGACATTTAGCGGAGTGTCTGGCTTCAAAGTTTTTTTGTTTTTTTTAAAATTTTATTTGTGATTTTCTCAAATACAGTAAATAAAAAAATTTAAAAAATCGTTTACAATCAATCAAGGCATGGCATTGTCACAGCAAGTACATTTCATATATAAACTCATTACGAAAGAGCACAGTGTTGCAAAACAGTTCACCCGAATCAATAATATATACAGACATGGCCTTCACAGTGAGCATGTGCTATAGCGATAAGAGGTGGGACAGTTTCATAGTGCATCTCCGCCCGGACTCAGTCTTTAGCAAATGATAATAAGTACGAGGTAAGCGGCCCCCAAATGTCCCGGGGCTTGGATGTAGTCGGCAATTCCTCCGCATAACAGGTGAATTGATCCCGGCAGTAAACAAGATCCTGCAACCATAACTTAGTTTGAGGCACCACCCTGCTCTCCCAGCACATAGAAATCCTACGCTTAGCCATCAACAACCCAATGTACACAAATTTCCTGTTGCACGCCTTCACCTTGACGCCCACCCCCAGCAGGCATACTCTTGGGCTGTGCTCGACAGACTCTCCGATCATCAGGCATAGGGTTCTTATGACCGAGCCCCAGTAGCTGTATACTTGGAGACATTCCCAGGCCAAATGATAGAAATTAGCCCCAGATGCACCACAACGCTTACAGGTGTCAGTTGGCCGCAGGCCATATCGATAGAGTTGTGCAGGAGTATAATAGAGCTGATGCAGATATTTAAAATGCACCAGCCGCAAGTTACCATTTGCTGTCAGTTGACCTGTCAGAGAGCAGCTAACCACCCAGTCCTCCTCAGAAAGTGGCTCTGGTAGCACTTCATTCCATCGGGCCAGGGCAGCCGCGCTCCCCAGCAACACATCCCCTTGTGATGCCTTATAAAGTCTAGTTACTAGCTTAGCCTTAGACTTAGTCGTGTATAGAAGCTGCAGCGCCGCCAGGGTCGGGGGCTCTTCGGGAAATTGTGGATAGAGTGCACGCATGGCAGAGCGTAATCTAGTATAAACAAAAATTTGCATAGCAGGAGCACCGTCCCGAGCACCGAGAGCGCCAGGGTATAAGAATCGGCCTCCAGGTAATACATCCGCCATTGTAGACAGCGCCATACCGTTCAAGGTTTTCAATGTGCCAGCCTCGCTAGTTACCGAAAGTTCAGAGTGATGCAACAGTGGCATGTCAGGTGCATATAGTGGCAGTTTATTCGCTCGCTTACCAAGGTCGCGCCAAGCCCTGGACGTAATTTGTACCGTGTCGAACTCCCCTTTTTCAAACACCGTATGTTTATTGACTAGCATGGCTTTAAGGTGTATGGGATGGACAGCGCCGGCCTCCACCGCCACGTGTGGAATAAATGCTGGGTCATGTTGCCAATAGTAGGTGTAATGCGCCTGGGCGCAAAGATAATAGAGATGGAAGTCTGGCGCCGCAAAACCACCCTGGGCAAACGGAAGAGTAAGTGTTTCCCACTTAAGCCGGGATTTCCTACCACCCCAAGCCAGTGTAAGCAAATGGGAGCGGAGTTGATCAAAAAAGTGGCGTGTTAAATATACCGGAATATTTAAAAACAGATATAAAAACCGCGGCAGAACCACCATTTTCATTAAAGCAATACGGTCCGCAAAGGACAGGGGCAGCTTGATCCAGCGATGGACTTGGTCTTCGAGCCGTGCAACAGCAGTGCCAAAATTGGACTGTTTGACTTTTTGCACGTCCCTATGCAACCATACACCTAAATACTTAACAGGATCCGCACTCCATACTATGGGGTACTCCATGTTAAACTGTCGTGTACAGTCCGTGAGGGGCAGGATAATCGATTTGGACCAGTTAATGCCCAGGCCCGAGAAACGCTCGAAACGGACATATTCGCGTATAAGTTGTGCTAGAAAGCGTGCTGGTTCCCGGACATACAACACCATGTCGTCCGCATACATAGACACGGCCAGCGGACGCTGCAAAAACCGCAGCGCCGTTTCGGCGTGGCGCTGCCGTAGGATACAAGCCAAGGGCTCAAGCACAAGAGCAAATAAAAGTGGCGACAATGGGCAGCCTTGGCGCGTGCCATGTTGGATGAAAAAAGTCTCCGATACCTGCCCATTAACTCTGACTCGAGCCGTCGGATTGGTGTACAATAGTTTAATCCAATCAACAAAACTAAATGGGACTCCCATGCGATGAAGGACCGTCTCCATGTATGACCAGGAGATCGAATCAAATGCTCGCGCGGCGTCGAGTAGTACCGCCACCGCCGGAAGTGTGGGCTCCAGCACATGCATGGTAGCAAAAATAGTGCGCAAATTATGCGACGTTGAACGGGTGGGGACAAATCCTGACTGGTCCGGGAGGACCATGTCTGGAAGAAGTAGTTGTAGCCGGGTAGCCAGCACTTTTGCTAAGATATTGACATCCGTATTTATAAGCGACAACGGGCGGTAGGACTCGCATTGGTCGGGTGGCTTTCCCGGCTTCAAGAGCGTAACCATAAGTGTCTCACGCAAAGTAGGGGGCAAGCACTGCGTTTCGTACGCTTCTTCATATAATTGCAGGAGACATGGGGCCAATTGTTCTACATATTCTTTATAAAATTCGGCCGGCAGCCCATCAGTGCCAGCAGCCTTCCCATTTGGCAACGCAGCAATGGCATCCCGCACCTCCCCAGCGTGAGCGGGAGCATTAAAAGTCTTGCTGCCTCTTTGAAAGCCACACCAGAGCGATATCGTTTAGATACTGGTTGAGCTCAACAGTTCCGGCCGTGGACTTGTAAGCATACAGCCCAGCATAATACTCCGCAAACGCATTGAGGATGTTCGACGTATCATAATGTGTGGTGTCAGCTATAGTGATCACCTGAATCACAGATGTCCGCCTCTGAGGATCCATTATACGACTGGCCAAAGTCTTGCCCGGCCGGCCACCCTCCCCATAATATCGCGCTTTGTATCGGCGCGATAGATGGTTAGCCTCTTGCTCAGCTATTTCATTATACTCTCCAATTTTGGTTTTAATCTGTGCCAGTATACCAGGATCTGCTCCCGTACAATACACTCGCTCTAAGTCTACCAGTTCACGCTCAAGAGCCGACATGGAGCGCCTTAGTGCCTTCAGTACCCCAGCTTGAAGCCCTATACATGTCCCCCGAACTGTTACTTTGAAGGCTTCCCACAATGTGGCCATAGTTTGGACCGACCCAGTGTTTAGTGCGAAGTATTCAGAAATGGCGTCTCGCACCCTCCTCATAAGACCGGATCCAATAACGAAGAGGATTGTAAGCGCCATTGAAAAGGGGGAGGGGTGTGAGATGGTAGGACCACATCCAAGGCCACTGGGGAATGATCCGACAATGTGCGGGGCAAATGTTTTATGTGCGTGACCCATGTACAGACCTCTTGTGTGCCCAGCCAATAATCTATGCGGGACCAGGACTACCGTGCATACGAGTGGCATGTGCCTTCCCTCACCTGTGGATGTCTTAACCTCCAAATATCAGTAAGGCCCAGCGACCTCATTCCATCCTGAACGGCTACAGCAGCCCTTCGGTGGGGAGGGTCCGCTGCGAACACTCGATCCATCGCAGGATCTAACACCACATTAAAATCACCACCACAAATAATCGCTGCAGGGGGTAGTTTGCAGAGTTTGCACCATATTTCATCAAAAAAGGCGGGATCATCCACATTTGGACCATACAGATTGACAATAGACAGTCGGGTGTTATACAGCATACCTTGCACAATAATGTAGCGCCCACCTTTATCTTCATCCACAGATATGGGCACAAAGGGAACCCCTTTGTGTACAAGTAACATGACTCCCCGTGCGTAGGATGAGTATGATGCAGCCAACCTCACCCCCGCCCATCTAGTAGCGACATGCGAGGCAGCCTGTTTCGTAAGATGTGTCTCTTGCAGCAGTGCGATCTGAATATGGTGTCTATCAAGATATGATAGCACCTGTCGCACTTTCTTGGTATTATTCAGCCCTCGCACATTCCAGCTCACAAAAGCAATACCAGAACGCACACCATCAGCCCTGTCTGAAATAACTAACCATAGATCCTGCAACACATGTTAATCTACATGAGACATATAGTTCTATTGCTGTTTGTTCTTCACACTCCATGCCAGTATAATACAGTAGTGGTCCCCAACCAAACCCCCCACCCACTGCGGCCACTGAACTATACCGCAGACAGTCCCCCTCTAGAACAAAACCAAAAGAAAGCATTGTTGTCATAACAGTGCAGAATAGAAAAGAAGAGCAACAGGGCAGTACCCCACAGAGGGAACCAGAAGGGGCCCAACTAAAAACCCAAACTGTGTGGGGATTTCCCATATTGCGGGACGCCAACAGCCCACGGCCCCCCGCATATGCAGGGTGGGTCGAGCTAACTATAGATAGGCGTACCATTCCACGGCCTATATTCAATGCATCAAAAACTGCAGAGCTTGGACCATATTTCCCCCAGTAGGCAGCCAGGGTATTGCACAATATCACACATCAAAATTCAAGACTTCCTGGACGACCACAAAAATGGCTCCTACATTACAAGAGCATGAGATGTGCCAAAAACAAAGGCAGGACATAATACAGAGAGAAAAGAACCTTCCTTAAATCAGCGGATCTTCATAATAGACAAAGAATTCAATTAGGAATGTCACAGAGGTTTCATCCCTCCGAGTCGGTGCCGCCATCTCTTTCACGTCGCACCTCCTGCCGCTCAATCCTCCGAGTATATAGCAGGGCTTCCTTCGGTGTCGTAAAAATACGCGCTTTTCCATTGTGTTGTATCCGGAGTCGGGCTGGGTAAAGCATGGCATATGGAATCTGGAGCGACTGAAGTTTCCTCTTGACAGCCTGATATTCTCTGCGAGCCTGCTGCACCGCAACCGTGAAGTCAGGGAAGAGCTCAATCTTCATTCCTTGATAGTCGAGCTGACGTTTCTCCCTTGCCAAGCGGAGTGCTGTGTCTCGATCCCTATAGTTCAAAAGTCTGGCAATTATGGGGCGAGGCAGGGCCCCCGGGATCGGTCGCGCCGCCAAAGAACGATGCGCCGCTCAACAATAAAAACCTTGGAGAAACTCTCGGCCCCCAGTAGTGTCGTGAGCAATGTTTCAACAAACGTCTCCATGGGCCCGGTGTTAGTGGTTTCCGAGACCCCAATTATACGGAGGTTATTTCTGCGTGAGCGGGCTTCGATGTCTTCGTTTTTGGCCTTGATGACCTCCAGTATCTTCTCCATGGTGGCGCAAGATGTTCCGACCGCCTCCACCCGGTCTTCTGTAGTGGAGATGCGTTGTTCCGCCTCCGCCAGTTGAGAACCGTGTTTGTCTAGTCTCGAGGCCATAGTGTCCATACGCAGATTGAGATGGTCAATTTTGGCGTCAATCGTGTGCAGGCTTTGTTGCATACTCAACATCAGGCGCTCCAGTTTGGTCGTCGCACCGGTTTCAGGGTCTGGGTCTGTGTCCGAGGCATTGGGAGTCTGAGCCTTAGTGGATTTTTTGGCCTCAAACTGGAGTTTACTTTGCTGTTTATCCGTCCGACCCATAGTGAGAAGAGTGGAGCAGCAACAGCGAGATTAGCCTCAAAAAAAAAAAAAGAAAAGGGGGGGAGCAGCCCTCAGCAGAGGGATCAACACTAGCGTAGAGGCGCAGCCGTGGAGGGCCCCTCAATTAAACGCCACACACTCCCAGCTCAGCGGCACCCAGTGAATTAAAGGTGCACAGAGGCTAACGCTATGTCCAGTCTCCCAGCAGCAATGTCCAAGAGGCCTCAGCAGCGGTCAGTCAGCGAGCCGCCTGGTAAACTGGGTGCGACACCACCTGGACCGGGATATCCCAGCCTCCAACCCCCTGCGACAGCGCTATCCACCACGGGCCAGGGGAGAAATCGCAGGTGGCCCCCCGCAGGAATTCCAGACTCCTGACCAGCAACAAAAGCACAGGATGGTCACTCTCCAAGACGCGTGCGCCCAAAGAAACGCGCGAGGCAGGGGCGCCGACAGCACACTGTCGAGAGTGCCTCGCAATCTGTTCCAATAGTTCAACGGGCCCCGAGCAGGGTCCAGGATCAGACAATGTTCACAGGCAGCGCGAGCAGCGGCCCGCAATGTAAGCGCCCGAGTCGCGGGAAAGAGATGGACACAGCACTCACCGGCGGGCAGCAGTCATTTGGAGCAGCAATGCAGGGGGAGCAGGGCACCTCACCGCCTTCGCACGATGCAGCAGCTCCGTCGACAGCCGCCAGCGATCGCCTCTCACTGGTATCAGGCGCACCAGCAGGACCCCCGGCAGGATTCTGTAGTCGAGGCCGACTCCGCCTCGCAGCGCCGCGCGGCTTTATAGTGCTGCGGCTCTGTCACCGCAGCGGGCAGCTCACCAGCCGGCACCCCCCTTCCGGGCCGCCTCGCACAGACCGGTCAGCTGGACCCCAGTGAGTTGCGTACCGGACACCAGGGCACAGGCAGTGCGGGAAAGGATCAGCAGTGCGGCAGTCCGGGAGCCAGAGCGGCGAATACAGCAGCTCAACAGTCCGCGCTCATGGCGGCTGCCATTTTAGGTCCGGCGAGGCCCAAGCAGAGATAGCGCGATGGTGACAGCAAAAGGCGGCTAATCGTGCAGCAAAAGTAATCAGGGCACTCCTCAATTAGCTGGCATCTGTTACCGGTCCGATTTCGCCGTGGATGGCGCCAAGGAATACGGATTTTGAGCGGATTGTTAGCTCGACCAGCAGAGCAGCACTAAAGCGCCGCCATCTTGCTCCGGGCTCGCTAGCGCCCCCGTCTGGCTTCAAAGTTAATGTTGGGAAATCGCTCATTTTGGACCTGAACCCGGAATCGGCCTCGCTCAAACTATGGGAGGGCGACACGTGCGGCATCCGTGTAGTGGATTCAATTCCATATCTGGGGTTGGATTTAGCGCCGTCAGTGAGTCAAACGGTCCACCTGAATTACTCCCGACTAGCCCAGCAGGCGAAAAAGGATCTGAACACCTGGAGTAAACATCAGCTCTCCCTTCTTGGACGAATAGCGGCGATCAAAATGTCCTTATTGCCCAAAGCACTCTTTCCCTTTCAAACCCTCCCAGCATTGCCACCTCCGGGGGCGATAACCTTGTTGCAACGTGACATCAACCGCTTCATCTGGGCGGGAGCGCAACCACGCATGGGTAAAGCGCTGGGATACCAGCGACCCGAACAGGGAGGGTTGGGGATTCCAGATCTCCTTGGCTACTATAAGGCAGCGCAGCTGAGGTACCTAGTGGAGTGGGCCAGACCGGAGTCGGAAAAGAGGTGGCTTTTCCAGGATAGGGCCCTTGCCGGGGTACCACTTTGGAAGGTTCCCTTCTTGCGGAAAACGCAGCGCCCACCTGGCCTCGTGCGCTCTCCCATTACTAAATTAGTGATGTCGGCGTGGGAGGGGGTGGCGGTCTCCAGAAAGTTTACGTTTCCCTCACCCCTGACGCCATTGTTCGGGAATAGCGACTTTACGCCGGGCTGGTCCGATAAAACGTATACGGCGTGGCATGACACCTCCTGCCGCTCAATGGGCCATCTCTTTGATATGTCCGGAATCTTCCCCTTCACTCAGCTAAAACAGGAATACGGGATTCCTGAAGCGGAGCGGTTCCGCTACCTGCAATTAAGGCACTGGATGCTTCAGCCAGACATAAAGACAGAGGGGGGTCGCCTGTTGACCCAATTCGAAAAATGGCTGATTACCAAGACCACGGATAAGGGCTTGATCTCCAATATATATGAAATGCTCAGACACAACACACATTCGCAGGCCACGCTGAGCAAGAAAAGATGGGGGTGAGCTTACGCAGAAAGACTGGGAGGGGATCTATTACAGGGCGAAGCACATAGGCCGCAATGTAGCTAGCATAGAAACCGCCACGAAAATCGCTACCTATTGGTACCTTACTTCAGTCCGCCTTCACAGGGGCAACCCTCAGCGCAGTTCCGCCTGCTGGAGGGGATGTGGTGGTGAGGGAACGCTACTACATATCCTGTGGGACTGCCCACTGCTCTCCTCTTACTGGACTAAGATCCTTGACGCTGTAGATGAGTTGTTCGACACACAGATTCCGAGGCTCCCGGTATACGTGGTCCTGGGGCTTCCAAATCCCATCACATACCCACTTAAGAGCATGAGGGGACGCCAAATGGGGATGGCACTAGGGGCTGCGCTGCAAACCATATTGTCCCACTGGGGTACCTCTACTTTGCCCAACCACACGGGGTGGTTACACAGACTCTGGTTCATCCTTGGCATGGAGCGTATTTCCGCCACTCTGACTAACTCTACTACATCGTTTCAGAAAGTGTGGGCCCCCTTTTTGACATTGTTATCGGCGGAATTCAATGAGATCACGAAACCCAAATACCTACTGGTGATACGGGTGCTACGACTGTCGGATCTATGGAGACCCCCCTAGATCTCGCAGATACCCTAACTAATGCTACAGCAGCACTTGCTACACACTGGCCCTTCGAGGGCGTAGGCACTACCGGACGGGGTGGGGGGTGGGTGTTATTGTTATTAGTTCTTTACAGAATGAACTCATTTAGGGCGCAGCTTTCGCAAGGGAGAGGAACAGAGCATTATACTGTATGCATTACTCTTTTAGGAAACTTCCCCCAGGCTACGTTTCCATTCACAAGTTACCTGATAATGCACTATGAATATTCTAATGCTACCTCTGTATGTTGTGAGTTTCTTGAAAATTCAATAAATACATTTAAACATAAAAAGGCCATTCACTTGTTAACGAGTCTTTGTTGTTTTTTTCACCTCTTCTTACCAGACTGCGGGCAGTGTCTACAGGACCCCCTGTGCTCAGTGGCGTAATCACTGAAACGTAAAGAGCTGCCTTTTGTGATGCACACTTTAATTGGTGGGACGTCCTGCCGCCCGCGGCACTAGCCGAGCGGGCGGCAGTTCAATAAAGTTAGTTTTGGCTGCTGGCAGTGGCAGCGCAGCTCGGCCCTGCTCGCACCGTGGGTTGGTAATCATTTTAAATGATCCTGTGACCGGACCCGACCCATCACCCCACTGTCGGCCAGCAGCTGAGTGCAGGGATCGCCGAAGTGGTTCCTCACTCAGCAGCCCAGAACACACCGTGGTCCACTCTGCAGCTGAGCCGCTCTCAGAATCACTCCAGGCGTTGCCGCAGGTGATTCAGAGTCATTGAGGCCACGAGGCAGCCTGTACCGAATTGCCACTCGCCTCGCAAAGAGTAAGTGCCTGGTGGAGTGAGGTAATCTCTGCTTCTAAAAAAAAAATCGCTTTTTTAGTGCCCTGCGGTCATGATGATCATTCATCTTCAGCTGCCTGTGCATGCCCTGTTTAACAGCTGAATTCTGCAGTCTCACATTGCAGTCAGAGTCAGTCTGTGCTGACCTCACTGGAGTTTTCAGTGACAAGCGCATTAGTCTGCCGCATTAACTCGTTTTGGGTCCAGTCGGGTGAGCAGCTGTGATGCCGGTCCAACATCTACTTTTAAGAATACTTTCAGCGCCGAGCACTCAGCCGTGGCGTCACTAAGTCCGCAGAGCCTGTAGCTCTCTGACAGGCTGGTGTGAGATCTGGTGCGTGCTGGGCTGGGCACTAGCGGCGCGCCGACCAGGATAGACAGCTCAGCCCCTTGACCACAGCACGCTCCGGGATGATTCTGTGAAAGACCAGCATTGCGCGCATTTTCTGTGTATGGCGTCACACGTGATGTACACAATCTTGTGCACTGGAGCATGGCAGCGCGGCCAAATTTGCTAGTATTTTGCCGTTTCTAAATATAAAATACAGACAAAGGAAATATAGATTTCCGTCTGTATTTATATGTAAAAATCCGTAAAAACGGAAAACCGGGAGCCCTAATTATTATGTTTTCGTATGTTATGTTTAGGGATTCCGTAGATGAGTTTGCGGGCTTCCGAGGAGTAAGGTGCCAGGCTGACAGCTTGTGTTCTGTCCGTTAAGAGGAATCAGATTCAGCAGAGAGCAGGTCCTTGGATGCCAATCTCATACAGGCACCTGATGAGGATGGCGTGTGAGACCGTGTCAAATGCTGCAGAGAGGTCAAGGAGAATGAGGACTGCTGAGTCTCCTCTATCAAGGATCATGCACATGTCGTCTGTGGTGGCAATGAGTGCTGTTACGGTACTGTGGTTGGGCCCTAATCTAGACTGCATGGCATCAAGGAGCTGGTGGTTGCTGAGGCGTTGATTGATTCGTTTCTCTAAGACCTTTGTCTGATATGGTTGGAGGGAGATGGGTCTGTGCTTGGAAAGTGTGGCTGAATCGGGGGATGATTTCTTGAGCAGGGGCATGACAGTGGCATGTTTCCAGGTATCTGGGAATGTGGCTGAGTCGATGGAGGCATTGAAGATGGGTATTAGTGCTTCACTGATTGGTAGGAGTCCTTTGTGAAGGAGTGGTAGGGGCAAAGCTCAGATGTAGCCCACGATTGGATGGTCTTCATGGTAGCAGCAATTTCCTCAGTGGTGACCCCAGGCCACTAGGTCAAGGTTCATTCATTGGCCATGATGGGAAATTGAGTTGCAACGCTGACGGGGTCTGGTTGATGGTCGAAGTTGCTGTATATGGAGGTGATTTTGTTACGGAAGAATGTTGCTGGAGGCAGCAGGAGGTGTGGTCAAATTTTTGATGATGGCAAAGATTTACTTGCTGCTGTTAGTGCTGGCGTCAAATGCTATCTGCAAGAGCTGTGCGCATGGTGTTCCGTATCTGCTGTTGGTAGCATCTTAGGGCTGATTTGAAGATGTCTTTAACTGCAGTGTCTTGACATGTTCTCCATTTGTGCTCTAGTCACTTGCAGTGGTGTTTCGTCACCGTGAATTCCTCTGTGTACCAGATGCTTAGGCTCATGCCTTTGGTTTGCATATGAGGGGAGCCAAGATGTCGGGCATGCAGTGATCCAGCTGTTGAGGTTTTTGATGGCTTTCAGGCGAGCCACTGGTGGGCTTGGGTTCATGCCCGGAGTGGGTGAAAGCCCATTTCTCTTCTGAGATGCTTTTCCAGCTCCGGTGGGTGGTTCTTGTGGTGGTAGGTCTGTGATGGTAAGGGGTGTGTATACTGAAACTGAGGAGGGCGTAGTCTGTCCAGGTCATAGTTGCTGGCTTCTCGACTGCGATGATGCTGATTGAGAAGAAAATCAGTCCAATAGGTATCCAGCAGTGTGGGTGGATTCGGTAACGTTCTGGGTGAGGCCAAACTTTGTGAGGTTTTATAGAAGGGCTGTAGAGTTTGTGTCAGTTCCGTCTTCTAGGGGAAAGCTAAGGTCTCCGGGGAGGATGAAGGTGCTGCCTTTGGTGATGAGGGGTGCGACTAAGTCCACGATGCTGCTGGTGAAATTGGTGCGGGCCCAGGTGGTCTGTATGCAAGGGTCCTGCCCAAAGAGAAGTTTGCTGTGACGTGTATCTTGAACAGGAGGTGTTCCATATAGCTGGTGGGGGTGACTGTGTAGGTGGTGTAGCTGATGGTATCTTTGAATACAATGGCAACTCCACCTCCGGGCTTGTACTGACGGTCTTGCCTAATGATCTTGTAGCCAGCGTGGATGGCAGTAGTGATGTTTGGTGCTGAGGTTGGGTTAAGTCATGTTTCTGTGAAGAAGAACAGGTCCGGAGTGTGGTCGTGCAGTAAGTCCCATATCACCATGGCATGTTTGGTGAGCAAGTGTGTGTTGAGGAGCATGCATGCGAGTGTGGCATGCTATTTGGGTAGTGTTTGGTCTTCGTGAGCGAGTGGGGTGCTGAGTGCTGTTAGTGTGTGAGAGGTTGGTGTGGGGTGTGGGAGAATGCATGAGAACTTGCAGGAGGTGCAAGAGAATGCTCCTTCCATGTTCTTTGGGCAATATGGCAGCAGTCCAGCGAGCGGCAGCCGCAGTTAAAGCACAGAGGAGCTCAGCAGGGTACCAGTGGTTCAGAGAAGAACTAGAGTTCCTGGCACTGGGCACAGTCCATGCGCAGATGGGCATAGACAGGCTTGCCTTTGGCACGTATGCATTGCAGCCACCATTAAATAGGTCCTAGGAGGAGGGAGGAGTGCAGGGTACGGCAGCGGTGGCCGGCACAGGTAAGCGCGGTGGGGCGAGGTGGGTTGAGAGGGGGGGGAGGTAAGTCAACAGACGACCAGATAGGTATATTTAAATAAATAAATAACACCTATTCCATCATCTGTCGGCTTCGCCCGGCCCCGCCCCACCACGCTTACCTGTGCCGGCCACCGCTGGGGTACGGTGGGCAAGAATCCAGTCCTGCCACTTCCTGTGCAGATGAATTCAGTCATATTGCTTAGCTTCTTCTTTTAAAGAGGTTGTTGGAGGGAAACCAGTGATGTCACTTCCTGTGAAAATGGCTGATAGGACATCCACTGATGTCACTTCCTGTGCAGATGAAGCATGGCAAGGGTCATATGGCCAGTGTAATCCAATGGAGATGTTCCTGGGTGAGCTATGAAGACTTTGGGGATTTTCAGGTTTACTACACTGTAAGCACAGACTCAGTCAATGGGTCAAAGAAATGTAATATAGCAAGTTTGCTATAATGCATTTTAGCTTCTGTATCAATCAATGCAGATGCTAAATTGTAGAATTTGTGGGCTGGCACTCATACTTCCTCCCATCAATAAGCACACACATGTGCACTTACTCACATTCATCAAATCACAAGCACACACCTGCATGCACATAAAAACATCCACCCATTCACAAACACATACACACAATTACACTTGTTCACAAGCATATGTGTGCAAATACACAGTCATTCATAGGTACACACACAAAAGGTGATGGAGGGAGAAGCACAAAGATTTAGAAGAAACTTGCAGACTTTGGGCAGCCTCAGGCAGCAGAAACAGGAAGATCCCACCACCTTGTCCCAGTGAGGGGTGGTATCAGTGATATTTGCTGAACCCATTCCACTCTGTGAAGAGTTGGGAAAGGGTGGTGTGAGGTTTCACTTAATGGCTGAAACCTAAAGTGCCCAGGGCTGACTCTCAGTGATGCTCCCCCACGTCATCTGGGGGGGGGGAGGGGGAGGATCCTCATAGAGCTTTACCAGGCTGATTATGCGACTGCCCTCATGGCTGTGAAATCTTAAGCCTGGCAGTTCCAGGTGACCTACTAACAGTCCTGCCAGGGCACTGTTCATTTTAGGGCCAGTCAAGGTCCTAAATGATTTTGCTGATTTGAATGAGGATCTAGACATGATTTGGGGCAGTTCATGCCAATATTTACCGGTTAGCAGGGGCGCCTATAGGACTCTGGGCACCCACCGGATCCAAGGTTTCAGCATTTCCAGCAACCAGGTGGACTTTAGAGTAAGAAACTGAACATGACTGCAAGCCTTAATATCTCCCGAACCATAAGGGCAAGAAAGACAGGCCAAGTGGTCCCGAAATCAGAATGAATTGTTCCAGTATATTTTACACAAAGGTGTGAGAAGTACATTAAACAAAGACCTCTTTGTCCCTCTGAGACAGGGAAGAGGGTAGGTAAGGAGCTTCTAATGACATGGAATGGGAGAGGACCTTTGCGGACTTGCCACTGATGATGCAGGAAAGTGTCTGTGCAGCTCCATGCCATATCCGTAGTCTTTGATTTTTGTCATGTTTCTAGTCAAGATGAGCTGCAGGAATCCTGTGGCTTCTGGGTGGTCTTGTATCCTAGAGGCACCTTGTGGTGAAGATGGTTGTAATAAACGCAGGGAGACAGATGTTCTTCACGTATTGAATTTATTAGCCACAGCTTCTCATGTCCCAGAGTAACTGCCCAACATAGAATCCCTTACTTAGCAACCCTCACAGGACATTCTACATTCCAATGACATAATGTCATGAAGCCATGAACACTAGATCACCACAATATCTCCCTTCTTTACAACAACAGAAACAGAACACAGAGTGAATAGAATAACATTACACAAATACAAGAATATGCAGTAAAATATACAATTGAATAGGAGCATCAGTGAATAGAATAACATTACACAAATACAAGAATATGCAGTAAAATATACAATCGAATACGAGCATCAGTCACGAAACCTTAATGGTTTGGTAATATTCCGTTTACTACTCCTACGTTCAGGTTCAGAATGAAAAGAACACCATGGCTCAGGAGCATCGATATCAAGAGAGGAGGATGAAGAAGGAACAGCACGAGATTGCAAAGACGGCTTGAATGAAACACTAGAATCATGGGGAGGAACATCAAAGTGCACCTTCACCACTCTTCCCTTGTTCCACCATTCATTTCTGCTGGTTCTCACCGCATTCCTGGTAACAACCTCAACTCTGACAGGAGATTTGAATTTCGACATCCCCTTAGGAACATGATTAGGATCTTTGACACGAACCCAATCTCCAACACATAATTCCTGTCTTACAGGTTTAACTCTGTGTAGAGTGTCATAGTGACTTTTCATTTTACTCTGAGATGCTTCAACTTTGGGTCTCACAACTTGATCTATAATTGACATGTGATCACTTTTATGCTGACACTCTCTTAACCATGCAGGACACAACCTAGAAGCAGGTGGACGTCCTCGTAACATTTCAAATGGTGATAGACCTGACACAGCATTTGGACAACATCTATGTGACCACAACATTTCCTCAACAGAATTGCAAAGGTCAAACTTGTTCTGAATGGCCCACTGGATACACTCTGACAGTGTGCGATTCATCTTTTCCACCAGACCATTGGCCTGAGGGTGATATAGAGCAACGCACTTGTGTTTGATGGCATTGCTGTCAAGGAAACTTTTCATTTCTTTAGACACAAATTGGACACCATTGTCCGAGACAATTTCTTTAGGAAAACCCTCTCTTAAAAATAGATTTTTCAGAAATTTTACGACAGAGAGAGTGTTGGGTTCTTTTACAAATTTTACTTCCCACCATTTGCTGTAGTAATCAACAATTACAATAGCAAATCTTAACTTTCGTGGAAGAATACCGAAAGGGCCAATAAAGTCAATAGCAAGCTTAGACCAAACAGTGTTTGGTAATTCAACAGGCTGTAAAGGCACTGCTTCGGTTTTAAGTCCTTTGTCACTAGACGCACAAACAACACATCCCCTAACACTGGCTATAATAGCAGAATCCATCCCTGGCCACCAATAACTATCTCTGATTTTTCTTTTAGTTATGGTTTGGCCTAAATGTCCTTCGTGACCATACATAATGATCCTTGGCCTCAAAGAAACGGGTGGAATGAATTTGTCTCCCCGTACCAACATCCCCTTTTCTTCAATAGACAATTCATCTGCTACTTTGAAGTAGGGTTGTAATTCTTGTGCTAGTGCTTTTTCTTTTGGCCACCCATTCATAACATACTTCCTCACACTTTCTAATTCCATATCTTTTGAGGATTCTGAAAACCATTCATGTTCTGAAAAAGTAGTGTCGTGACAAATGTCAACACTCGCAATTAAGCATTCTTCGTCATTTTCTTCACTGTTTTCAGAATAATCAGTAAAACTTAAAGGTGAACGAGATAAGTAATCTGCTCTTATGTTTTTACCACCAGGGATGTGCTCAACAATGAAATTGTACTGTAGTAGTTTTGAGCTCAATCTTGCTATTCTTGGGGTATGATCTTTGATAGTTGTCCCACTCAAAATACTGACTAAAGGTTTGTGGTCGGTTTTGAGCACAAATTTTCTACCCCATATAAAACATTTGAATCTTTCAACTGCCCAACAACAACTCAAAAGTTCCTTTTCAATGACAGAGAAGATTTTCTCATTAGACCTCAAGGATCTAGAAGCGAAACCTATTGTCACTTCAGTTTTTCCTTTAATCTGTGCAATGGTAGCACCCAAACCCTCATTACTTGCATCCACAGTTATAATACACTCTTGTGAAGAGTCGAACGGTGCAAGGACTCCAGCTGAAACAATTTCTTTTTTTAGACCTTCAAACTCATCTTGACAGACTTTCTCCCATGAGAATTTTTTCTCTTTCTTTAATAATTCTCTTAACACTACAGTTTTGGCCGAGAAATTATGAATACATTTTGAGTAAAATTCACAAAGGCCTAAAAATGAGGCTACATTCTCCTTAGTCTTGGGGGTAGGTGCTTTGGTTATAGCATCAACTAAACCGGGTCTTGGTTCAATCCCTCTCTCTGAGATTACATGACCCAGATACTCTATTGTATGCTTTGCAAATTCACACTTCCCTCGATTAGCTACAACTCCAAATTTTTCTAATCTTTCTAAAACTTCACACATGCGTTTATCATGAACGGATTGGTTTCCTCCTGCTATTAAAATGTCATCTTGGAATGTTACCACCCCTTCAATTCCTTCCAAAACATTCTCTAATACACGTTGAAAAATGGCCGCCGCCGAAGCATGACCGAAAGGCATCCGTTTAAATTGATAAGAGCCCATAGGTGAAACAAAAGCTGTAAGATGTCGTGAGCTTTCTTCAAGCACTATCTGATGATAGGCGGAAGCTAGATCAATTTTTGAAAACAATTTTGATCCTGAAAATGTGCTGATAATGTCGTCTATCCTGGGTAGTGGGTGTGAGTCAACCCAAAAGACCTTGTTGAGACTCCTCAAGTCCACACACACTCTCAATTGCCCATTCTTCTTCCTTGCGATAACTAATGGACTTAACCATAAAGATGATTCAATAGGTTCTATCACACCTTCAACACACATTTTTTTAAGTATATCTGCTAAGTCTTGACGTACACTGAAAGGCACATTCCTCAATTTGTGTTTCACAGGTGTAACATTGTCTTGAACTTTAATCTTATGTTTGAACCCCTTAATTTTCCCTAAGTTGTCGCCAAACACAGTAGGAAATTTGTCAACCCATTTTGTACTGTTTTCACACTTCCCAAATGATCCCTTGTTTTCTTCTGCATCAGCTACTAAAGAAACCTGCACATCTCTGCCAGGTCTAAGAGTCATCCCAAATAGACCTTGGTGATACCATCCAAGAATGTCTAACCCTTTCCTGGATACATATACTTTTCCAGAAATGGTACGTCCCTTGAATTTGAGTTGGCATTCAAAATATCCAGACAACTCAATCTTCCTTCCATCATATGTTACCGGATTCCTATCTGGGGGAAGTAACACACGTTTTCCCCATACCTCATCAAACAGCTCTTCAGTTATCATTGTCATTCTAGCACCGGAATCAATGAGAAGTCTGAGATCCTTGCCATCCACTTCTATGTGTTCATACGGATCCACACAATCAGACTCATCATCCCGTACAACAACAATCATGTCTCTAATTCCTCTTGAACAATTTTGTTCTTCATCTGAGCTGTCGCTCACATCACCCTCTGGGACCGAATTAATTTTGTCTCTAGGTGTTTGACAAACTTTAGCAAAATGCCCTATCTTATTACAAATCTTGCATTTCACACTTCTTGCAGGACAAGGTTTACCATTCTGTCCATGCCTTGAATTACCACATCTAAAACAAATGTTCTTCTGAGTAAAAAAACTATTTTTATACTCTTTTTTTTTGGAAATTTTTTAAAGCTATTGTTCTGCTTAAACGTTGTGCCTTCATTCACCACAGACACACCACTAGTTTCCTTGCGTGTGAATTCTCTAAGTGCTTTGCGTGAAACTTCAATCCCCTTAACTATATCTATTGTTTCAGTGAGATTGGGATTTCTCAATGTGAGAAGTTTTTCCTGAACTCTTTTGTCCCAACAGCGTACAACTATCTGATCACGTATGAGTTGGTCTGTAAAATTTTCAAATTCACATTCTGCAGCCAACATACGTAAAACAGCAACATAAGTATCTATAGATTCATCCTGTAGCTGCTCTCTTGTAAAGAACTTATGTCTATTCACAATCAAACTAGGTTGTACATCAAATTGTTTCTCTAATTTCTTAACAGCTAATTCAAATTCATCTAAATCTTCTTGATCATGGGCAATGATATACGGCGGGAGATGTTCATAAATAGATTGACCTTCGAAACCCAAATTGTGCTCTAATAAAAATCTTTTACGCTCAGGTCGATATCTATTCCCACCAATGGCCCCTAAATACTTTGTAAAAGCTCTGTACCAATTTCTCCACGGTACAGGCGGATCACCAGGAGATTGAAGAAAAGGGGGAGGAGCACCAACATTTTGCATAGTTGCCATGTCACCAATTTTACAGGAATGTTGCTTCCTTTCTACTTATATATATGTTTCTTTTTTTTTTTTAAATGTACACAGCTTATCAATAAAATTCAATTAACACTTATATTACTGTGTGAAAACAATCATCACAGTCAAAAGCGTGTGCACAACACAGATTTGCAAATTTTCTTAATATTTTTCCTAAAAGGAATAAAAAATTTGCTATATAAAAAAAATAATCTGTGAATATGACTTCCTTCTGTGTATCATTACTTTGGATTGCTTTTAAATAATTTGTTATGTAAAAACATTTTCTCTTTTCTTTTTGAAACTCCCCTCAAAAAAAAAAAAAAATAAGTAGATGTGGTCTCTAAAGTAACATTCTATTTAGTTTCCACTTCGGATTTCCTCCTATAACTCTTCCTTGAGTTTAGACTGTTTATTCTGGCAAACAAAATAACCTCCAATGAGCTTTCTTTTGTGCAGTAAGTCAGCGTTCTAGCTGTTCACAGTATTTTGTAAGAGATGTACTTCCTGTAGTCCGTCTTCTATTCATATGCATGAAAAGACAGGCGTGAGAACTGTTTATCCCCAACACGAGGTAAATCAGAGCTTTGCGTGTGGCTGTGTACTTTCTTTTGCTCTCATTATTTTTTTCCTTAGCACTTCACAGTTTTCAGCCTCGTGTCACAACCTTCTCTCTTTTTTTTTTTAACTACACGCTGGCTTTGCCCCCAACGCTCGACTACACATCAGTAAAAATTGTCTTTTTATTTATTTGTGCCTTCGCGTTCGCGCTTGACTTGCTTGTGGTGTACTCGCTTGACTTGCTGTCACAGCTTCACACTGGCTTCAATGTTTTACTTTTTTTTTTAACTCGCGCTTGACTCGACACGCGCGCTAGACTCGACACGCACGGCTGGCTTGGTATGCACTCAAAGCCTCGCGCTTGGTTCGACGCGCATGGCTGGCTTCTTATACGTTCTCTGCCTCGCGCTTGACTCGGCGCTCACATACTTCCAGCATCTTTACGTTAAAATGACGCTTAATGGCAGCCTCGCGCGTGTCTAATTTACTCTGTAATCATGAACTCTGCACATCGCAATTGATTACGCAAATGGATGCCTGATACTGACATCAATCACAGTTTTGTCTTCTTTGCCGATGTCCGTCTCTCTCACTCGGCAGGGAGCCAATTGCCCAAAAAACGTTGCTGAGCACGCGCACAGCGGGATGTTCCCCAAAAAATAAATAATATCGTCACGCTGCCCCAGTTTTAACAGTCACGGAGGGGAGACATCCACATCCACGCTCAGATTAGTTCATCCAGTTCAGCAGGCACAACTCCTCTACTTTTAAGTAAAAGGGGAACGCGATGAAACACGATTACTGAACACTTTAAGGGTCAGAATCTTTGCTCATAATGTTTCTGTATGGCTTCTTCCCGGTTGTTTTCTTTTTTTTTTTAAGGCAGTGCTTCTTTCTGCGTGGGTCTTTAGCTGTGGCTAAATCGTCGCCAAATTGTGGTGAAGATGGTTGTAATAAACGCAGGGAGACAGATGTTCTTCACGTATTGTATTTATTAGCCACAGCTTCTCATGTCCCAGAGTAACTGCCCAACATAGAATCCCTTACTTAGCAACCCTCACAGGACATTCTACATTCCAATGACATAATGTCATGAAGCCATGAACACTAGATCACCACACACCTGTCACGCAAATTTGTTAGATAGCTGAGTCTTGTATTAATCTTCCAGGTGATATAGGTTCAGCTCCTTCCCTCCAAGGGTAAAACAAGCAACCCCTTCTTCAATGTAGGTCACAGAAATCCAGGCTTAGCACCAGACTTAGAAAGGACAAACATCAGCAGAGGTTCTGTTTTGGGTAAGTGCTTGCTCTACACAGGTATGCAGAGTGTCCTTGATGACAAAATAAAAAACTATTTCCTTATTCCAGAGCAACGGTGTTTGAACCACTTTGGGGTATAGAAAGACTGGTCTAACCTAGCTCTACTTTGTTTCAGATTTTGTTACAGTCCCTGAGAAGCAGACCATGACTCTTTGTTGTGTTTGTTGTGATTTTCAGGTGAAGTTTGTCACAAGTAGGACCCATTTGAACTGGTCAAGGAGTGGATTCAGATCTTTTCCTCCAGACTGAACCACACAGAAGGGATCCGTGGCTTGGCCACAACCAGAAGCACAGCAAAATGGGGATTAGGGGTTGTTAGGATGAAAGTGCTCTGAGTGAACCTACATATGAGTTTTTGTCCAGTTTTGCATTTTTAATTTGGTCTCAGGACACAACAATCATGTGTTCGCTGATGTACTGTGTGAGAAAAACATAACGGGGCTGTGTGGTTTGGAAGGACACGCAAAGTATGTCTTCCATAGAGAGTGGGACTACTGTCCCGTCATTGGATTGTATGATACTGAGAGTGGTGATAGCACTACATTTTGTAGTAGGACAGGCCCTTTTCCTGATATTAACAGAGGTAAGTGGTCTACAGCCCTAACAGTGTAAAATGTGTTCAATTCAGCACAACTGCATCCTACACTACATTCCTGTGTGTGTGAGTGTAGTATCTGCGTGTGTATATTTGCATACCTTTAGTGCATCATTTCCCAAATGTGGGTTGCGCCCCTAGTGGGTTGCCAGCCAATTTCTGGTGGGTTGTGAACAAGCAATAAATGAACATGCCTTTACATTTATCTTGCCACATTTGCTGTGCTTCAAAGATAGAGGTCAAATGTCTGACTGTGTCTTCTGACAAATTGCTGCTTATTCTTTTAACGTGGAGATTGGTGTTTACCTTTCTTGAGAGGAGTTCTTTAAGCGAAGTATATGGCAGTTTTGCTGGGGTACAGGGAGTGTGAAAGGAAAGGTAGTAGGATGTCATTTTGTGTAGCACACAACAAAATTTAAATACCTGTAAATTAATTGTACACATATTTCAGAATATATTAGTACTTAGGAAAGTAAAAGTGAAGCACGTGTTTTTGTAATTCTGAAATGTGATAACAAAGATTTTAATAGGAACAAAGCAAATCCCTCCGACTTTACAGCTGTGTTTTGTGATATGGAAACCATCACTGCTGCGTCACGAGCTCTTCCGATCCCGAGAGCAAAGGCACCTTTCATTGTTGCTCTCTGTGCCATGTCTTTTTCAGCATTCTCTAATTCTCGCACAATGAAGCGCCACATAGGACCACCATGCCCTGGAAGAAAGAGGTCGTTCTGTTCTGTGGCTGGTCAGAGCCTAATTCACGGATTCTTTCCCCGGCCATGATCCCAAGGAATAAACCAGCGCGCTAATCATCCTTCCACTATTTGCACCTGGTACCGCAGTGCAGCAGTGCCCGGGCGTGCAGAGCCACGAGGACAGGGCATTTATCCAATCATGGTGCGCCGCGTCACCCCTGCGCCTCCGGTACAGCCTGCCTGTCCACTAACAGCACACGCTTTGCTTTTCTGGGCCAGTAAAATGTCACGAGGTCAGATCCTGCCAGCAACTGGGAGCTTTCGAAAACTGAACCAGTCTGTCTGAAAACTCACGCTAGTGCCGACAGCAGGCCTGTGCTTCAAGTAGGCCCCTACTGCCCTGATTACTTACTTGTAATCTGCATTACAGCAAACCCTACTGTTAGACCTGGCATCCGTGGCGTGGGTCTCCCTTCCATTTTTTCATAATGCCTCCACTGTTGTCGATATGTTTTTGCTGGACTAGATGCTCATGGGCACTTTGCCACTGCTAATCAGTGCCAAAGTGCAAGTGCTCCCTATTGTAAATTGTGATGTGAATTAGTGACTCCACGTTTGGCTTATTTGAATTACTGTCAGACCCTAGTACAGTGCACTGAGTGTGCCCAGGGCTTGTAAATCAAATGCTGCTGGTGGGCTTGCAGCACTGGTTGTGCCACCCACAGAAGTAGCTTGTAAAGCGTGTCTCAGGCCTGCCATTGCAGAGCCTGTGTGCAGTCTGTGACTACCATGTCGACTTGGTAAGTGCACCCACCTACCAGTCCCCAAACCTTCCCTTTTCTTCATATCCGACACCCCTATGGTAGGCCTACGGGCAGGGTGCATTGTAAGGATAAGGTGGGACATGCCTGGTGTGTGTGTGGCATGTCCTAATAGTGAATTACAGCCGTTTTCGTTTTTCACTATTGCAAGGCTACCTGTTCCCCATAGGCCAGAATGGGCAGTTTGATTATAACATCTTATAATCCTAAACTGACTCAGGGAACTAGGTAGAAATTCGAGTTTAGTATGCCTGAACTCAGAATGATAAAATACATCTTTTAGTGAAGTTGGTTTTAACATTCTGTGTTTGAAAATACCACTTTTAGAAAGTGGGTATTGTATTGCCTAACTATCCAGCCTGCCTCTGCCAGCTTGTGTATTGTGTGTCTGGTTTGTGCGTGACAGGGGCTGGGGGTGGCTACAGGAGACAGGGTGAGGCAGCACAGGGCTGAATAGAGAGATCTGCATCCAGAGTGGAGGGAGGAGTTGCATCTGGGTCTGAATAGGGCTGTGCCTGCCTTCCACAATGCTGGCTCCACCCCTGCCGGGCGTCTGAGTACCCTGCCCCACATTCTGAAAGGAAAAGAAGGAGACATGTACACAGAGTGCTCCAAAGCTGCACAGAACTGGTTTAACCTAGGCAAAGGCCTCTCTGCCTTCAGAGAACAAAGAGAAAAGGAGTATAAGTACTGGGGCCCAAACCCAGGAACTTTAGATCACTTTTGGGAACAAGAAGAAACCTTTGCTGAGGAGCGGAACCAAGAAGAAACTGAGGAGAGACTATCCCTAAGCCTGAAGTGCTGCTTGGGGGATTGGCCTGCAGTGGTTTGCCTGACTGCCAAAGAAAGGAGAAAGGAACTTTTGCTTTGCTGTGACTTTCATCAACTTGTGAAGGATCTCCAAGGGCTTGGAAGAGAGCTTGCCCCCTGATCGAAGTCCCAGGACCATTGGACTTCACCCCTTTGTGAATTGCTGCTGGAAACTCTGTTTCAGTGGCTACAGAGGTAGGGAGCTGTGACCGACTCTCCCGACCGGCTCGGTGTCCTGTTGGCACCGCATCGAGCCACGCCTGCATCTTGCAACGCACGGCCTTGGTCTCACCGACTCCGTCAACGAGCCGCTGCCTGCACCGTAACCTGTGAGCACCGCACCTTGCAACGCCTCGCTACACCGAATCCATCTGGTCCGACCGACACGGTCACTGTTGCTGAGTTCGAGTCCTGTGACCGCACCGGAGTTGGGCACCGCTCGCACGCTTCGCGACGCACCGCCCGACTCGCAACGCTGTCCGGACTGATCGACGCCAGCTCCTGAATCCGGCTCCGTCGCCGCACCGCACCGCAACCTGCCAGCACCGCATCGAAGCACCGTCTCGCCCTGCAATGCACGGCCCTGGTCTCACCGACTCCGTCTTGACGACGTCAACGAGCCGCTGCCTGCACCGCCTCGAGGGACAACGCGTCCTGCAACGCTTCCATTTTGCAACGCAACCGCGACGAACAGCCATCCGGCTCGCACGCCCGTGCCTGCCGCTTCAAGTAAAAGGTACTGTGACCGAGTCTGTCTACGCTGTGTTGGCCCGTATCGACGCGGTCAGCTGGATTTGATAGACTCTGTTTGTTCTTTACATCGCAGTGGCCGGAGAAGGCTACCGACTCGCACAGAACCTTGAATTAAGCCTTTTTGATAAGAACTAAGCATTCTTGACAGTATTGTGGATTATTTTTGTCGTTTATGGTCTTGTGATAAATCTATATAAAGTATACCTATTTTTATAAATATATAACCTGTGTGGTGTCCATTTGTAGTGTTGTCACTTGATTACTGTATGTGTTCACAAATGCTTTACACACTGCCTCTGAACTAAGCCTGTCTGCTTGTGCCAAGCTACCAAGAGGGTGAGCAGGGGTTATTTCAGGAGTGTACCTACTTTCCCTGGCTAGACTCAAGGGTCCCTATTTGGACAAAGGTACCTACCTCTGCCAACTAGAGACCCCCAAATCTAACATTGGTGGTCAGCGGTGAGGATTCTGGACTTGCATTTGTGACTCATGTACAGTAATTGGTGAACACTACTTAGTGAGTGTAGACCAAAACGCAACCGCATACTCTTTTGATAGCATTTTTTCTGGGATTTTCTATTTTTGCAACTGCCAAGTTTAATCACCATGGAGAAACCAGCATCAGTAGCCTCTGTTGAGTGTGATTGGGAAGAGGAGAGGCTAGAATGCTACACCCTCAAGCAGCTCAAGCATTTCTGCAAAAAGTTTAAAGTGTCCATGACCGGGCTCTCCAGGAAGGAGGACCTCCAAAAGGTGCTGAGGGCCTGGGTCGAATCAAGGAGTGCCCCTGTGGAGGGGGCTGAGAATGCAGAAGGGCAGCTGGAGGGGCTATTGGGTCCAGGGGCTGGAAGACCACCTTCCCCAGTAGGTAGCAGTGTTTCTGCCAGAGGACTGTCCCCAGAAGAGTTGGAGGACAGGAAAGAGAGTAGGATGCACGAAATGGAGCTGATCAAGCTCAAGCTGAATGGGCAGTTAGAATTTTAAATGCAAACTAGGAAATTAGCCCTAGAGGAAAAGAAAATGCAGTTTGAACATGAGAAAGTTTTGAGGGAGTTGGAATTGAAGGCAAAAAGCTTAGAGATTACTCCCTCTGGTGGCAGTGTACCGCCTGTGCCTGTTGAAGCTAGGGTGTATATTCCCAAAGATGTGGTTAAGGAATTTTTTTAAAATGATGACATTGGGCAGTGGTTCAAAGCCTATGAGGTAGCCATGTCTTCCCACCGGGTCCCTGAGAAGGATTGGGGAGCGGGGTTGTGGGGACGGTTCCTTAGTGAGGGGCGGGATACCTTGTTGGATTTGCCCTCTGAAGTCTATAATTCATACAGCCACATGAAAGATGCATTGATGACTAGATATGGTTTAACCCCTGAGCTTTATAGGCAGAGGTTCAGGAACTGTAAGAAGATTGAAGGCAGTACCTGGGTTGAATACGTGACTTTTTTTTGCAGAGCCTTGGATGGTTGGGTAAAGGGTAGCAGAGCGACTGATTTTCAGGCGCTCTTTGATTTGATTGCATGGGAGCACTTGTCCAGTAATTGTTTTCCTGAGCTACGCCAGCACCTGATTGATAGTAAGCTGACTAACCCTAGGCAGCTTGCTGAGGAGGCGGACCGCTGGGTGAGTACCCGGGTCCACAAGGGTCACGTGGGAGACTCCGCCAAGGGTGGGCAGGGTCCCCAGCAGAAGAGTGGGGGGACAAGGGTAAACAGAGGGAGTTCCAGAAAGGGCCCCAAAGTAGACCCCAAGGGAACCAAGGGAAAGGTTCCCAGCCTCCCCCTGAGAAGAAGCCAGTGGCCCTGACAGGCCCCCCTGTTCACCAGGGACCACTGGAATGTTACAAGTGTGGCGCCCCTGGCCACCGGGCAAACGATCCTCGTTGCCCTTTGCATGGAAAACCAGCACCCACTGGTGCAGTCCCCCGGCAGTTGGCTAGTGTAGCCCTGGGGGAGGAGTGGGGTGCCCAAGGTGGGGGGGATCCCACAGTGTTTTCCCTTGTCTCATTAGGAGACTCTGAGATGGTCCCTAGGACCCAGCTGCCTGATAACACTAAAAAATACAGGCATTGGGTGACCATCAATGGCCATAGGGTGGAGGCTCTGAGAGACACAGGAGCCAGTGTGACAGCTGTCAAGTGTCACCTGGTGTCCAAAGAGCAGGTTGTCCCTGATGCATTCTATCCGGTTGTTGCCGCTGACAACACAGAGAGTCACTGCAAGGTGGCTCAGGTTCCCTTTGAGTGGGGGGGGTCTCGGGTACTCTTCAAGTAGCTGTGAGGCCAGCCATGCCTGTTGACTGTTTGTTAGGGAACGATTTGGAGAGCTCACCTTGGGCTAAGGTGGAGCGGAGTGCGCATTTAGAAATGTTGGGCTTGCCTGATTGGGCATGTGTGACCACCCGGTCAATGGCAGCTAAAGGTGTTCAAGAGGATCTGGGGCCTGAGAGGGAGGCCCAGGTGCCTGCCGGAGAGAGAGGAGGCAGGGGGCGCAGGAAACCGGCCCCCGAAGTTCTCACGGTCCAGGAGGAGGCGGACCCTGAGGGGGATGCCCTGGAGCCTACAGGGGAACAGGTAGCTGAACTGGGGGACCTGCCTGAGCTGACCCATTGGCAGCAAGAAGGAGGACCCTCCAGGGAGGAGTTCTGCGTGGAGCAGAACACCTGCCCTTCTCTCGTGGGTCTGAGGCAACAGGCCGCAGACCAGGCAGCAGGTGATCAGTCTGGATCACATTGGATTTACTGGGAGAATGGTCTCCTGTATTCAGAGCCTAAGGTTGCTGAGCCTGGGTCAGCCCGTGTGCTGGTGGTACCCCAGCGCTTCAGAGCCTTCCTACTGGGGTTGGCTCATGATGTACCGTTAGCAGGACATCTGGGGCAGGACAAGACCTTTGAAAGGCTTGTCACCCATTTCTATTGGCCCCAGATGCGCAGGAGTGCCGCCACTCACTGCAGGACATGCCAGACTTGCCAGGCAAGTGGAAAGAGTGGGAGGAAGCACAAGGCTCCTCACCAGCCATTCCCTGTGGTCAGCACCCCTTTGAACGGGTAGGTATTGACATTGTGGGGCCACTGGACCCCAAGACAGCCATGGGCAACAGGTTTATCCTGGTCTTGGTGGACCATGCCACCCGGTACCCTGAAGCCATCCCTCTGAGGACAGTGACGGCCCCCGTGGTGGGACGGGCACTGATGGGAATTTGATCACGTGTGGGATTCCCTCAAGAGGTGGTATCTGACAGAGGTACCAACTTCGTGTCCAAGTACATGAAGTCCCTGTGGCAGGAGTGCGGTGTAACTTACAAGTTCACAACTCCTTACCACCCTCAAGGAAATGGGCTGGTTGAGAGATTCAACCGGTCCCTCAAGGGCATGATTATGGGTCTGGAAGAACCCATGAGGCGTAAATGGGACGTCCTCTTACCTTGCCTGTTGTTTGCATACCGGGAGGTGCCACAGAAGTCTCTAGGGTTCAGCCCCTTTGAGCTCCTCTATGGACACCCAGTGCGAGGACCTCTGAGTTTGGTCAAGGAAGGCTGGGAGCAATCTCCCAGGAAACCTCCCCAGGATGTATACAGTTACATGCTGGCCTTCAGGAACCAGACTAGGCGTTTCAGAGAACTTGCTGAGGCAAATCTGGAAGCCAGCCAGGAGGAGATGAAGCGGTGGTACGACCAGAATGCCACTATGGTAGAGCTTCAGCCTGGTCAGAAAGTGTGGGTCATGGCCCCTGTGGAGCCTTGTGCGCTCCAGGACAGGTGGACAGGCCCTTTCATGGTGGTGGAGCGCAAGAGTCCAGTTACCTACTTGGTGGACTTGCAGTCTCCCAGGAACCCCTTGCGGGTCCTGCATGTGAACCGCTTAAAGCCCCACTTGGAGAGGTCCCAAGTGGGCATGCTCTTAGCTACAGATGATGGGATGGAGGAGGAGACCGAGCCTCTTCCTGACCTCCTGTCAGCCCGAGAGCAAGATGGATCCGTGGAGGGAGTAAACCTCTCTACCTCCCTCACACCTGAGCAGCAGGGAGACTGTCGCCAGCTGTTGGGACAGTTCCCTGACCTGTTCTCCCTGGTTCCCAGTGTCACTCATTGGTGCGTCCATGGTGTGGACACTGGGGACAGTCTTCCTGTGAAGCACAAGGCTTACAGGGTGACTGACAGGGTCAGAGCCTGCATCCAGGAGGAGGTCTCCAAGATGTTTGCGCTAGGGCTGATTGAGTCCTCTAACAGCCCTTGGGCCAGCCCAGTGGTCTTGGTTCCAAAGGCTGCCGCACCTGGTGCCACACCAGAACTCTGGTTCTGTGTGGACTACAGGGGACTCAATTCCGTCACCAGGACTGACGCCCACCACATCCCCAGAACTGATGAGCTCATAGATCGGTTAGGGGCTGCGCGGTACCTCAGCACGTTTGACTTAACGTCTGGGTCCTGGCAGATCGCCTTGACTGATGGGGCAAAGAGAGGTCAGCATTCTCCACACCAGATGGGCACTACCAGTTCCGGGTGATGCCCTTTGGGATGAAGAATGCCCCTGCCACCTTTCAGAGGTTGGTCAACCAGGTGTTGGTTGGACTGGAGGATTTCAGTGCCGCCTACCTGGATGACATCGCAGTGTTCAGTGCCAGTTGGGAAGAACATCTGCGCCACCTCTGGGAAGTGTTGATGGCGCTGCGGAGGGCAGGCCTCACAATCAAGGCAAGTAAGTGCCAGATTGGGCAGGGTTCTGTGGTGTACTTGGGACACCAGGTTGGGAGCGGCCAGGTGGCACCCCTCCAACTGAAAATTGATACCATTCTGGCTTGGGAGCCCCCAAGACCCAGACAGAGGTGAGAGCCTTCCTAGGACTCACCGGGTATTACAGGAGATTCGTCAAGGGGTATGGCAGCATTGTTGCCCCCTTGACAGAGCTGACTTCCAAGAAGCAGCCCAGGAAAGTGATTTGGACTGACGCCTGTCAAAAAGCTTTTGACACCTTGAAGACTGCCATGTGCACGGCGCCTGTGCTCCAGGCACCCAACTTCTCCAATGAGTTCATTGTTCAGACAGACGCTTCAGAGCATGGTGTAGGGGCTGTTCTATCACAGATCAATGAGGAGGGCCTAGACCAACCTGTAGCCTTCATCAGTAGGAGGTTACTTCCCCGGGAACAGAGATGGAGTGCTATTGAGCGGGAGGCATTTGCTGTGGTCTGGGCACTGAAGAAGCTGAGACCATACCTGTTTGGGACTCACTTCCGGGTTCAGACAGACCACAGGCCCCTCAGATGGTTGATGCAGATGAGGGGTGAGAATCCAAAGCTGTTGAGGTGGTCCATTTTCCTACAGGGGATGGACTTTACGGTAGAACACCGCCCTGGTACAGAACACGCCAATGCTGATGGTCTGTCCAGATTTTTCCGCCTTAGTGATGAGAACTCCCTAGGGGTAGGATAGTTCTCCCCACATTTCAGCTGGAGGGGACACGTGTTAGACCTGGCATCCGTGGCGTGGGTCTCCCTTCCATTTTTTCATAATGCCTCCACTGTTGTCGATATGTTTTTGCTGGACTAGATGCTCATGGGCACTTTGCCACTGCTAATCAGTGCCAAAGTGCAAGTGCTCCCTGTTGTAAATTGTGATGTGAATTAGTGACTCCACGTTTGGCTTATTTGAATTACTGTCAGACCCTAGTACAGTGCACTGAGTGTGCCCAGGTCTTGTAAATCAAATGCTGCTGGTGGGCTTGCAGCACTGGTTGTGCCACCCACAGAAGTAGCTTGCAAAGCGTGTCTCAGGCCTGCCATTGCAGAGCCTGTGTGCAGTCTGTGACTGCCATGTCGACTTGGTAAGTGCACTCACCTACCAGTCCCCAAACCTTCCCTTTTCTTCATATCCGACACCCCTATGGTAGGCCTACGGGCAGGGTGCATTGTAAGGATAAGGTGGGATATGCCTGGTGTGTGTGGCATGTCCTAATAGTGAATTACAGCCGTTTTCGTTTTTCACTATTGCAAGGCTACCTGTTCCCCATAGGCCAGAATGGGCAGTTTGATTATAACATCTTATAATCCTAAACTGACTCAGGGAACTAGGTAGAAATTCGAGTTTAGTATGCCTGAACTCAGAATGATAAAATACATCTTTTAGTGAAGTTGGTTTTAACATTCTGTGTTTGAAAATACCACTTTTAGAAAGTGGGTATTTTCTTGCCTAACTATCCAGCCTGCCTCTGCCAGCTTGTGTTTGTGCGTGACAGGGGCTGGGGGTGGCTACAGGAGACAGGGTGAGGCAGCACAGGGCTGAATAGAGAAATCTGCATCCAGAGTGGAGGGAGGAGTTGCATCTGGGTCTGAATAGGGCTGTGCCTGCCTTCCACAATGCTGGCTCCACCCCCTGCCGGGCGTCTGAGTACCCTGCCCCACATTCTGAAAGGAAAAGAAGGAGACATGTACACAGAGTGCTCCAAAGCTGCACAGAACTGGTTTAACCTAGGCAAAGGCCTCTCTGCCTTCAGAGAACAAAGAGAAAAGGAGTATAAGTACTGGGGCCCAAACCCAGGAACTTTAGATCACTTTTGGGAACAAGAAGAAACCTTTGCTGAGGAGCGGAACCAAGAAGAAACTGAGGAGAGACTATCCCTAAGCCTGAAGTGCTGCTTGGGGGATTGGCCTGCAGTGGTTTGCCTGACTGCCAAAGAAAGGAGAAAGGAACTTTTGCTTTGCTGTGACTTTCATCAACTTGTGAAGGATCTCCAAGGGCTTGGAAGAGAGCTTGCCCCCTGATCGAAGTCCCAGGACCATTGGACTTCACCCCTTTGTGAATTGCTGCTGGAAACTCTGTTTCAGTGGCTACAGAGGTAGGGAGCTGTGACCGACTCTCCCGACCGGCTCGGTGTCCTGTTGGCACCGCATCGAGCAACGCCTGCATCTTGCAACGCACGCCCTTGGTCTCACCGACTCCGTCAACGAGCCGCTGCCTGCACCGTAACCTGTGAGCACCGCACCTTGCAACGCCTCGCTACACCGAATCCATCTGGTCCGACCGACACGGTCACTGTTGCTGAGTTCGAGTCCTGTGACCGCACCGGAGTTGGGCACCGCTCGCACGCTTCGCGACGCACCGCCCGACTCGCACCGCTGTCCGGACTGATCGACGCCAGCTCCTGAATCCGGCTCCGTCGCCGCACCGCAACCTGCCAGCACCGCATCGAAGCACCGTCTCGCCCTGCAACGCACGGCCCTGGTCTCACCGACTCCGTCTTGACGACGTCAACGAGCCGCTGCCTGCACCGCCTTGAGGGACAACGCGTCCTGCAACGCTTCCATTTTGCAACGCAACCGCGACGAACAGCCATCCGGCTCGCACGCCCGTGCCTGCCGCTTCAAGTAAAAGGTACTGTGACCGAGTCCGTCTACGCTGTGTTGGCCCGTATCGACGCGGTCAGCTGGATTTGATAGACTGTTTGTTCTTTACATCGCAGTGGCCGGAGAAGGCTACCGACTCGCACAGAACCTTGAATTAAGCCTTTTTGATAAGAACTAAGCATTCTTGACAGTATTGTGGATTATTTTTGTCGTTTATGGTCTTGTGATAAATCTATATAAAGTATACCTATTTTTATAAATATATAACCTGTGTGGTGTCCATTTGTAGTGTTGTCACTTGATTACTGTATGTGTTCACAAATGCTTTACACACTGCCTCTGAACTAAGCCTGTCTGCTCGTGCCAAGCTACCAAGAGGGTGAGCAGGGGTTATTTCAGGAGTGTACCTACTTTCCCTGACTAGACTCAAGGGTCCCTATTTGGACAAAGGTACCTACCTCTGCCAACTAGAGACCCCCAAATCTAACACCTACTATTCCCTGTTCTGTATGTGTGCATCATATATCAAAGACCCGCAACATTGATTGCTCTCGAAGCTGCTGACGTTTTATGTGTCCTGAATGACAAGTAGAGATAAGTGGACGGTGGCAATGAACAGGTGTCACTGGCTTAAGCCACATGAAGTCCCCAACACCAGGGTTAAGGCGAGGAACCACAAAACCTTCGATGATGTATAGTGGAGTGAAGATTACTGATAAGCGCCTAAAAGATTACAAACTTGGCCCTTTTCCTTAGATGCACCAATGAAGCATATATTAAAAAAGTACCATAAATGATAACGCGGAGACTGAATTTTGATGAATTAGCAATGTCAGTTTGTGAGCATAACCACTATTTAAAAAGCAACAACAAACTATAGATACCTTGTTCAAAACGTTTCTGCATCTCTTTCACTCACCAAAGACAATGATGCACAAAGTTATGCAGGAAAACCAAAGATGCTCATACCGGCTGATGAGAGAGATGTATTATGAGCAGACTGGTCCAGCACTTTGACCACACCTGCTGTCTAGTAATCTAAGGAGTTAAATAAGTCAAACCCAAAGCTCCAGGTAGCCATGGAAGGTTTAATTTCGAAAACACATACAACAATTCACCAAAATGGAGCAAGAAACCTAGAAAGTTAAAAAAAAAAATCGTTGCCCAATGAATATCTATGGTATATGGTGATCAGCCGAGGAGTAGAGCAATACATCTTTCAGGAGAGAAGGATCAAGAAAGAATAGGGTCAACATCTTGGTGACAATGGAATGTGGACACTACAGAAATGTGTGCTTGGGTGAAGAGGCACTTTCTTGGGTAGGAATTTCAAGTGGGGAGCAATGAACAGGAGCATGTGTCTTTCCCTCAGTCTTCTGGCAGATTTTACTACCACCAGTATGCAATAGTCAAGGACAAGATTTTAAGACCCATCTGATTTAGAGGACACTGGATGTCAAAACTATATACAGTTGTGGGTTTTATAGAAGAAACATCCACTGAAACACACCTAAATACTCTGATGGGTGTCATGGAATAAGGAGGAGTCCGAGGCCTTGCATCTGAATCCTCGGCAGTAATGATTACTTGACTGTATCCATGGTGGGTAATATTGTTTTTCACTGGTGTCCAAAGGACTCAGATACTATTGTTCGGCAACAGATTAACCAAGTTAATCCCCATGCTTACTAGACACTCCAAGACCAGAGATCAGGACCAGTTGAGGCATACTCAAGGAGGTTGTAGAGGGCTTGAAATTCCTTGTGTAGTCAGAGCAATATTTTGTAAAAAAAAGAACAGGTTTGTACTAACATATAGGCATGTAAAACGGTTGGGAAGAAATTACTCCGCCTGGTCTGGAAAAGATGTACCATAAAGTTTTGTTCAATTTTGGGATAACCCTGTGTAGTTCTTCCAGAACTTCACAATCTGCAAGTTCAATGAAAGGGCTCTACATTTTACCATTATAATTTGTGAGCCTAGCAGGGCTCTGTTGGTAAGGGTAAAAACCAAAGTGTCCCTCCAACCTGAGGGAGGGTGGCTGCTGCCAAATCCTCCCTGGCTCTGAGATGACTGGCTGTGGGGTAGCTGAATACATGGTTTTGGGGAACATGCCTTTTTACATGCGCTCTTGTGAGGAGACTAGATACTGGATATTCCTGTTTCTCCATAATTATGGCCCCTTGTTAGATGACATATGTGGATAGCCCGTGCATGTTGTATGCGTACTGCACTGTGTGCATGGAGATTGCCACCTTGGTCACTATGTACACAGTGGTACAATGTAGTGGTTTCCACACGGGCTGAGCTTCGTCTCTGTTGGAAATGACCGACTGTATATTCTGGTACTCAGGATCACTCTGTGAAACTGGGTTTATTTATTGGGTGGGTGCAGGCTGCCATCTTTTCCTTTGTTTAGAGTAGACTTTTTTCCTCAAGGAACCACCAAGATCCATTGGATCGGATCCAATTTGGGGGCCATGGGCGGACAAGAACTATTAGGCCACAAGCGTGGGGGTTTTGACCTTTATGCTGCAGCCTCTCCTAATATGGTTCTACAAAGAGAATTGGAAGCTACAGCCACTCTCTTTACACAGTCCTTTTAAACAGCATTTGTTGATTCAGGTCTCTGTCCATAATAGATTTGTAGAGTTTCACCATTTGGTGTATTGTATATTACAAGTTACACACAGCCTTTACTCTTCAGTTGAGAGAAGGAAGGAAGATGGGTTTGAGAAGTTCTCCCTCAAGACCTCACAAAATACTGGTATGTAATGGAGGGAACAGTATTGACACTTGCCAGTCAGCAAGCTTTGTTCTGTAGCACCTCTGGGGGAAGAAAAGGAAGGAGATGCCCAGGGAACACACTTGCACCACTATCTCTTGTCCTCACACACCCAGTGATTTCATGAACTTCCATAAGGCTATGTCTAAGTCAGAGTTCTGCAATTCCCAGCTGGAAGATGACCTATATCCTCCATTTTGTATACAGTACCCACACAGTGGAATCAAAATGAATTGTGCAGTATTCGTAGGCTAGCATGGCACACATGAACCTTTGGCATTTTTGCCATAATCTAAAGGCAGTGCTTCTTAAAACTTTTTAGAATCATGACCCAATTTTTAGAATAAAAACTTTGCTACTGTCTTGATTCGCACTCCCAAATAAAAGAAATACAGCACTCCCACATGGAGGCACACACACAGCAAAGCAAGAAAACACCTGAAAAGGGCTTTCACTCTCATAAAATGAGGCTCATCAAAAGACAGTTTTCAGAATAAAGCATGGGGTTTTATTAGTGCAACACTTTCTAATAGAGAGGCTTTCCCACATGTCAAATCACAATATGCAAATGTGTATATATATGTGTATATATATATATATATATATATATATATATATTCTGCTCCAAAGGTTGTCCACCTGGTGAGTAGCACTCGATCAACAGCTTTGTTTATGATAGGCAGGGACGAGGATCCGCTTGTAGAAGCTGCTCCGTAATGGAAATGCCTGACGCGTTTCGAAGCTCCATATGCTTCTCTTCAGAGGCTTGAATGGAGACAGTGTGTGCAGACGCTGAACCCACTTCGCCATTTTCATATTGCACATTGTGGTCCCAATACTTGGAAGTGCCTTGGCCATGCTGTTCGATATGTGTTTATCGGTCTGTGTTCAAGACACTGATATGCCTATAAAAGTTGCAGTTGTCCCAATACATGGGAGTGCCTTTAGCACTACAGCAACCCACCTTGCTTTAACAAATATGAGGTGGTGCCGATTTTTTTATCTAAAAGTAGGCATACATTCAAAAATCTGTGATTTACCAAAATAACATAATCATTCATTTTTTTGTGTGTTCTTCTCTAACCGCAATTGTTTGTAAATGTCACAACCTTGGCCACGCCGCTTGCTATGTCTTTATCGGTCTGTGGTCGAGACACTGATATGCCCTTAAAAGTTGCAGGTGGTGAACTGCACTGGAGCTGAAACACCTTTCAGAGTGGGGTGCTGACCTGTGGCATCTTGTCACTAAAATCACAAGGCTTCTAAAAAATCTTGGTGTTGATACCAGCGGTCACCACTGTATAGTTATAGTTAGGTAAGCTGTTCCATAGGAAAAGCATTTTTTTGTGTTGTGAAAAACTATGGCACGTTTGATGAATCTCCACAAAACTTTCCAAAAAGGTGCTACTTTGTGATTAGTTTGTGCATAGAAAGTTTTGGGGCAGTTCGTTGAGCAAGGGCCAAGTAAAATGGAGAGGTCCCAAATGCAAAATCCCCATGCATTTTACATAGACATCTTTAGATTAGACTACAGCAAAAACTGCTGAATGGAATTACACCAAATTTGGCAGGAAGCTATATCTTGGTATGCAGAATGTGCTATGTGTGATTTGGTGTAAATCCGCTCAGTAGTTTTTGAGATATTAAGGTAAAACAAATATAGATATCTGGACGGTCTCGCTGGAGTCTCTCAAACACAATTTTTACTAGAAATCTTTTTATTGAAGATTTTCACAAAACAATGTAACCTACAACTCATGACACTGGTCGCATGTAAAGGCATCCACCACATTGCCATACATTGCTGGTAGGTAGTACAACTTTACCCAGTTCGTATATGGCAGCCAGACCTGAGCAGGTATGGAGGGCTCAGTGAGAGAGAATAGCAGGTGTGATATCTGGATACATGCCTACAGGCAGTTAGAGGAATAATACAGGTGTACAATTGAACATTAAAGGTCAGGAAAATACATCTGATGATTGGCAAAGCATCAGGAAGTCTTGAGGCCTTGTTGGGAGGTTGCAGAAAGAACATAAGAGGGGGTAGGGGGAGATGAGGTTGATGTAGGGGGCACGGGGGCTGACGCCACCATGGCTGCTTCACTATAGCTTGAGAATGTTTTAATCAAATAATTGGAGCGTTTTGAGCCAGGGCGGTGTAAAGCATGAGTATTCCAAGTGGGTGAAGTAGTTTCAGTGACTGTTTAGGTGACTGAGTACATGTGTTAGTATCTGTATGAGTAAGTGAGTGGGTGTGTGAGTATCTGTATGGGTGAGTGACTGGTTGTGTGAGCGCCTGTACTAGTGGGTGTGAATGGCCCTATGCATGAGTGAGTGGGTGCTTGATTATTTGTATAGGTTTGTGAATGGGTATGTGAGTGATTGTGTGGATGTGTGAGTGGGCGATGGAGATGTTGCATGGGGGTGTGATTGTGTGTGTGAGTGGTTCTGTGGATGATGTCATCAGTAATGTAATTTGAGATGCCATCAGTGATGTCACTGACCATATCATGAGTGATGTAATATGTGAAGACATAAGCAGTGCATTGCGGAGGTGTAAGTGATAGTTAGCTCAGGTAACTATAACTGCTGAATTTCTAAGGTTTTGTGCGTGTTTAATCTGAGCCTAACTATAAAGTTCCAGTAAACTTTGTTTTTTTCAGTGTATATATATATATATATATATATATATATACCTATATACCTATAATCATGAGGCCTGAATAAACACTTGTTTTCAGGCAACCCCGAGCGTGCTGGAGTCTGTGTCAAATTTGCAAGCAGACGATGCAACGAATATATATATATATATATATATATATATATATATATATATATATATATATATTTATCCACAAAGTGGCTCCCATTCAGGCACACAGCGCTCTCTTGACGGTGCGGTTCTGTAGATACGGCGGAGCCCAGCCGTTTTTAAAACCAGACAGATTTTCCCAAGGGAAGAATTCTACTCGCACTCACGGGTGGAAATCGTTGCTGATTTATTCAGGCAGCAACGTTTCTTTAAGCAAGCTCAACAAACCCTACGCATTTCGGTCTGTCCTCAGACCTTGATCACGGGTACAAAAATATATATATATGTAGTTGCACTCCTGCTCCACTGTCACACGGAAAACAGGTACGGACCACAGTTCGTTGTCGAAAATAAAGTGCTTTTATTTAGAGCAAATGGAATCCATCAGCATTCAAGTCCTGAATGGGTCAGTACCCAGCCTGACGCGTTTCGACCGCGTTTCCACGGTCTTGATCCTTGATATATATATATATATATATATATATGATAGATAGATAGATAGATAGATAGATAGATAGATAGATTGGAACCATTGGCCACATGTGCCCTTTCGTGCAATGCCAAAAAAGACATTTTATTTATGCGCATGGTATCATGTTTATGCAAGAGGTTTTTAAATGTTAGTGTATGCCACTCACTTAAATAAATGCACCTTTAGCATCAGAAAGTGCTTGCAGTTGTGCCCACTGTCTTTGTTCCAAAAGGAACGTGGGCATGAAGCAATAATACTAAGCCAGGGTTTATCAATAGATTGCTGAGTGCACCAATGACCAGGGCCCAGTTAGCAAAATTTCTTGCAGGGAAGCAAGACACCTTGTTGCGGTGCCTCAAAGGGAGAGGGCAGGAATGTGAAATGTATTTATTAAGATGTCTCTTTCCTGCGCTCTCCTACGCTGCCACACAGAGTGCTGCCTAGCGGGCCGGTGCAGGCACCCTTGCACTATGAGAGTGCAAGTGTGCCACATTACAACAAAAACCCTTGATAGAGTAGTAGTGCATGGTGCCAGCTTGACGAGGAAGATGCAAGTTAGGAACAGAGGTGGGGTGTGGAAGTCAAGGGACTGATACTGCCAGGATTCTATTCCAGTGAATAATCTGTGTTAGAGACCTGGGTGTAATGTGGGACTAAGGGCCTGATTTAAAGTTTGGCAGATGGGATACTCTATGACAAATAAAATATCCAGTTTGCTGCACTACAGTTCATCATATTCTTCTATGCATTGTCTACTGAAATACGGCGGATGGGATATCCGTTACCTGCCAAGTGTGTCCATCTGCCAGACTCTCTCAGCCTAGGCCTATAAATTATAACCTAAGTTTGGAGTCAGACTTAGGGTAGCAGAATGGAGGCGGGAATTGGAGAAGAGCAGGGCCATTGGAAATATAAGTTCATAGCATGCTACTACTGGGCTGCCTCAAAAACATGCTGGAGAGTAAGCAGACCCACCAGCATGACTCCATTAATGTTGCATAGTCAAGTATTAATTGTGCAGCATATGAGATATACACATATCTCTATATACGCTTTGCCCAATAATGGCAGGTAATTCATTTTTAACAAACATAAAGTGTATTATCAGTTTCACTATGGAATACGTAAACCAAAACCACATTTTGAATTGATTCGGTTGGGGTTGGTGTTCTGGCTTAATTATTCCTTGCAGTCAGTGCTATGATTGATTGCCTAGCTATAATTGTGATGCATGGTGGAAAAATATGGCCCAGACTGACTACTATAATATCATCACTCATCACATCCAAGTTAAATTTCATTGGCTCTAGGTGAACAGCAATGTTCTGCTACTGTATTGTGCCACTGTAGACAGTATAAACAAGTGTTTGAGCTGAGCATCATAATTTGTGTTTTTCAATTTTGTTCTTCTTACTTTCTTGATATAGCTACTCCTGCTGCTGAAGCTGGTGACAGCCAACAACCGGGGACTATCCCAACATGGCACAAGATAGCCGCCCTACTGCGGAAGTAGAAGTTGGAGGCGATGGCTGAGTAGTATCGCCGGCTGGTGGCCCTGAAATAAGAGAAGGAGGAGGCACAGGTCTCAAGTTCCATGGCCACCAGTCAGGTCCGCCTCCAACTCGGCCACGCCAATGCTGCTGCCATTTGCAGCCAGGGTCCACTGCCGCTCATATCATCACCAGCCTTTACTCAACACCACGCCTCGTCCACTGCGTTCTACGAGAGCTGGCGCACCTCTGGCATGAGACGGGCAAGCTGAAGCGCGACACAGTACTGCTCCGGCGTGGGCAGCAGAAGTTGGCCATGCCCTCAAGGCCCTTTTTATTGACTTTTTGTTTTGGTGGGATGGCATGCTGTGGGTGCATAGGGTGGGAAGGGCAGAAAGTTGTGGAAAGGGTTTTGGTCATTGGACATATAACTTTGGGGTTATTTTTTGGCTTGGGAATGTTGTGGGTGGAGAGGGTGGGTCTTTAAATAAATGGGCTATACTTTTTGTCTTTGTCATCATCATCTGTCTTTCCATTGCTGGTTGGCGTAGTATAGCATTGTTGATTGTTACGGTGCTGTGCAACTTGTGTTCTTCTATATGGCTTTATGTAGCTCTTAGTCCCAATCTCCTGGATATGCAGCATGCAAAGGGGGGCCGTGACTCCTCAAAAGGGGGAGGAGAAGCAAGGATCATTCTTTGGAATGCATGAATAGTTCAAAAGGTTATTGTTTGAGGTGTAGGATTATGAAACAAGGACTAGGCTATCTGATTAAAAAAGTACAACGCTGAGGTTGTAAAACATTTTTTTGTACAGAGTACCACCAATCATTTTTTTTTATCTACCACCACCAGCGCCACGGCCAATGGTTCTGCTGCCCCCGTAAGTCAATTTTATTCCCCACTACTAAAATATTGCCCTTGTGTATACTTACTTACTAGTTTTTAGTAGGTAAGTTATGCCCTTGTGTATACTTACTACTTTTTAGGTCTCGCCTAGGCAGCACATGCGCTGTCCCTTCGAGACATTCTGTATCTAGAAAATGGGCTTCAGGAACCGCCCACCTTTTTCATTGGATCCTCTTACAGTCCTTTGTAAATGCTTGCTTTTGATTTGTGAATACATTTAGTACTCCCTCATTTTGGACTTTTGTAACCTTCCATGAGGATTGCTCCTGTTACTGGTGCTCTTACTCTTCATTTTATTTACAATACCTTGTGGGCACTACTTTTTTTGTTGACTTTTCACTTTCGAGCTAGCACACACATGGCATTTGCATTTCTTTGTTTCCTGCTCATCAGACGTGGGCGCCTGTTCTGTGCACTTCCCCCTCCTGCTTGTTTTCTTTTGCTCCCTCACCGTTTGTTCACCCGATTCTGTAACTGTACATGTTCAACCATTGTTTAAATATATTTGTTATGAGTTTAAATTTATTTGTTACCAACGGCATGTTTTATGTAGAGCCGGCGGACGAGACTCGAACCCTGTTCCCCAGGCCCAAAGTCGGCAGCTCTGTTTGTTACGCCACATGGCTAACTTGAAAAGCAAACTGCTCTTATAACGCACAGGAATGTTAAGTTATTCGTCACAATCACGTGATGTTGAACTGATGCCGTGACTCGAACCAGGTTCCCCAATTCCAAAGTTGGCAGTTCTAGGAACAGCCTCTCGTCCTCCCAATAAAGTCAACTTATGGGGAGTATTTATGGATTGTAGAGAATATCATGTTTTCTAACCTAATTATACAGCACACTAGTACGGGCCAATTCTCAACGACACACGTAGGGGGGCCTGTCACACCTTAATTTAGCTACTTGCGAGTATGACAGACATCTTGGAAAGGTAGTGTTTACTTTAAACTGTGGCGACTGTAATTATTAAGCCCTTAAAACAAGGCAGACATTTTGGATTGTGTTACAAAACATTATTGGGGTGCAAAGTGGAAATTATTTGTTTCTCCATAAGACTTTATAAAGAGGTATGTAGCATTCTTGACATTGACGTAATTTATGTTAAAATGTGCTACAAATAAGAGTCTCTGTGGAGTCTTCTCTTGTCGTTTTTGAAAGTCTCTGAGTATATCAATGTATTGGGCCCTCTGTCATTTCATTTTGCTTTTTGTTGAAAGATTAACATTGGCACTTAGAAAATCCATGGCAATACGGGATAACTCATAAATCATTTTTTAAATATTTGCAAATTCGGAATTTCTTCCTTCAAGGGAAAGGGTTGTTAATCCTGCCCCGCACAACAGAAGTTCTACGGGCTATCTATACGATTTCAAGGCGGGGGTGCATAGGGAAAGTATACCAAAGATTTTTAGCTGCTGCGGCTGATGACGGCCTACAGATTGTAGCTAAACTTAATCAGATCTTTGTTGTGGATATTACTTTGGAGGAGGTTTCTGAATCATTGGCCTTAATTAACACCGCGGTTACCTCAATCAACTTGAAACTGCAACAGCATCGCATCATGTTTATGTTGTATTATACTCCCAGGGTTATCTCAAAATGGGTTGGGTCCCATGGTTCATCTAAGACACATTGTCCCAAATGTAATGAATTCGCTGCTGATTTGCGACACATGTTTGTTACTTGCCCAAATTTAAGTACTTTTTGGTGCAAGATCACTCGAGAGTTGAGCAATCATTTTGGGAAGGATACTCAACTAACAGAAAAGGAAATTTTATTGGGGACAGTTTCAGATTCGGGCAATGTATCTAAATATTTAGTTTCAATTTTTATTGTTTGTGCCCGATTGTGTATTGCCAGGGTTTGGATTGAAACAAGGAGTCCCAAAATATCAGAATTTTGGTTGTTATTGAGGGGGGTCTATGAAATGGAATTCGCTCTAGCAAAGACCAGGGGCCGACCCTCACCGGTTAAATTTGAGAGGGCTTGGTCTAGCTTGCGGTGGGACTAGCTGATTTTGTAGTATTACTGTTTTATCACTGTTTTGCTAACTTCAAAGTTAATTTTGTGTTTGTACCTATTTGTAAAAGCTTCGACCTTTTTTTGATATTTTATGCTATTTTCTGTGCTTTATTTGAAATAATGCCTTGTGACTTGATTTTGTGGCTAATAAAATATTTTTTTTTAAAAAGAAAGAAAATCCATGGCATACGTCTGCAAAAAGGTGTAGATTTTTACAATTGGCAAATATAAAACAACGTTTGAAAACGGTATTGCAAACCATCAATGATAAGAAACATTTATTTATATGTCCACTTAACTGTGACTAATTGTTGACAGTACATGGGCTTTCCGATTTAAAAAAAAAAAAAAAAGTTCAGGGAAAGCCTTCAGTGCCAGGCTTTATTGTTGCTTTTCTCCTCTTGTTATTATTTACAGCTTGTTTTGGTAGGCACTGGGAGATTAAGTGATTTCCCAGAATTACAGGATGTTAAGCCAACGCTGAGACTCGAACCTGGTTCTCCAGTTCCAAAGTCGGCAGCTCTGGCCATTACCCACTTCCTCTCCCCATTATTACGTCATCTTGCCTTTACTTTAGAGGAGTTGATATTGAAGACTTTACATAGCGCTTCATACTCATGGCAAGGTTATAAAGAGCTCTGCTTCACGTCGGGTTACTAGGCAGCTTTGAAGAGTGCATAGTTGATAGGATGTGGGGTATACTCTGCTTCACGTCGGGTTACTAGGCAGCTTTGAAGAGTGCATAGTTGATAGGATGTGGGGTGTACGTTTGTCTGTGTGAGAGTTGTGGGGTCTGGTGTGACAGAATCGTAAACATTCCAGTCGTGGTGTGCTGAGTTGATAGCTGTGCATAAGCACGAGGCATTGCAGACAAGTGAAGGAGTAGAAGTTGATCCTGGTGTATCACCAGTTACATAACATGTCTAATTCACACTTACTTAATTGATTTTACTTGTTTATTTGTATATGACGCACTGCGGCCAATCGCTGTCAGGGCTTGATGAACAGACATCCTGGATGTTTTAAAGAGACAGAAAGCAGGCCCAGCCAACAGAACATTAACTTTCTACCTCTCTGACATGGGTACAAACAGCTTGAGGGCAGAAAGTGACCACCACTGCAGCCCCTGCAGACACACACAAACAAGCCTCCGGCTTTGTACCCGCGCTCAGCAAACATGAGGCAGAAGAATTTTAAAATTCCATTACTTTGTTCCTCACTTCAGAGAATATAAGGTTTTGTTGTGTGATCAGCCTTAAAAGAAGCTCATCCAACTAGAAAGGCAAATGTTTTATCTCGGGGGCCATATTAAAGAAACTTTGCCCTGCTGCAAAAACAAGATACGTCATTGGGACAAATTTTGTTTCTTGTGTTTTAAGGAATTTGCACTGTGAAGCAAATTTACATCACACCATTTTTGCCGTTTACATATTTATAAGTGGATGCAATGTACCTACTCCACGTTTGAAAAGCAAAACATAGGCTTTTGAAGTGAAATACGTTTCTTATTACATAAAAAGTAAAAATAGTGCAAAATAAGTCAACTCTATTTTTTAAAGTTGTTTCTGGAATAGGATTTGACTGTTGAAATATCAATGACAAATGATTTACAAGCAATAAGTGTGCAGCATTTGCTTTCTGTGGTGTGCGTGTGTGTGTGGTGCCTGTCTGCGGTGTGTGTACGGTGCCTGTCTGCGGTCTGTGTGCGGCGCCTGTCTGCGGTATGTGTGCGGTGGCTGTCTGCAGTGTGTGTGCAGTGGCTGTCTGCGGTGACTTTGTGTGCAGACGCATCTGGTTCTGTGGACGCCTATGGGTTTGTGGCTGAGGGGATTTCCATCTATGGCATTCATTTCAACATTGTTTTTAAGCAAACATTGACAAAACCCGTCAGTCGGGCATTGGCAATTGTGCTTTTCTTTGTATTTTATTTAATATGCATATGCAATAGAAATTAAAAGAATAAAAAATAGTTTAAAAAAATTAAATAAACAAAAGGAGAGACTTAAGTGCTCTATTTTCTAGGTGCATGTGCACGTGTTATCAGGAATTTCTATCACAGGCAAAACAGCCAGCAGCTGAAGTGGGCTGACCCATTTTGTCTGCAGTGCTGGCCCTTTCCAATCCACACAACAAAATTCAACACCAAACCACATAATTCAACTCAACAATACAAATACACAACACACAACAAACATCCAGTCCACAACATGCTACATGATACTACAGCACACAATTAAACTCCAATACATACCACTCCACAACACAAAATACTATTCCGTATAATTACACTCCATAACACACAATCCCACTCCTCATAATTCTAGTACACTCAATATCCTCATAATTACTATTCACATAATTCCACAGCACGCCATGCCACATAATCCCACTCCACAAATCCACTCCACGATGGGGGCGTGGCTAGCAGCCGGCAAAGATGGCCGCACATTGATCGAGCTGCGCTAGTCGTCAGCTATAAGTCCCGAGAAATCCGTCATAATCCGACCGAACGTGATCACACAACGGATTGGAGGGAGGCAAGAAGCGAGAGCCTTAATCTGTAGTCAAAAAGATCCCAGCGGAAGCAAAACAGAGCCCGAAGGAGAGAGGCCGGAGCACCGCGCCCAGGCAACGTGGCGCTGCCAGACTGCCAGGGCTGAGCATAGAGTTTCTCACCGCTTGCCTGTTGCAGTAAAGTGCCACAATCAGCGCAGAAGAAGCGGCGCCCCTGTGGCCCGCAGAGTCGGACGTCGATCTGCAGACCCTACCGGGAGGTGAGATCGCGACTCATCGCAAACGCGGGCAAGATCCGTTTGGGCCCACCGCCGGCGATGCGGCCCTGAGGCCCGAGGCTCTGACGCGAGCCGATCGACGGGAGGTAGGCGCAGGCCGTGCTTGTGCACTCTTCCCCCTCTGCGCCGAAGTGCAGCTTGGGCCAGCATCGGCCTGTGACCTACTGATCCGCGGGCCTCGGGAGACGTTGCACTTTGAGAGGGTGCGGCGCCGACCCAGAGACCGCCAAGCCTACACAGGAAGCCGCGAAGGAGGCCTGGTCAGCCAGGCAAACAGGGAATACCCCAGCGCGCGGGTGGACACCAGCAGCGACGACCCCCCCACCTTGTCCCAAGACGCAGCCATCGCCAAATCAGCCCACGGGCCCTGAGGGACATCGAACTCCGAGTGGGTGCAGCGCCGGCCCTGGATCACTAAACTGGCACATGAAGTAATGGAGGAGGCCTGGCCAATCACGCAAACAGGGAATATCCCAATGCACAAGTAGGCACAAGCAGCGGTGCCCCCCCCCCCCGCCTCGACCTAGGAATTACCCTGTCATCGAATACAGAGACATAGCCTTGAAGGGGAGCGCCACAGAAGTAACTAATAATTTCCCCCTCCGGGTGACTCAAATTGTTCTAAAAAAAGCACACAGCCTACCTGAGTTGCGGGCTCAGGGAGAAGCCACGCAATAAGAAGTACACCACACGTAAGGGGGACGTCCATCGTCCGTAGTGAGGCTGTTACTGTGCTTCACCTGATCCCTGTGGTGAGTTGTCGAGGGGCCTTGCCAAGAGAACATGCATACAAAATTTGAATACAGGGCGGCGCAGACGGTGGAGGCCTTCTGCTGTGCACATTGCAGTCGCCAGCACACTCCCCCACTCCGGAACACAGACTTAAATAAAGATAGCCCACAGCCTACCCAAACTACAGGCCCCGGGGGGCCTTGAGAGAAAAGGAGACACAGTGTCGGTCCGTGGGGCGGCAGCCGCCATCATCAGGCCCCCGCAGACGACAGTAGGGGTGGCTGAGCTGGGTGAGAGGATATACATTACACCAGCTCACGAGGAAGCGCCAGCAGTGGACGGATCCCGGCAGGGAGCTTCCCACACAAGGCAGCAAGTGGACAACGTAGGCGGCACGGTGGGTCGTACAGACGCTCGAATGCCGCGTGCCTGGGTAGAGGGCCTAGTCAGCATCAATAGGCCCCTGCAGGCTATCCAGACACGTAGCATCCACAGAAAGAAGCCCTGAGTGTTGTCCCCGCTGGGAAGAGCCAGGAGGCGAGATCAGATCCTACGAGGGCGAGGGAATCAACCACTGTGTCGGGTTCCGCCGGCTAGCTTCCAGCGATAGCCGGAGGGCGACAACAATGGTTCACAACAAGGGCACGGGGCCAGGCCAATCAAATTGACAAGTACACAGTGGTGGTCGGCAACGAAGGAGGTGCGACTGGAACCACGACGACAGCCGGAGAAGAGGACCAAACCCCAGATCCTTCCCTAAAAGACATAATGCTGGTGATCAGAGACCTGAGGGGCACCCTGGAACCAAAACTCGACTCCGTAATGGAGGAAGTTAACTTACTGAGGGCAGACTTTCGTAAACTGAAAAATGTCAGCAGCTGAAATAAGCATTGGGGGTCTACAGTCTAAAACGAAGCGCCTAAAGGAACAAGTGTCATCACTAACAAAAAAAAACAAACAGAAATCCAGGCCAAGCTGGAAGATCAAGAAGGCAGAGCGTGCCGCAACAACATCCTGGTGGTAGGTGTCCCGGAGGGCATGGAGGGACAATCAGTGGACCTCTTTCTTGAAGATTTAATACTAAACAAGCTTAAGCTTAAGCACCTGATCACCTTCTTCTCCGTGGAACGAGCGCACCGGGCACTGGGACCCCGCCCGCGCTCGAGGGCTCCCCCGTCCAATCATAGCTCGCCTATTAAATTATAGGGACAGAGATGCGATCCTACAAGCAGCACGTAAGCATGGCAATCTGCAACATGAAAAGGCCACCATCCGATTCTTCCCCGACTTCACGCTCCAAGTCCAGCGACAACTACGCATCTTCGACGCAGTGAAGCGGACCCTCCGGGAGCAAAATGTGAAATACATGATGCTATTCCCTGCGAAACTTAAGGTTCTTTCCGAGGGGAAAGCTTACTTCTTCGCAACGCCGGAAGAGGGATGGGACTGTCTGGAGGGCTGGTGGACGGTCGGGTGGAAAGGGGGCAGAGCCCAGTCGCCATCCATGGAGAAGCAAGACTCAACGCAATGAGGGGCTGGCTCCCCGCCTGGTAGCTCCGTCCAGCTACAGAGATCAGATAAGTGACCTTCGGAGGGGACAATTATTGCTGTTTAGAACTTTTCTTTCTCCCTCTTTTCTGTTCGGGGGGCAGCGTGATTGCAATGTGAAATAAAATAATATGTGGGACGTTCAGCAGTGAAGAGTGAACCGCTGAAACAAAGACTCAAGACTCTATTGCAGAATGCCTTCATACCTACAAAGACTGTCAACAGTTATACTTTCACGGGAATAAAGTAGGGGTACTATTACCTCCGTCAGCCAATTAATCCCATCTGTGCTGGCGGCTTGTTCGCTACCCCCTAACAGCTGTTACTGTAACACAGTTCGGGCGACAGGCACTCTGCATGTTGGGAAGGTGGGAGGTTTTTAACTCGCCTAGCAGGGATGCAGGGAGGGGGGAGTTGGGGAAACTGTTCAACTTAACATGCATGCCCCAGACGTGGTATTGCTACAGGAGACATACCTGAAAGGGAATCGCAAAAGGGCCTAGACCGTTTCGGATACAAACTTGTAGCTAATTCGGGATACTCGACAGACACCCACGGAGTGGGCATCCTGCTGTGCAACACATTGCTCTTCACCAAAGACAAAACCTGGTGCGACAATGCTGGCTGCTGTGTAGCAGTAGTGGGTAGATGGGAGGGGCACCCGCTTGCACTCTGCTCGTTCTATATACCACCGAGACTACACTCAATCATCCTCCTGAAAATTAGCGCGCTTTTAGTGGGCCTTCCTACAAGAACCCTCTTAGCTGGAGAAGATGCCAACGCAGTGGCGGATCCCGAACTAGACCGCTCCCATGCATAGGTAGGCCAGAGGAGGGAGCAGATCTTTTCGAGTTTCCTGGCATCAATGGGTTTGATGGACCTCTGGAGAGTACACAACCCCCAGGAACGACAATACATGTACTATTCGGTGCGACATGGTTCCTTCTCAAGAATTGATTACTTACTCACACATCATGACAGAGTGGGGGGCTTCACACAAAACTGACACATATGGCAAGGGGCATTTCAGATCACTCCCCAGTGAGCGCCACTTTCCGGGGACCGACCGTTAACAGAGCAGCATACCCGAGAATCGATCCCTGGCAATTAAAAGACCCAGTCTTACGAAACAAACTTCATGAAGGGACTGAGCTGTACTTCAAAGAGAACATTGGATTAGTTACATCACACCAGATTATATGGGAGGCCTTCAAAACTGTGCTGAGAGGTCAGGCTCAGGCGCTGATAGGGGGAAAGAAAAAAGAGGAAGCTCTAAAAATAAAGACACTAGAGCAGGAGATTCAGGCAATAGAAAAAGAGGCAACAACAGGAGGGAGCATAGACCAGCATCACAAATTAGCCTTATACCAGCAGGAACTACGAGCCTTGGCCGAGAATGAGGTGCGGGCATATGCTCTAGCAACGCAGCACCGATTGTGCGACATAGGCGACAAGGTCTCTAAGCTGTTAGCCTGGCTTGAAAAACGAGATAGTGATAGATCCTGGGTGGTCAATATAAGGGACACAACAGGGGCACTCCAGACGTCCAGCGCAGAAATAGCGCAGACCTTCGCTGCCTATTATGAAAGCCTATACTCGCCGATAAACAAACACTCCAAGAGCGATTGGAAGGAGCTGCTCAGAGATTTCTCGTTACCGACATTGTTGGCTGACGCATACGAGGCCCTAGATGCGGACCTTACAGAAGAAGAACTATCCACCGCCCCAGGGTCACTGAAATCAGGGAAGGCAAACGGTCAAAATGGACTACCGGTCGAGCTTTCCAAAAGTCTAGCCTCTAAAATAATATCACCACTTAAACGTATGTTAGAGGAATCCAGGGAGGAGGGTCAATTGCCAGCAGACCAGCGCACGGCCACAATTGTAGTCATACACAAGCCAGATAAACCCCAAGACCAATCTCACTGCTAAATATGGAAGCAAAGGTGCTAGCGAAACCACTAGCCAATAGATCAGTGACAGTCATATCCACCATCATCCACGTAGACCAATCGGGCTTCATGCCCCACAGAAGTACTCGCCATAACCTACAACGACTCTACGGAGTCCTACACCTGACGAAAAGTCTTTCACCTCAACAGACAACACTGATGGCCCTAGATGCCGCGATGGCCTTTGATAGTATAGAATGGTCCTTCTTATTTGCCGTACTTTCGAGGCTGGGCTTTGGCCCTATGTTTTGCGAATGGGTAAGACTGCTCTACCAGGGCCCACTGGCCCGAGTGCGGGTCAATGGCGCACTATCTAGACTCTTCCAGCTGCAAAGAGGCACCAGGCAGGGCTGCCCCTTTTCACCATTGTTGTTTGCCTTGGCACTGGAGCCATTGGCACATTGGATCAGGACGGATTCGTTAATCCAGGGCATCGCGGCACCAGGGGGATGGGAAGAGCGTGTCTCCCTGTTTGCAGACAACATAGTCCTACATCTCTCAAGGCCATACTACTCAATATCAAGGGTCCTGCACATTTTCAAGTTGTTTGGAAGCTATTCAGGTTACACTATTAATTGGACCAAGTCGTTAGTATTCCCTCTGTCAGACCCTCCTCCGAAAACTACCGGCGCGGCGTGAGGCCCCAATCACAGTAGACGGCTTCAAATACCTGGGCATTCAAATAACCCAAGATCATCATTCGTTTCTCCAGAGAAACCTCACCCCTCAACTAGATAGGCTCCATACTGACACATGACACTGGCGCACCTTGCCACTGTCCTTAATGGGCAGAGCCACCCTATACAACATGATGGCCCTACCACGCCTCCTATACATCCTGCAGAACACTCCATGCCCGGTGCCACCAACTTTCTTCAAGCGCATGGCACAAGAGCTCCGTACATTGCTATGGCAGGGAGGCGACCTAGGATAGCTCTACACAAACTGCAGAGAGGGGTGTACGAGGGTGGCCTAGCCGTCCCAGACATCAGGCTATATTACTGGGCATCGCAACTCTTAGTTATAAACGAATAGGTATATGCAGACAGGGGGGAGCCGGCCTACAATGTAGATCGAGATGCAATGCCCGGCGGAAACTATGAACCACTCCTCTACACCCGCAAGACACGCCCGGAATGGCCACCGCATATGACAGCCGTGGTGACATGTTGGTTTGAGGCAAACAGGTTCCTGAGATGGCAGGGAAGGCTGACTGGCATGACACCCTTGTGGCTGGGAGACCGGTTGCGGGAGGTGGCCACACTGGTGAGATTTAGGAGTTGGCGCTTGATAGGAATTGAGCATCTCGGAGATGTGTGGAGAATGGTGCTCCTCTCCGCTTCGATGACCTACAACAGGAGTATAGCTTGTCATCGACCCAGAGAATTCCCTACCTGAGACTCACACACGCCTTGCAGCAACACGTACAATGAGGTACGGCCATCCCAGATTTCTCCCCTTTAGAGGACAGGCTACTGGTCCACCCCATCCCCGACAAAGGGACGTCAACAATATACCGAAAACTCATAAACAATGCTCCAGATCCCTGGTTTCCCTTCGTGGTGCCTGGGTAGACGACCTGGGCAACTTAGCGGATGATTGGACAGAGGCTCTCCAAAGACCCAAAGAAATCACAATTCGCACACGATTTAGGCTGATTACAATTCAAGATACTCCACCGCTCCTACTACCCACGTACACTCCTTCATACATGGGGAAAGGCACAAACAGTGCTGTGCGTCAGAGGCTGCCAGCAGGAGGGCTCCTTTTTTTACATCCTATGGGAATGCCCCAAGATAAGCTCATTCTGGCAGAGAGTCATGACTATAATGTCAAGGGTAACGTGGACAGAGGTCCCAATGGATGCCAGATGGCTCCTTCTAATGATTCAGGGGGAGGAAGTCTGACCGCGGCACACTAGGCTTTGGCTGGCATTGGCGGCGGGGGTCGCAAAACGAAACATCGCCATGCGCTGGGGAGCGCCCCCCGTCAGTAGCAGATTGGGGGAAAGGACTTAGATTGGTGTCAGCGAGCGGAAGAGGTGGTCTACAAAAGTAGGGTGTGTGTGAAAAAATGGGAAAAAATATGGTCTCCATGGAACAGATACAGAAATGCATAGAGAGGCCAGGGGCCTGTGAAGTTGTTCCATTTATTCTGTAATGTATGACAATGTATCCGCTGCAAATTATCTCCTGGCCTTAGATAGAACTGCTAATTTAACACCATGCTTATTCTTGCGAAGATAGAGTTTGTCCCAATCCCCCACCTGTGTCCTACTTTCATTATCAATCAATCGAACCGTTTACATGCATATAAGTTTTATAATGTACTGTCTTATGAGCTTGTTCAATAAAAATAATTTGTAGAAAATAATTCACTCCACAAGACACAATTCCATGCCTCACAAATTCACAACTAAGAATTCCAATCCAGCCCACATAATTGCACTACACACCACATACATACACTCCATAACACATGGGTAAAAGACATTGTCATTTACAACACCAATAGCTCTAACTCAAGCAAATGTGAGACCTATTGCATTTCCAATGCTTGTTTTCCCTGTTGGATGGTGTTTGTTATCTCTGCATTTCCCTGTGCTTTTTCTATACTTCCTGTTTCCGCAGCTGACTTTCACCCGACTGTATCTTTCTTCTACTCCCTTTTTTGTAAGCTTCCCTTTGTCCCTCCTTTACATGTCTTGTTGTGCAGTACTAAGAGGGAAAAATATTTTCGGTAGCATAAAGAGGATAGCACAGCCAGGCCCACGTAGTACTCTAGTCACCACACGTGTTGGTGGTTTTCTTGACCAAACAGTCAAAAAGTACAGGGGCAGAGACAGAGTGGACATCATGGCCATGGATCCCTAATGTTGTCTTATACTAGTAGTTTCCATGACAGTGTAGCATGGCAGGAATGAGATACTACAACCAATACCATATGTCTTTTGTATTCCCTTCTACCCCTATCCATTTGTAGCCTTATCTTATACCCTTCCCTGAACCCGATTCCTATCCCTTCATTAGGAGAAAACATTTTTGGTTGACTCAATAGCTACCTGGTTTTAAAAATATTGTAAAGCAATAACACACACCTCCAAAGTGATTACTTTTGATAGAAGAAGATACTGATAGATAAATAACCTTACTATAGTGAGGTATTGCTGTTGTACATTGTGCAAAAAAATACTTAGGTCGCTATCTGATATTTAAAATGGGTGTGTTAGACCTGTCAGTCTTAGTATGGTCTTTCCCAGACTTTTTGACTGCCTACCTCCTCTTTTTGCTGATTGTTTTCATTGGAACTAGAACTTTGAGCACTATATCACTGCTGACCAGTGCTAAAGTGCATGCACTTCTCCCCTAAACACGGTTACCTTTGGTATATCCACAATTGGGATATTTAATTTATCTGTAAGTCCCAGGTAGAGTGCACTACCTTTGCCCAGGGCCTGTAAATTAAATGATATTAGTGGGCCAGCAGCACCGGATTGTGCCACCCACACAAGTAGCCCTTTACAAATGTCTCAGGCCTGCCACTGCAGAGCCTGTGTGTGCAGTTTTACTACTATTTATACTTGGCATTTAAAACCCTTTGCCAAGCCTTAAACTCACCTTTTATTATACGTAAGTCACCCCTAAGGTAGGCCCTAGGTATCCCATAGGGCAGGTTGCTGTGTAAGTAAAAGGTAGGACATGTGCTTTTAAGCTTTGTATGTCCTGCTAGTGAAAAACACCTACATTTGTTTTTCACTACTGTGAGGCCTACCCTTCTCATAGGTTAACATTGGGAATTACTTATTACACTTTAATGCTGTGATTCCTGATTGAGAAGGAGTAGCTATATCATGTTTTATATCTTTGTAATGGTAATGAAAAATCCTCTTTACTGGTAAAGTTGGATTTAACATTACTATTTTAGAAATGCCACTTTTAGAAAGTTGGCATTTCTCTGCTCTTAAAGCTCTGTGTACCTGCAGCCTGTCTCCAATACACATCTGGAGTGGGTGACAGCTTGCCTTTGTGCATTACCTCTAGAAAGCCACACACAAAGGAAGATAAGGTGTGTCTAAGTACCCATCTACATCCTGATGGCTCGACCTGGGCAGGATGGGAGGGAAGAACTGATACTTACACATGAATAGGCAGTGTCCTGTCCCCACACAAAGGGTTCATTACCCCCTACAAATAGTCTGGAGCCAGGGCTGGGAAGAAAGCACTCCTGTGCACTTCAAAGACCCTTCTTTGAAGTCACCCCCACTTCAAAGGCACAACTGGGTATAAGTACTCTGACCCCATCAAATCAGACACTTCTAGACCTGTAAAGAACGTCTGTCAAAAGGACTGCTGTGCTGCTACAAGGCTGTCAACCTGCTTGACTGCTGCCCTGGAAGGATTGCTTTTCTGCTGGGCTACCCTGCTGCTCTCTGACCCTGCTGAGGGAAAGCTGGACTCTGCCTTGAACCTAGAGTGATCTCTAAGGGCTTGTTGGCTTGCCTCCTGTTTTCTGAGACTCAGGGATATCAAAGTCTCATCATCTGCTCCTGTGCCTGATCAACTGGAAGTGGACCCAGGTGTTTGCTCCAGTGGAACTGATGCATCCTCTACTTGCGTGAAGCAGAACTGACGCAACGCCCCTGTTGCGGGAGTGGACTCAGGGCATCACACTCGTAACCAGCGCATTGCCTCCAGAAACTGACACATCTTAACCACGCATCAGCACTGCAGCAGTGTGGGAGGATCGACGCATCCCCTCGACTGCGCAGAGAAAACCAACGCATCTCACTCGGAACCAACACACATCAGCTTCAGTGCTTCATCTTTGCAACTGACACATCTCCACCACTGCAAGAAGAAAATCAACGCATCACCTCAACTGCCGAATCGAGAGCGACACTTTGCCCGGCTGCACCCGACATTTCGCTGTTGCGGCCAGGATCAAGGTATTTTGTTCACCGAGCCTGCGTGGCTCCTGTATGCGGCCTGCGCTCCATCGTAGTCGGCCTGAACTTTTGACTTTGTCCCGATCCAACGCAAACAGATAACCCCAATAGGCACTTATTGCATCTAAGCGCTAAGAACACTTTTATTCTTTAAAAATTCATATCTCGACTACCATGTATTGGATTTTTGTCGTTTTGTTTTTTATTTATTTATAAATGTATTGTCTAGATTTCTAACCTGGTGTGGAGTATTTTTGGAATGTTTTCATTGTGTTACTGTGTATTGTGTTGCACAAATACTTTACACATTACTTTAAGTTTAGCCTAACTGCTCTGCCTAAGCATACCCATAATAGTAGCTTGAATTGTTTTCTTTTGTGGTGCCACTGATGCAGGCAACTTCCATGAGGTGGTAGACTCAATGGGCGTCTTGGGGGAATCATTGCATGTTGTGGTGTCTGCATCTGAGTCTTGTGCCATTCGGAGGTTGCTGATGCGAGTGGTGCTGGCACACTGCAGGAGACAGGGCAGCTCTGTGTAAAGCTATCATCTTCTTCTTTTTCATCTCCACCCTCTATCAACAAGATAAGAGCTGCTTCCCCTCTGTTATCACCTCCACCAGCTACCTTTTTTACGGGGCTCTTTTTCCACCGGATTGCGTGATGTTTTTTTCATATGAGTCGTTTGGCCTCCAGTAATATAGTGTGAACCAGGCTTACCTCGACGAACACTTGCTTAGCAAACGGAACATATTGCAATGTTATCCTCCTGCTTGCAAATTGCAAAGATGTCCCAAACTGGGGACCAGAGATTTCTTAGTGTCCACTGCAATGCCTGAAGAACTGGAGGTAGGTGGTGTGTCAATTGACTCTCTGTCATCCGTACATCAACTGAGGTAGTGGTGGGTGCAGGTCTCAGCGGGGGCCCTTTAAATTATGGAAGCTGGCAGTGGTGATGGTGGAACCGGTGCAACATCCCTTTGAGCAGGTTGAATAGGAGGAGTCATCTCGGAGTCCTCTGAGTCGCCTTCCATACTGACCATCACTGACTCATCCTTATCACTGTCCCTTTCCATAATTGTAAGGCTTTTAGGAACGTTCCTTTTCCCTTGTCTCTCGTGGCGGGTTCCGGAGTTGGCCGGGGTCCAATCCATGTCAAGAAAGAGGGTTGGAGAAGATGGTGGAGTACCCATTCATTTTCTTGCTGGAGATCATGAAGCCAATGGTTCAAGACCTACATCTTGCTCAGCTGGAAACGCAACCTCCTGTTCTGCTCTTGATTTCACGAAGAACTGTTGCTGGCTGCAGCTCCTGATGTCTACTTTGCTCAGTTTCCTGCAACGATTGGGTACTTTGTGGCTGAAACAAATCCACTTCAGACTCACTGCTCATTGCCATGATTACAGTGGCTGCCTCGCTGGGAGACATGACGTTGGGCTTAGGTTGTGGTGGTGCTGTTCCCACCTTGCTGCCCGGACGACAGTGTGGCAAGCACACCAAGTTTCCTGAAAAAAGTGGAGAGCAGCACGCCAGTAGTGGCACTTGCAATCTGCTTCTTCTTCTTCTCCTACTCACTGGCCACTTTCTTGGCAGGAACACCTTTCTTAGGGGCCATCTTCAAGCTCTGTCAGTTGGCACTTAGCTGCACAAGAAGAAGCAGGCAGAAGAGGACTCAAGTGGTGTGGGTGGTGTCGCTTTGTGCCGGCCTTCTTTCTGGCAGTACAGTAGATGATGTGTCTTGTGCATCTAAGCAAACAAACAAGAATAACATTCAGTGAAATGTGGCATTTTTGCAGTTTGAATTATTCATACAGACAATAGTAAGGTTATCCCAAATAATTCACAATAGTACATCCATTCCATTCCATTCCAAACCATATAATAATATTTCAGTTAGGATAACAACAACATACAGGTTTAAAAGTTTGCTTTATGTGCCTCTAAGGTGAGATACATGTGGCAGGCAAGTGGGTGCAGGGAAAACTGGATGAATCCTTAAAAAAGTTAATGCTGGGGTGCGCCTATGCCCTATGACTCATAGACCTACAGCAGGCTGGGGATGCAGGAAAAATTTGAGTAATCCTTAAAACAAATCAATGCTGGTGTGTGCCTATGGCCTAAGAGACCCATGGCAGGTAGGGGGTGCGTAGAAAAATGGACTAATCCTTAAAAAAGTGAATGCTGGTGAACGCCTTTGGCCGAAGACTCAGAGACCTATGGCAGGCTCGGTGTGTAAGGAAAAATGGAAGAATCCTTAATAAAAAGGGAATGCTGGTGTGTGCCTATGGCCTCAGAGACCTATGGCAGGCAGGGGGTGCAGGAAAAAATGGAATAGTCGTTTAAAAAGTGAACGCTGGATTGCGCCTGTGGTCTAAGACTCAAAGACCTATGGAAGGCTGGGGGTGCAGGGAAACATGGAATAATCCTTAAAAAATTGAATGCTGGTGCAGAACTATGGCTTAAGAGACCTAAGGCAGCCAGGAAGTGCAGGGAAAAGTGAAATAATCCTTAAAAAAAGTGAATGCTGCTGTGCACGAATGACCTAAGACTCAGAGACCTATGGCAGACTGGTGGTGCAGGGAAAAATTGAATAATCCTTAAAAAAAAGTGAATGCTGGTGTGCGCCTATGGGTTAAGAGACCTATGGCAGGCAGGGGGTTGCTGGGAAAAATGGAATATTTCTTAAAAAAGTGAATGCTTGTTTGCGCCTATAGCCTAAGACTCAGAGACCTATGTCAGGCTGGGGGTGCAGGGAAAAATTGAATAATCTTTTTAAAAAAGTGAATGCTGGTGTGTGCCCATGGCCTAATAGACCTACGGCAGGCAGGGGGTGGGGGGTAACATCAAATAATATAGAAAATGTAATTGCTGGTGTTTTACAAGGGACTATGAGAAATCCTTTGGGAGGCAAAGAGGTGCAGGGGAAAATGGAAAAAACACATTCAACAATATATAAACACTGTACATGCATACTACAATGACCCTCAAGCACATTAAACTGATATCAGGGATAAAAGCAAAATAATGAACAAAAAACAAAAATGCACAGCCCTCTTCTATCAATATCCCTAGAAAATGGCTTTGAAAACTGGGTAAAAAGGGTTTAACATACTGGCTGGCTAGTGACTACACTAAATAGCCGCTTGCCACATGGTCAAACAACAAGGAGGCATGGACAACAAAGAACACATGCAGGCCTATGGACACTGACTACACAAAATGGTGGCAGGCCACACGGCATGGAGAACAAAGACAAAATGGTGGCCTATGGCAAACACACACACCAGACAAAAGGGGGCATGACAAGCAATGAACAAAACACTACCATTAATTCAGCAATGCCAAAAATACAAATTAAGTCCGCTATATAAATCTTTACAACAACACACATCCTCCCAAGGCATCAAATATTACCCCACCAAAATACACTTTTTGCAGAAAAAAAAACATGAAATACAAACAAAAACACATTTTGCATTTAATCCAATGCCATTCCTTGCCTAAATCATAGATGTTTTATAACAACATATGCCACAGAAACATTTGTTTCATATGCCCAATGACTAGTACTGGCTGGATTGCCCATGGGCATACTAGGCCAGATGGTAAAATAAATGAATAGTGTAAATTTAACAAACATGGAGAACATTTACCAAACTGTGCAACCATTTTCCTTATAAAAGCTAAACAATCAAGTGCAAAAAAAGGCCCCTTCTGCAACTGCAGGCCACCCACCACAATCCAATTTAAAAATTGAATAAAATGTACAAATATATACTGGGGCAGGCCCTCTATCAAACAACAACCTTATCCAAAGTTTTTTAACTTACTTGTTCTGATGTCACAATAACAGAGTCCTTAAAATCCAATGGTATATATACAGCAGGCAAAAAGAGTGATCCTTTCCGCAAGGTGCTAGCCAACCATTGAGTCTGATGACTATCCGCACCTAAAACGTTGAGATATTGAACTGCAAGATGTTGGGGGGGTTCCAGTTGCACTTCTCCCCATGATCGGCTCAACACTCCAATGACAGAGGCATGCAATAAAAATTGTCCTGGCCGTAGCTCAAAATCCGACAGCAGGTCATTAATAGATAAGAGGGTTCCATCACGATATAGGTCGCCTACACTGTGGAGTCCCGCCCCGTGCCCTGGTTCTAATTCCCTAAGGGAGGTCGATACATGTCCATGTGGCATACCAACTAATGGTAGTGCTGGAGCATAAGGTCTAGTGGATTGAGTGATACAAAGGGCGCTTCGAAAACAGCCGTAAGCGACCTGCAGGAGAGGTGCAGTGGTGTCCTAGCGACGGGATGGAAGTTGGTGAGTATCTGCTCTAATTCCCAATGGGGAAGTGGCGTTGCTGCATCTGTTAAATACAGCCTGCGAACCAGCGTGCCACCCATTGTGATTGGGAGGCCAGATAATATTGTTAGGGGCAGATTTACAAGGAACTGACTCATCTGCATAGATGCGTCAGTGCCGAATGTCCTTGCGCCACTATGGATGCGCTGTATTTACAATACAGTGGTCCATGGCGCAAGGATTAACAGATGTGTCAGACATTCTGACGCATCTGTTGGCGCAAAAGTGACGTATTGCTGGAGTTGCTCATGAAAGTGACGCAACTCCAGCAATGCGCCATAATAGATGGTTGAGTCCCATTCAAAAAGAACTGCGTCATTCCTTACGCCTGGTCTGAGCAGGCGTAGGGATTTTGACGCAGTGAAGGCGTAGAGTGACGCAGTGAAATCTTGTAGATTTCACTGCGTCAGTTCTACATGGCTTTTTGCGTGGGAACGCCCACCCTGCATACATTATACCTGACGCAGGGCTTTACAGCGTGACGCATCTCCCTAGATGCGTCATGTGGTAAATGGGCCGCAACATTTACACCGGGGTTGCGTCACAAAAGTGACGCAACGGCGGCGCAAAAGTCACGCAAGGGGCTTGTAAATATGCCCCTTAGAGATTAGAGACGTTGAGTCCGCCACAATCTGCTGGGAGATAAAGTTTATGAAGTGTATTATACAAAATAAAATCACCTATCATACGCTCCAAAGAATGAAAGAAGGGTTGGTGTATAAAGAGAGGAAGGTTAGTAAAATAATATAGAAGTCGTGGCAAGGTAAATATTTTCATTAGGGCCACTCTTCTTGCCACTGACAGTGGCAGGGTTTGCCAGAACGAAATTTGCGCCCACAATGCAGAGACGAAGCGATACAAAAGGGGATGATGGACGAAACGTTTGAGCCAATCAAACACTCACCCCCAGTCAACTGATCTGGGTTTAATCCATCATCATTCTTTAGCTCACTCCACCACCCCAGTTCAGACATGGCCATATGCAAATCAGTCTGACCCTGTGCCTCATGGGAACAGTCCAGCCCGAACTGCCAAGCCATGTCTTCCCTGGACCGGAAACAAGCATCCTAGGACCGGTTTCTGGCATTCCAGCCGTCATCAGCCAGGCTTGCTTGAATCCAGTGGCAAAGTGAGCAAGGGACCCACGTCTGGGCATACCCCCGCAAACTTAGGGCGAACAAAGCGATACAAAAGGGGATGATGGACGGAACGTTTGAGCCAATCAAACACTCACCCCCAGTCAACTGATCTGGGTTTAATCCATCATCATTCTTTAGCTCACTCCACCACCCCAGTTCAGACATGGCCATATGCAAATCAGTCTGACCCTGTGCCTCATGGGAACAGTCCAGCCCGAACTGCCAAGCCATGTCTTCCCTGGACCGGAAACAAGCATCCTAGGACCGGTTTCTGGCATTCCAGCCGTCATCAGCCAGGCTTGCTTGAATCCAGTGGCAAAGTGAGCAAGGGACCCACGTCTGGGCATACCCCCGCCAACTTAGGGCGAACAAAGCGATACAAAAGGGGATGATGGACGGAACGTTTGAGCCAATCAAACACTCACCCCCAGTCAACTGATCTGGGTTTAATCCATCATCATTCTTTAGCTCACTCCACCACCCCAGTTCAGACATGGCCATATGCAAATCAGTCTGACCCTGTGCCTCATGGGAACAGTCCAGCCCGAACTGCCAAGCCATGTCTTCCCTGGACCGGAAACAAGCATCCTAGGACCGGTTTCTGGCATTCCAGCCGTCATCAGCCAGGCTTGCTTGAATCCAGTGGCAAAGTGAGCAAGGGACCCACGTCTGGGCATACCCCCGCCAACTTAGGGCGAACAAAGCGATACAAAAGGGGATGATGGACGGAACGTTTGAGCCAATCAAACACTCACCCCCAGTCAACTGATCTGGGTTTAATCCATCATCATTCTTTAGCTCACTCCACCACCCCAGTTCAGACATGGCCATATGCAAATCAGTCTGACCCTGTGCCTCATGGGAACAGTCCAGCCCGAACTGCCAAGCCATGTCTTCCCTGGACCGGAAACAAGCATGCTAGGACCGGTTTCTGGCATTCCAGCCGTCATCAGCCAGGCTTGCTTGAATCCAGTGGCAAAGTGAGCAAGGGACCCACGTCTGGGCATACCCCCGCCAACTTAGGGCGAACAAAGCGATACAAAAGGGGATGATGGACGGAACGTTTGAGCCAATCAAACACTCACCCCCAGTCAACTGATCTGGGTTTAATCCATCATCATTCTTTAGCTCACTCCACCACCCCAGTTCAGACATGGCCATATGCAAATCAGTCTGACCCTGTGCCTCATGGGAACAGTCCAGCCCGAACTGCCAAGCCATGTCTTCCCTGGACCAAAAACAAGCCTCCTAGGACCGGTTTCTGGCATTCCAGCCGTCATCAGCCAGGCTTGCTTGAATCCAGTGGCAAAGTGAGCAAGGGACCCACGTCTGGGCATACCCCCGCCAACTTAGGGCGAACAAAGCGATACAAAAGGGGATGATGGACGGAACGTTTGAGCCAATCAAACACTCACCCCAGTCAACTGATCTGGGTTTAATCCATCATCATTCTTTAGCTCACTCCACCACCCCAGTTCAGACATGGCCATATGCAAATCAGTCTGACCCTGTGCCTCATGGGAACAGTCCAGCCGAACTGCCAAGCCATGTCTTCCCTGGACCGGAATCAAGCATCCTAGGACCGGTTTCTGGCATTCCAGCCGTCATCAGCCAGGCTTGCTTGAATCCAGTGGCAAAGTGAGCAAGGGACCCACGTCTGGGCATACCCCGCCAACTTAGGGCGAACAAAGCGATACAAAAGGGGATGATGGACCGAACGTTTGAGCCAATCAAACACTCACCCCCAGTCAACTGATCTGGGTTTAATCCATCATCATTCTTTAGCTCACTCCACCACCCCAGTTCAGACATGGCCATATGCAAATCAGTCTGACCCTGTGCCTCATGGGAACAGTCCAGCCCGAACTGCCAAGCCATGTCTTCCCTGGACCGGAAACAAGCATCCTAGGACCAGTTTCTGGCATTCCAGCCGTCATCAGCCAGGCTTGCTTGAATCCAGTGGCAAAGTGAGCAAGGGACCCAACTGGGGTGGTGGAGTGAGCTAAAGAATGATGATGGATTAAACCCAGATCAGTTGACTGGGGGTGAGTGTTTGATTAGCTCAAACGCTCCGTCCATCATCCCCTTTGGTATCGCTTTGTTCGCCCTAAGTTGGCAGGGTATGCCCAGACGTGGGTCCCTTGCTCACTTTGCCACTGGATTCAAGCTAGCCTGGCTGATGACGGCTGAATGGCCAGAAACCGGTCCCAGGATGCTTGTTTCCGGTCCAGGGAAGACATGGCTTGGCAGTTCGGGCTGGACTGTTCCCATGAGGCACAGGGTCAGACTGATTTGCATATGGCCATGTCTGAACTGGGGTGGTGGAGTGAGCTAAAGAATGATGATGGATTAAACCCAGATCAGTTGACTGGGGGTGAGTGTTTGATTAGCTCAAACGCTCCGTCCATCATCCCCTTTGGTATCGCTTTGTTCGCCCTAAGTTGGCAGGGTATGCCCAGACGTGGGTCCCTTGCTCACTTTGCCACTGGATTCAAGCTAGCCTGGCTGATGACGGCTGAATGGCCAGAAACCGGTCCCAGGATGCTTGTTTCCGGTCCAGGGAAGACATGGCTTGGCAGTTCGGGCTGGACTGTTCCCATGAGGCACAGGGTCAGACTGATTTGCATATGGCCATGTCTGAACTGGGGTGGTGGAGTGAGCTAAAGAATGATGATGGATTAAACCCAGAGCAGTTGACTGGGGGTGAGTGTTTGATTAGCTCAAACGCTCCGTCCATCATCCCCTTTGGTATCACAATGCAGAGACAGCACAAACTGGATTGCCATCCAAAAGATCTTCAGGTGTGTGATAAATCCGTAATCCCAGATAACGAAATGTGGAAGGTTGTCAGGAAAGTTGGATGCCATTCACAATATACATTGGGTCTGGTGTAGTAGTGCTAAATGGAAAGAGACATAATTTAGTCCAGTTAACTTTAAGGCCAAAAATGGCAGCAAAGTCAGACAGTAAGCATTCAATAGTGAGTGGTATAGACCAAACATCATTAATGTAGAGCAACATGTCATCTGCATAAAGGAAAACAGAGCGTTGCACAACCTGCGCCGCCTGACTCATGTCTTACATGATCCTGACCTAGGTAATGACCCTCATGCATTGGCCTTCCTAGATATTGAACACGCCTTTGACTCAGTGTGCCGGGACTATGTCTGGCAAGTACTGGCCAAAGCAGGGCTAGGCCATAGTTACATTAAATGGGTTCAACTACTTTATGGACGCCCAATAGCGAGGGTTGGCACTGGGCGATATGTCTCGCCTGACATATTACTACAGAGAGGCACCCATTAGGGTTGCCCGCTGTCTCCCCTGATTTTTGCCCTGGCAATGGTGCCGCTGGCATGCCAGCTTCATCAGGTGCTGAGAGAATGGAGCATACGGGTTGGTCATATGGTACATGTCGTCTCCTTATATGCTGACAACGCTATGCTCTAATTGCGTTAGCTGAACCTCTCTGTTCTGATCTTGCTTAATGTTATGCAGGAATTTGGTGAACTTTCGGGGCTCCGCCTTAATCGCTTGAAGTCAATCCTCTTTCCACTAGGCCTATTGCGGGGGCGGCCTGCGACCCATCTGCCTGAGTCAAGGCTACCCTGGACTGTAGATAACTTCAAATACCTGGGTATACAGGCGACGCACGACACACAATGATCATATGACTTAAATCTAGGCAGAGTGATCTGCAGTATGCAACCCTCCATAGACTTCTGGAACATGTTAAAATTGTCCCTGATGGGAAAAATAGCTCTTATAAAAATGGAAGTACTGCCCCGATGCCTCTAGGTCCTACAAGACGCAATGTATGAAATTCCCAGATGTCTTTAGGGAACTAGACAGTTTACTATTACAGCTACTATGGGTGGGAAAGCTCTGCAGGATAAGTCTATCCACACTCAAGAGAGAATGGGACAAAGGTGGAATGGAAGTCATTGACCTCGAACTCTACTATCTGGCGGCACACATCCAACATGCTGTTCACTGGCTTGATGGAGAGGACAACTGGGAAAGGTCACTTCTCGTCGGTACCCATGTGTTAGTGTTTGTACCATAAACCTGGCTCATCCTCATACTGTGCATTGATCCGTACTTGAATAGATTTATTGCACATTCCTTTTATTGTGTATCTTGTATCCTGAAAGAGTATATGCACTTTGTATATTTAATCCTGAAGACTCATGTCATAATAGCAGTTAACATGTGCACATTCCTTTTATTGTGTATCTTGTATCCTGAAAGAGTATATGCACTTTGTACATTTAATCCTGAAGACTCGTGTCATAATAGCAGTTAACATGTGCCTGCTTTCAGAGGTTCATTTGCATTGGCAGCACGTTGACTTCAGTTGGGCATTTACATAAGTAGCACGTTGACTCCTTTGCCGTTGAGCCATGTGCCGCACGTTTTCTGCCACCCCACCCAAACTGGAACCCCACCCAAACCTGAAACTATAAAAGACTCACTGGTTAAACAAGACGCGCTTGCGCTTGTTATTGCAATTCCTCTCACCTGATTTCCAGCGCTGCAGTTCCCACGCCGGTCAGCCTTCTCTTCAGTTTCCGGTCCCGATTTCTGTTTCCACAGCAACGTTCTGACGCGGTGGTTCCTCGTTCGACATCCCGGTTTCGGCTTCTAAATCTATCCGACCTACAAAAGGAGAGAAAACATTCAAGTAAGGCAATTCTAATTCTGGCGCTCGCAGAGGAAACGCGCACAGAAAAAGACAGGTATTTGTTATTTTGTTTTTTAAGTTTACTTATCTTCGGTTTCTGTAACTGTCGAAGGAAGCCTTTCTCCATTCAAAGGAACAGTGATTTCGACTAAAAGAAAAAGGAAAAAAAGATTTTAAAAGAAAGAAGGTCAAAAAACTTATTTGAACATTTTCTTGATACAGACTTTGGTAAAATAACGTTATCCTGATTATGCTTATAGGAGATATATGTGCCAGTTAATAGTAAGTGTGTGATATAGTGTAGAGCATAAGAGTTTCTTGGTGCTATTACATGTTAGTGATTGGTGTTATTTTGTTCCTGCAGAAGAATCAAGAAAACATAATTCAGGCATCAATAATTCAGGCATCAATCTTCTGCTAAAGAGAAACATATCATTATTGTTTATTGAACAACAAGATTACAGGAAAGGTATTTTGATGAATGTATTATAAATCGAAAAGCAGTGACAAAAGGAAGGTTCCAAAGACTAGTTAGATTAATGTTATTTATTTATTTTGTACATAGATGTCTGAACAGCAATTTACAGAGTCTATGCAAGAGTCTCAAACAGAGAAAGAGTTGTGTCGACCCAGAGCTGAAACCAGTGGAGTGTTTTTTCTTCTGTCTTTTTTATTTTGTCCCATTTTCCCCCTTCCCCCGGAGATCTATTCTTGCCAAACTGTGTATTACATATGGCTTGGGCAGGCATAGATTTTTAGGGGCATAGAGAACAATTGTCTCATCTCTCAAGTTAAACGACCTGGATTTCAGGTGAGTGAAGACTTAACACCATGAGGGCTACCAACTGGGGGCACTGCTGATGAGAGGGAGGGAAGTCTCAGACTCCCTACCCCATGTGATCAGACTGTTATGCCAAATCTGGGAGAGGGTGGTGCAACTGGTGCTACCTAGGGCTCCGTACACCCCAGACCTAGACTTTTGGATACTGCGGCATTTCACGCTGATTGCACAATCTATGGCAGTTGACAAGTGGCACGAAGGGGGATCTATAATGTTGTCGGACCTTTGCCCTGGGGGTTGGATTGTCACCAGGCAAGCCGCATTTGAGATGTTTGGATTAGGCAGGGGCCAGTTCCTAAAAAATGCTAAGATTGCGGCTATGGCCCGAAAGCTAGGGTCATCATTCCTCAATGCCCCTGAGCCCACGCAGACGTTGGTCACCCTGCTTCCCTTAGCGGGATGTCGCAAGCTGATCATGCACTACTACCAGGCGCTGCATGCGGATAGACCGTAGCCGCCGCTCTGAGTGGAGGTGCCTACCCTATTAGTAGAATGGCTGAAAATTCATGGAGGCATATGCAGGGTGTCGATCAACACACAATTTACATTGGTGCAATATGACTTTGTCCATATGGCCTACCTGCCTCCTAAGAGGCTACATGCTAATTGCCCTGAGAGAGACCAGGGCTGGGCTAGGTGTGGCACCGCTGTGGCGGACTTCCTGTATGTGGTATGAAGTTGTTCTGTAATTGGGCTGTATGGGGTGGAGGTTATGGCCCAAATCTGACGTGTAACAAGTTGGGATGTCCCATTTAGGATTAAGCAATGTCTGCTGGGCTTACTTCCTGATAGCACCAAAAAGAAATTAAGCAGA